>CM077831.1:18179723-18631887 GCA_039720395.1 Liquidambar formosana | reverse complement strand
ACAAAGGAAATCTCGGTCCCTCACATGTTCTCCCTCTAGGCCTCTCTTTAGACCCAGCGAAGAACGGACTGGTTATAGAGAGACTAGAGTGAGAAAATGGCCCCCCACATTTGATGCAACATACATAAACTATCATCACCATAAAATTGAGGTTTCACTACCATCAAATACACCTGGTTCCGTACCAACAAGACATCCGGAATATTTATCAAAAAAAAAAAAAAAAAAAAAAAAAAAAAAAAACAGACATCTGGAATATTAGCAATTAATTGAGTGGATTGACCACAGTCCCCATAAATAATACAACTCCTGTCCTCTCTTCTCTAATTACAAAGCAAAAGGGGTGATCCGCCACGAAGTCCATCTTCTCCATCTTGTTTGAAGGTAAGGACGAAGCACATATCATTGAAAGAGAAGCAGCTGCAGCTTCAGTGCCACCTTCATTAAAGTCGAATACACATTTGTGAAAAATGGACCCAACATTCACATTCCGACCCACAGGAGCATCAAGTACCTCGGTCAAACGCAAACTATCAAATTTTAAATAAGACCGTGCTAAACTCTCAAGAATTTTTGTAGCTTCGAACCCATATGAAATTCGAAACTTAGGAATCCGAAAGTTGCTCACTTCTACTCTTTCACACGGAATATGTTTATCAAGGAACCCAGGAGTAGAAGTCATTTTTCTGAACAACTTAGACAGCCCATCCTGTGCATCAGGCAGAAAGATATACAGGTAGAACCGTCTTTGATCCTTCCCCTGTGCGTAAGGAAGTCCTAGGACTTTGAAGCCATCAAACGCTGAAATAAATTGAGATGTCTCACTTGTCATAAATGGAACTCGTATGGCCTTCTTATCATCTCGATAGAAATCATATTCTGTAGTCCTCGTTGCATCAAACTTCTCATTCCAAGCTCCATTAAAATATATACAATTTGCAAAATAACAACTGTAAGCGCATCAACAGATGACGAGAGAAGAATTGACTTGATAAGGCCTTTTGTCTCCTTTTCAGCCCATGAATTTATTTTTTGGGCCACTTCTTTATCCTGCACCACACAACCATCAACCAATGTTTTTTTTATCAGCAACAACAAAGCAATTTATTAATGAGAAAGAAGAGTACAAAGAAGAGTTCAAAGGAGAAAAATGTTAATGATATCATCAACATATTCAATCATCAATACCTCACACACAAAAAATTGGGCAAAAAAAATTTGTAAGAGGAGGCAAAAAAAGCAGGGTAGTTAATGTGCTCAACTTTTCTTTCCTAAAATGCCCTAAAAAAAAAACTGCCAAAAGATGGATAGACATGGCAGTGCAATTCTTTCCTTCCCAAAAGAAGGCAGCCATAGCAGCTTTTTTTTTCTTCTCTCTCTTGGTAAGTTACACATCCTATTTTCTTTTGCGTTATAACTTCAGTAGTCGTTTATTTATTTTTAATTCATCGGTTTTCTTAGCAACCAAACACAATCTGAATAATTATTCTCGTAAAGAGTGCTTACTAAAACATGAATAGTAGAATAACTAGAGAACACGGACATGCGGTGCAAGATAATCGAAGAAAAATTAGTGAGAAATTGAGAATTGAAAAGAAGATAATAGAATAATAGAAAAACAAACTTTGATTTTTCACCCAAACAAAGACACACATACACACACACGTTCTTTTGTTCTTTCTCTTATTCTTGAACAAGGAACAACAATACTTTTTATTTTTTTTTTTTTTATTTTATTTTATGAAGTAATTCTTGTATTAGAGAAAATGGGGCAAACCCGAGAGCATGAGGCATATACAAGAACTAGCCAAAAGAAAAAGAGAAGATAAAAAAGATACACCTATCTATATCTTGAGTGAGTCTAAAAAGGATACCAAAGCTGAGCTGTGGTCATTAGTATGAATATGAAACCACCAAAAAGAGTGTTCACAAAGGTGGATTTTAATCTATCAAAGTAGCTTCTTTTCCTTCAAACATTATTTGATTTCTTTCCTTCCAAATACACCAAAAAGGCTATAAGGCACCATATGCCACACCACCTTAGAATTCTTGTTTTCCATATTAGTCCTCCATCCCAAAAGAAGGTTGTGGGGAGAAGGCAAGACCCAATGTAACCCAAAAAGATTAAAGAGAAGCGACCATATTTCCACACCACATGCCAATGAATAAAAAAGATGAACAACCGTTTCCTTTGTTTATTTACAAAGAATGCATCTATTGACCATGTCCCAATCTGTTCACATCAATTAATCGATAGTCAAGCACCTACCTCTACTCACCAACCAAGTAGAAAAGGCAACCTTGTATGGAAACGAGGCTATCCAAATCATCTTTGCTGAAAGAAAGGAGGTTACATTGCGGATCAAAATGTTGTAGAAAGATTTTACTGGGAATGGCCCTTTAGGGTCCTTGCGCCACACTAAGGCATCATTTCTCCCAAGAATCATAAAGTTTTTGAAAAATCTCCATCACTTCCTCCAAGTGTCTTGCCAAAACCTCACTCTACTCCGATCCCCAACTTTAAAGTATATCCCTTTCACAAACTCATTAAGCCCTCACATAATTGCATTCCATAGACCCAAGCCGTGAGTTCCCCTACCCTCTCTAGGCCACCATCCCTCCAAACTAACCCCATATTTCCACATCACTACATCCCTCCAAAGGCCATGATCCCTTTGCCAAATCTCCAAATCCATTTACAAGGAGAGCTTGATTCATTCGCTAAGAGATCTAATACCCAAACCACCCTTCACCTTTGGAAGACAAATCGAGGGCCAATACATAACATGATATCTAGGTTCTCCACCAAAGACGTTCCATAGAATCCCTTTGAGGCTTCTCCATTATAGAAACCACCAAAGATGGAATTTTGAAGACAGTCATAAACATGGTTCAAAGTCTCAGTCTCGGTCCTTGTCGCGTTTTGGTCTCGGTTGTTTCGGTCTCGCCCTTCTCATCACATTTCGGGCGAGATGCAACTTTACAGATAAAAGAATGCTTTAAAAAAAATTATAAAAAAAAAAAAAGAGAAAACAGAAAAATCATAAAAAATAGGATAATCACATTGGAACCATCAAATAAACAAAACAATTAACTTTTGACACATAATATGATGAAGAACATCAAAACAAGTGCTACTGCATTGCTTTACTATAAAATACATAATATTTAATAGTGTTTATTTTTTTCTTTTGAAATAAAAAGCCTAACTACTATTTATTACTAGATTAAAAAGAAGTATGAGTAATAGAAATTTAAGACAATTTACATAAATAACATATAAATTACAAATAATAACCATTTAAAACTACCTCCTGGTTAATTAAAGATGAAAAATATATATATAGTTTTTAAAATACTAACATTGTTGGGTAATTTTTTAAAATAAAACAAGCTACCAAAAAAAAAGAAAAAAAAGAAAAAGAAAATGGAAGCTAATCCTTTTCAGAAATAAGAAAATAAAGAAGACTTTAAGTTGTAATTTATCGAAGGTACCTTTATACCTGATATAAAATGGTGGTATGTTGTAATTTATACTATGTTATAATTTATAAACTTGAGATAGTCCGTCCTTTGGGCCTTATCTATACATATATATATATATAAGCCCATTGAAATAAAAGGGGAAAAACAGAGAAATAAAGGGGAAATAAAGGAGAAGGAAAGGAGAAGAAGAAGCAGACGCACAACGACCATAGCTGCAGGTGCTGTGCTCTCTCACTCTCTCTATCTCTCTCTCTCTCTCTTTCTCGCTCTGTCGATTTCAGACATTCAACTTGAGACAAAGCTCGAACGCACCAGTCAAGCACCCCTGAATTGGAAATACCCACCAGTCGAGCACCCTGTACTTGAAGAACCCACTCATCTCGAACGATTTGGTCAATCCTCAAGGCCACAAACCAAGTCGAGCACTCTTGAGGTTGCGAACCCAGTCAAGTCAATCCTCGAGGTCTGACTATAAAGAAAAATCTCGAACGATTTGGTTGAGATATCGTTCGAAACGAGTCGAGAAGTCGATATCACAGCTCATTTGAGAACTCGATCTTCTCGGTCGAGATGGAGAGTAAATCGTATATCTTTGTACCGGTGGGAGCTTTCGTCTCGGCCTTGCACGATTCCGTGTTCACCCGGCGAGATCTCGGACGAGATGACTGAGACTTCGAACCCTGGTCATAAAATAGGTGGGAATGCTCAAGAGAGTACTATTGATCAAAGTCAACTTACCTCCTTTAGAAGGATACCATTTCTTCCAACCATTAAGCCTTCTTTCAACCCTCTCAACCACTCGATCCCACACCTTTTTCTCTTTGAAGTGGGAACCCTAGGGGAGCACAAGATATGTTAACGGTAAACTGCCAACTTTGCAACTAAGATTGGAAGCAAGATCATCCACGTTATCAATCATCCCCATTGGAATCAATTCACATTTCCAAAGATTGACTTTCAACCCCGACACCGCTTCAAAACAAAGGAGAACAACCCGAAGATTTTTAAGGTCCTCCTTCCCCACACCACCAAAAGAGAGAGAGAAAGAGAGAGTGTCATTGGCAAAGACCAAATGAGAGACCATTCTTTTCTTCTCCCTTCCACCACCAATGAAAAAGCCCTCAAACAAAATTTTCCTCGGTTGCTTTATCAATAAGTTTGCTCAAAGATTCCACAACAATGATGAAGAGAAGCGGGGAAAAGGGGTCAACTCGGCGTAGCTCTCTAGAGCTTTTAAATCAGCTATAGGGAGTCCCGAACAAAAAACTCATAGTGGTTCAAGTTCACAGCACAAAAGGATTGGTTCTTGTCTCAACATCTCCATCAAACAGTAGAGGAAAGAGTTGTATTGAAGTGCTCCAAATTTTCTTAAAATGGAATGTAAACTTAGTAGAAACTCTAGGAAAGATGCTTAAAGGATGAGAAACTCAGAGAGAATTTTTACAAGCTGAAGCCAAAACATTTGATTTCACCATCATCGGATGGTTATGGTATGGTGATTATGCAACGTTGATAGTGTTTTATGGACAGTATAGAAGAGCGTCTATTGTTTTCCTACTAGTGACGAAGGAGAGTGTTGGTCTTTATTGCTTGATGTCTTCAACAATTGGGAGTTGGTGCAATTTGTCCTCAAAAGGAATTAAACATGAAATGCTCCATTTAAAGAGGTGGGTAGACAGCCTCATACTATCAATGGACTTCAAAAAGGCAGCTGAAGTGAACTCTCTAACCTTCATGGTGCATGCCACGTGCAAAACCAAAGGAATGCCATTTGGTTGATCCCAAAAGATACTAGAATCGAGAAAAAGGTGAGCTTTCTGTCGAGATATTTGGTGATTCAAGAGGCCAATGTGATCCTTAGAAGACAGGGCCTCTCAGTGCAACAAAGTCTGGAAAGTTCCCTCAGGAATTAGATTTTCGTGAGTTCGGAACAATTTATTCATTTTCTGTTCCCTTCGACTAGAAAGGAAACCCGTATTCTGGAAGAAAGATGTAGGGTCAAGGAGGGAGCGACCCTTGCGATTGATTGGTGGATACTGTTAACCCACCCCCTTCAGAAATCCTTGCCCTTCTCTAGTCATCCAACCTTTCCCTATCTTCTCAATAACAGGGTCCCAAAAGCCTCAATCCTAGGATTACCACCTAAAGGCATACCAATATACTTCATAGGCCAACTCTCGACTTTACACCCCAAATTAGCAACCAATCTTTCTCACTTATTTTGAGAACAATGAATACCCACTAAACAACTCTTACACATGTTAATCCTCAACCCTGAAACCAACTCAAAGATCTGTAAAATGTATTGATGGTTCAAAACTTCTTGTTCCTATCCTGAAGAAGAAAAAAAAAATAGTGCATCATCTGCAAACTAGTTTCACAAACTAAAGATGCGAAACCGACACTATTCCTACCAACCCAAAAAACTTCCACAAAGCCCACTTCCTTCGCCATGTACACCAATATACCCAAAACATCAAGAACTAAAATAAATAAAAGGGGGACAAAGGTTCCCTCATAGTTATTAAACCCGGACCGGATACTGACCCGGTCCGGTCGAGAGACCAGGTCACTGGTTCAACCAGTGGGTCATCGGTCTGACCGGTGTTCTATTCATTTATTTATTTTTTGATGAAGTATTGTATTAAAAGGAGGGAGGGTAATGCCCAAGTACGTAAGATATATACAAGAGCTAGACAAAAATAACAAAACCCCAATCTATAACTTTGGCATATCTAAAAAGCAAAGGGTTATGGTCATTAGTGTAACTACGAAACCACCAAAAAAGAGTCTCGAAAAAAGAAGAATTGAGCTCAACGATTGATGATTCCTTGTCCTCAAGAGTTCAAAGATTTATCTCTCTCCAAAGGCACAAAAAAGAGCATGTGGAACCATATCCCACACCAACTTAGCTTTTTTGTTCCTCCTCTTGGTCCGCCACCCCAAAAGAAGATTATAAGGATGAGAAGGCATAACCAAAGTACGTGAGATATATATAATAGCTAGACCAAAAAAAAAAGAACAAAAACAAAACCCCAATCCACAACTTCGGCATATCTAAAAAGCAAATAAAAGGGGGGTTTATGGTCAGTAGAGTAACTATGAAATCACCAAAAAAGAGTCTTGACAAAAGAGAATTGAGCTCAATGATTGAGGATTCCTTGTCTTCAAAAGTTCAAAGATTTCTCTCTCTCCAAAGGCACCAAAAAAGAGCATGTGGAGCCACATCCCATACCAACTTAGCTTTTTTGTTCCTCCTCTCTTGATCCGCCAACCTGATAGACATGGCAGTGCAATTCTTTCCTTCCCAAAAGAAGGCAGCCATAGCAGCTTTTTCTTTCTTTCTCTTGACAGGTTATACATCCAATTTTCTTTTACGTTAAAACTTCAGCAGTCATTTTATTTATTTTTAATTCATCGGTTTTCTTAGCAACCGAACACAATCTGAATAATTATTCTCGTAAAGAGTACTTACTAAAACATGAATATTTGAATAACTAGAGAACATAGAGACATGGAGTGCAAGAAAATCGAAGAAAAATTAGAGACGATTATGAAAAGAACATATATAATTCATCCAACAAAACTATAGTATCAGTATAGAGAGATACCTTGACCGACGGGCCCAACTCAATTCCCTCGACAAAAGTCCTATAGACTGTATTGGCGATCCCCTCGAAGGCTGGTTTGATTTTCAAAGTCTTGTCAAACCAAATTCCATTAGCCATCAGCGTGTGTGGGCCACCAAGTCTTCCATCGGCTAGAACAAATGGGATAATGTCACTAAAATAGCAGTTCAATTCTTCAATTGACTGTGATTTCAGTAACCTCAAAATTTGTTGCCTCATCGAGCCCGAGGAACCGGCAGCCGTCAATGCTAAAACCACCATAAGTGATAATGGAGAAAACACCATGTCCTCCGCAACCACCTCCTTGTGTTGCGAATGTATATGCTCCGCCATCCGAAATGAAAGCTTCGTTAGGTGGTCAACAAAATGAAAACTAGAGATGGGTCTAGATCCAAAGATTCCAGGCATTTTCGCCGGAGACGCAGAGGAGATGATTGGCTGTTTGATGGGGTTTGCAAGTTGTTTCTTGGAGATGAAGGAGATGAGTCTAGATCCAAAGATTCCAGGCATTTTCGCCGGAGACGCAGAGGAGATGATTGGCTGTTTGATGGGGTTTGCAAGTTGTTTCTTGGAGATGAAGGAGATGACTCTAGATCCAAAGATTCCAGACATTTTCGCCGGAGACGCAGAGGAGATGGTTGGCTGTTTGATAGGGTTTGCAAGTCGGTGGTTCTTGGACATGTAGGAGACGAGCCTACATTCTAATAAATATTCGGTTAAATGTTACGCACATGTTTTCGTGGGACTATTGTGGTTGTTAGCAAATTGTTATGTTTGTTTTTTTTCTTTTTTAGCTTAGTTGCTTATTAGGAGTCCAAGTTGTTATGTCTACCTATTTTTTAGCTTCGGTTGCTTATTTTATTACTAGAATTATGCAAGTTAACGTTAGGGGTATTTGTATTTAAAGAAGTTGCTTATCAATAAAATAAAAAATAAAAAAAAAAAAAAAAACCATCTGTTGAATTATCTGAAAACACTGTGTGTTACCGAAGGACTTGAATTCCCTCAAAGCAATCCAAAACAATTTCAGCATTCTTGTTCACTTTTTCCCTTCTCTACAAGTGAAATCATAGGGAAGGACATAGTGGATCCACCAAAGAACACAACAAATCCTCCATCATACGGCTAGGGTTTAGTATTATTACCAGTGGTCGCTCTAGTCCGTACTTCAATATTAAGCCATCGTATTACATCTACTGTCATAATTCATAAATGTGTTCTCAACCTACCCTAGGAGATGATTCTCTCAGGTGTAAAAAGCAGGTGCTCCTTGGGTAATACATACATTTGGTCTTGTGGTTGGACACTTGGCTCTAAAGTGGTTGTCTCGAGTGGAGGTGAAAGATCCCGAATTCGAGTCCCAGCACTTTGGAAACAATCAGTGCGCCAGCAATTTACCGTCACGCACCCATTGCGACAGTGATTAGTCCCTTGGTTGCCAACTTTGGGGATACACTAGGTCAAACACCAAAAAAAATATAACTTAAAGCAAATCTTAAGTTATATTTACTTCAAAAAAATGGCTCATGCAAAACTACTACGTCATTTTTCAAGAAATGACTGGAGGTTGAGGGAAATGTGGGTGAGGCATAACTCACGTGCTTTGTAGTAGTCCTTATGTAACCTATTTCACTGTAACGATGCACTTTTACATTGTAACAAAGAAAAAAAAAATATAGCTCACTTAAAATGCCTCTGGTTGGAAATGCTCCTAAATAGAGAACCAGGACTTTAATCGGATCCACCTTAGAAGAATTAATCAAAACAAATCAGGTCTCAAAGATGGTAAATTTAGCTCTCCCCACAGGTACCTGCTTGGTAGACACCCCATTTATGGATTGGGTGGTTGAATGCCTTTTGCATGCTTTTTATTTATTTATTTTTTTTGTTGGTTAGTATGTTACGACAGCTTTTTGGACAAGTTTAAATAGTAATGTGGAATTGAGAATAACCACATTGTATGGCCAAACGTGTAATACTTCCTATGTTATTTTTCTAATTTTACTTTATTTATTTTAACAGTCTAGCCTCTTTTTTTTTTTTTTTTTTTTTTAACCACGTCGATATGAAAAACTTTAAACATTGAACTAGTTTTCACCCCTTATTGTTTAGGCTTGAAATTGACTTTATTTAAGTGAGGTACCCAATTGAAACATTCAGAGATGAGTTCTTTGTTAGGAAAGGAGAGTCTGAATTGCAAGCAATAAGATCTCATCAATATCAAACTCCGTATGTGGCCATTTTTTTTTTCTTTTTCAAAAAATTGGCCCAAATCACTCACTAATATGTGAATCAAACCCTCAATGTTGTGGGGACATTTCTAATTGCAACTTGCAAAAATGTTGCTGTTGACAAAACTACCTATATAGCTAAAAATTAAATGACTCAAAAGTCGAAAATGTTAAAGTTATCAGTTTCATTTACCTACTTCGTTCATGGACAATGCGTCAATTATAAGTTTGTAAATTTAATGACTAAAAAAACCTAGTAAGATGCCATGCCTGCTGCAACTACAAAGACACAAGCATAAATTTTGGGCTGCCCAGTGAAGACTCAAAAATCTCAAATTCTGTCTGATTCATCTTCACCCAAATGTACAAGTACTGTGAGTTGTTGATTAAGAGAATATTTAGAAAGGGGGATAAAGATAGCCCGAATGATGCCACACCAGCACAATGAATTACAGTGGTGAATTTCTTCCAGTGGTAGCCAAAATTTAGAAAAATTTCCAATAGGCCCAGTCCACGTTATCACTCAAATCCAGCAAGGACTAAAGAACACAAATTGGGTCTTTGGCAAACAAAACTGAAGCCTCGGCAAACAAATTGAAGCTTTAGCAAACAAAAGAGAACAAAATTTTTTTGGACCTTTACATTCCAATAATAGTCATCCCTTTCATGTATGCTCTAAAAGGAAAATGTGGGAATCAATAATAGTTATAACCCTCATTTTGTTACATAAACATCAAGCGACTAGAGCATTATAGACTCATTACTTGATTCTGCTTTGATCACATTGCAAAAGACAATGTACATGACTCTCAATTCCCATACTAAGACAAGTTTGCCGAATGATCGCAACCCAAAGCATACTGGCTTAGTAATTAGTGGTCCACCAATCGTGTTTCATGTGCTGCCAATAGGTCATTCTCCACTTTAATTCTTTCTAGTAGCCTTTTCTTTCCTCAAAGCTTTCCTCCACTCTTCTCTGCAAAATACAAAGAAAGCTTCTAAGTTCACCAATACAGAAACAGGCTGTTTGCATACAGTCAAATGATTTTATATGTTTCCGCATTAAACTTGGTGGATGACTGGATGTACATTACATATACATTCCTTTGAACTATACTATATGAAGTGCTAATTAAAGCTATAATTTGCACTAATGATTGTTAAGATGCAATCAATCCCACAAGTGGAACAGGTTAGAAAAATGTATAGACAGCCATTTACCTGGTTTTTCGAGATTTCCTCCCTGGAAGGAAATTTCCTTTTCTTCCTGTTTTTGGTGGTCAATGGGGATTCTTCTTTCCCATTTTCATTAAAACCATTCTTCAAGCGCCCATTTTTTTTCTTAATGCTTCCTTCCCTCGACTGCTGTTCAAATTTTTCTCCAACTTTCTCTTCATTGCTGCTCTCATTCGGCTGAGGGCCTTGTTCCATCGTTACTGAAGGTTCAGATCGTATTGAAGTTGACTTGGAATTGCTCATTTTCTTCACTACTGCAGGAAACAAAACGGTAGGATTTCATTTTATTGAAAGGCCCGAATATTTTGTGGAGGGTAAAAAGATTCAAGAACTGAAATTGCATAAGCTATCCAGAATGTGAGCTCTATAAACCCAACCAAATTACAAAAAGTTGCCCAGCCAACTGAACCGAAATTCGATCTGGTCACAGTTGATAAAGCTAAGAATTCAAATTCTTTAGAATCATTGCCTCTGCCACAATCTCAGCATCATAGTCTCTGCATCAAGCCATGATCTCTGCATCAATCTCAGCAACTACATCAATTTCAGCAATAACATCCACAATTTCAGCACTAGTGCTGATTGGAATTTCAAGAATAAATGAGCAAATCTGGAACTTACCTTTCTGTGCATATTTATATTTGGAAAATTATTATTGTTGTCTTCACATCCCACAATCACAGGGATTGATTGTAACAGCACATGCTACCATCTTTGTAATATATTCATCTATAAATACAAAGGGTTTTACCCTCTCTACTCTCACCTTGAGTGTGAGATTCAAATATTTGGGCTCAAAACTTTTATATGGTATCAGAGACTTTCGGTGATAGTAGAGAGAAATCAAACCCTTCCTCAATCATGGCCTCCTCTTCCACCGTCCAAATCTCAAAGTACCCTTACCCTTCAACACTGAATGTTGGGAATTTTGTGTCTTTGAGACTCACTCAAACCAATTACTTGCTGTGGAGAACACAAGTGATGGCACTGGTTGAAAGCCAAGATCTTCAAGGTTTCTTGAATGGGGAAACCCCAATGCCTGAAGCTTATGTTGCTGATCCAAACAGCACTGCTGCTGCTGGATTAAAGATGACTCCAAATCCAGACTATGTGGATTGGAAACACTCTGATCGCTTACTTCGGGCATGGATCACAGGTACACTTACTGAGGAGGTTTTGGGTCTTGTTGTAGGACTTGAAACTGCAGTAGACGTATGGCAAGCCTTGGAGGATGCCTTCGCCCAAGACTCGCAGGAACGAGAATTTCATCTAATCCAAGAATTAACCATTCTCCAAAAAGGTACGGATTCACTTAGTGAATACTTGAGAAAATTCAAATCTATTTGTGATAACTTGGCTGCAATAGGAAAACCTGTCCCAGATAAGAATAAGGTATTTTGGCTTTTGAAAGGCTTAGGATCCGGGTATGAATCCTTTGTCACCACTATGCTAAAACCCCCAGTTCCTTCCTATAAGGATATTGTTCCATTCTTACAAAGCCATGAAGCACGCCTTCGTCTTCATGGTTATGAAACTCCTGGATCCCCACAAATGGCCTATTTTAGCTACCATGGATCTAATAAAAAGAAAGGATCTGGTCAGCCTCGCTTCAACTCAAAAGGCCGAGGTTTCATCCAAGGAGAAAGTTCATGTGGTGGGGGGAGTCAAAACAATAATAGATCTGGAGGTGGCAATGGAGGTAATATGCGGGAGCGACAACAGGGGAACTTCCAAAATTCTAGTGCAACTGGTCAAGATCGATCACGTGGGAAAGAGAAGGCTGTTGAGTGCCAAATCTGTGGCAAGCCAAACCATACAGCTCTCAAATGCTTCAATCGATTCAACCACTCATTCCAGGCCGAGGATATACCACAAGCACTAGCAGCTCTCACCATTTCTGAAAATCAAATCTCTGATTGGTTTCCAGACACTGGAGCAACATCTCATATGACAGGAAATCCAGGTAAACTAACCAACCTAAAATCTTATAAAGGGAGCGATGGTGTAATGGTTGGAAATGGAGAAACTCTATCCATTACACATATCGGTGATGCAAGTATCAACTCTTTTCCTGATTCCCTACATTTGAAGAATGTTCTCCTTGTTCCTGAGCTTAAGAAAGACTTACTATCTGTTAGCCAGTTGACTACTGAGTTTCCTTATATATTTGAATTTTTCTCCCATGGTTGTGTGGTTAAGGACAGGAGAACGGGCCGGACAATAGCAACGGGGAGTAGAAGAGGGGATCTGTACGCCCTTAATGATGGTAAAGCTGCACTATTTTCACATCGGTTTAAAAGAACGACAGAAGATATGTGGCACCAACGTTTGGGGCATCCAAATAAACGGATCGTTGAGTTTCTTCGGAATAAGAACTTTATTAATGTTATTTCTGATAGTAAAATGCATTCCATTTGTGCTAGTTGTCAGATGGGAAAATCCAGTAGGCTCCCCTTTCTCTTATCAGATGGAAATTGTGACAAGCCCTTTATGAAAATCCATTCCGATTTATGGGGTCCAGCACCTGTTTGCTCAACTCAAAATTTTAAATACTATGTTGTGTTTGTTGATGATTGCACAAGGTTTACCTGGATCTATCCAATGAAAAGGAAATCTGATTTTCATACTTGCTTTCTTCATTTTTATAAGTTTGTCAAATGCCAATTTAAGCTAAGAATTCAAATTCTTCAATCTGATGGAGGGGGTGAATATAATGATAAACAGTTCTTAACCTTTCTTGATAACCATGGCATAATACATCAGATTTCCTGTCCGGACACCCAAGAACAAAATGGGGTCGCGGAAAGGAAGCATAGGAATATTCGAGAACTTGGGTTGACTATGATGGTTCACGCAAACATACCAAAAAGATATTGGATTGAATGTTTTACAGCTGCTGTGTTTTTGATAAACAGGTTGCCATCACCAGTTCTTAAAATGGAATCACCATTTTCCTGTCTATTTGGTAAACAACCTGATTATTCTTCTCTACGGGTGTTTGGGTGTCGGTGCTTCCCATTCCTTGGTACTTATTCAAAAACTAAATTGGATCCAAAATCCTTGCCATGTGTATTTTTGGGATATAGTAACAAATACAAAGGATACCGATGCTTATATCCACCAACAGGTAGAATCTACTTATCAAGACATGTTGTCTTTGATGAGTCTTGTTTACCGTATGTGGACCCCGCTTCACTTCATGACCCAACCAGGATAATAGGGGAGGCATCAATTTTTAAAGAGTGGCTTGGCCAATCTCACTTAGAGCTTTTCACTCCAAATTCATGTATTGATGAATCCTCTGTTTCTCATGCAGGTTCCTCTGCTTCCAATACTTCATCAAGTGATCCATTTGCAGGTTTGGGTAATACCGAATCTAAAAAAATGGACACCATGGCTAGAGTTCTTGATCCACCATTTAATGGTGTCGATTGCACTCAAATTGAGCCAGCTGCAGTCCACGAAGTATTGTCTTCATCAGAACCAGTTAGGACTTATCCTCTTGAAAGTGCGCCTTCCATACCACAAGGAGACGATTTGACTTCACACAATATCCCAGATCAGCCCGATAGCTTGCATCAGCAGGACATTTTGTGTACTTCATCATGTTCTGAGCAGCTTGACATAAATTCCCAGGCAACACCATTACCTCAACTGGACTCATCCTTTGAACCTCCAACTGATGTCCAATCACCAATACATGCTGCCCTTACTGATTCTTTATGCCCATCCCACCGATCACACACCATGACCACGAGATCTATGCAAGGTGTCGTTAAACCCAACCCACGTTATGCTCTTCTTGAAACCCAAACTCCCCTTGAGCCAAAATCAGTAAAGTCAGCCCTTAAACATCCAGGTTGGTTAGCTGCCATGAAGGATGAACTTGGTGCACTTTACGCCAACTGCACATGGGACCTTGTTCCACGGACACCTGATATGAATGTGGTTGGGTGTAAATGGGTCTTCAAAACGAAACTCAAGCCTGATGGCAGTCTTGATCGTCTTAAAGCACGTCTTGTTGCCAAAGGGTTCAGTCAAGTTGAAGGAGTAGATTTTGCCGAGACTTTCTCGCCTGTGGTTAAACCTGGGAGTATTCGAACAGTTCTTACAGTTGCCACTGTTAAGGGATGGGATATTCGTCAACTCGATGTGAAGAATGCTTTTCTCCACGGCTTTCTTAGTGAGACAGTATACATGGAGCAACCACCTGGTTTCAAGGATCTTTCTCTGCCTAGTTATGTATGTCAATTAAGGAAGGCCCTCTATGGACTCAAGCAAGCACCTCGGGCCTGGTTTGATAGACTCAGTACCTTCCTTCATCAATTAGGCTTCTTTTGTAGCACAGCTGATCCCTCACTTTTTGTGTGTCATTCCCATCGTGGTACTCTCCTTCTCCTTATTTATGTAGATGACATGATTTTAACTGGAGATAATTCTGCCTTTATTGATTGGTTCATCACCCATCTTGCCAAAGAGTTTTCCATAAAAGATCTTGGTCACTTACATTATTTTTTAGGGATTGAGGTTCATTCTTTATCCGAGGGACTTTATTTGAGCCAAGCCAAATATGCTCGTGATCTTCTTGCTCGTGCCCAAATGTCTCATTGTAAACCCATATCTACCCCTATGGCCATTAAAGATCGTCAAGTTTCCTCAGATGAAAACCTTTTCCCAGACCCTACTCACTATCGAAGTATTGTTGGTGCACTACAATACTTGACCTTTACTCGGCCAGATCTAGCTTTCAGTGTCAATTTTGTTTGTCAATTCATGCATGCTCCCACAATGGGTCATTACCGTATTGTCAAACGAATTTTACGTTATGTCCGTGGTACTTTGGATCTTGGAATGAGAATTTTAAAGTCTAGCACCCTTGATCTCTATGCTTTTTCTGATGCTGATTGGGCAGGGTGTCCCACAACACGTCGGTCTACAACGGGGTTTTGTACCTTTCTGGGCAGCAACTGTGTTTCTTGGAGTGCCAAGAAACAACCCACTGTTAGTCGCTCTAGTGCAGAGGCTGAATATCGAGCTATGGCAGCCGCCACTGCTGAATTAACTTGGCTCTCATTTATTCTTCGAGACATTGGTGTCACTTTATCTCATCCTCCAACCCTCCATTGTGACAACCTTAGTGCTTTACATATGACAGTTAATCCTGTTTTTCATGGGCGGTCCAAACATATTGAGTTACATTATCATTATGTTCGAGAGAAGGTGGCACAAGGTGTTCTTCGTACTCGCTTTGTTCCTTCCTCCCAACAATTGGCAGACATACTTACTAAGCCCCTTCTCCGTTCTATCTTCTTGGACCTGCGGATCAAATTAGGCCTCTGTCCCCAGCCTAATTTGAGGGGGAGTGATAAAGCTAAGAATTCAAATTCTTTAGAATCATTGCCTCTGCCACAATCTCAGCATCATAGTCTCTGCATCAAGCCATGATCTCTGCATCAATCTCAGCAACTACATCAATTTCAGCAATAACATCCACAATTTCAGCACTAGTGCTGATTGGAATTTCAAGAATAAATGAGCAAATCTGGAACTTACCTTTCTGTGCATATTTATATTTGGAAAATTATTATTGTTGTCTTCACATCCCACAATCACAGGGATTGATTGTAACAGCACATGCTACCATCTTTGTAATATATTCATCTATAAATACAAAGGGTTTTACCCTCTCTACTCTCACCTTGAGTGTGAGATTCAAATATTTGGGCTCAAAACTTTTATAACAGTTGCAATTGCCATCCCACAAAACGCTTGTTTACCACTCAACATCATATCTGAACCACAAGTCATGTCAAAAATGAATTCACCTAATCATCGAGTCTTAAACCCGAATTCACAATCCCATCTCATGGTTAACGCCAAAGTGGGGCAACTTCCACAAACTCGATCGGCAAGTAACTTGCTTTGTAAGTGGATTGAAGGATAGTATTAAGGCAGATGTTTTAGCAGGGAGGCCAACTTCATTGTCCGAGGCAATTGGCTTAGCTCGATTGTACGAGGCACGAAATTTGTCCCAACATAAAGCAACAACTTCTATTGTTAGAGGGGGCGCTACAGTGAGTAAGGGGTCCACCATCAATCGACCTGCTCTTCCGGTCAGGAAAATGTCATCAACGGAGTTGCAGGAGTGACGTGAGAAGGGACTATGTTATAATTGTAATGAGAAATTTAGCCCATGGCATTGTTGTAAAAAACTTTTTGTTATTCAAGCATGCATGGAGGAGGAGGAGGACGATGGAGATGTTATTATGGAAGAAGAAAACGTGGGTGATGAAGTGGGAGAAATGCCAGAAATTTCATTTCATGCCATTTCGGGTATACATGCACCCGAAACCATGCGTGTGAGAGGAAGCATTGGGCACATGGCAACTACGGTGTTATTGGACTCTCGAAGCACTCACAACTTTGTGAGTGAGACATTAGCTAAAAAAGTGGAGTTACGGCCAATTATTTGGGGGCAGATTTGATGTGGTGGTTACTTCTGGCAAGAAGTTATCGAGCCCAGGTAAGTGTGTTGGTGTAAAATTAAACTTATAAGGAGTTCCCATGTTTATGGATTTTTATTTGCTTCTATTAGGAGGATATGATGTGGTGTTGGGAACACAGTAGTTACGTACACTTGGAGCCATCACTTGGGATTTTTCAAAGTTACAAATGAGATTTCAAGTTGGTGGCAAAGATGTGATTTTCCAAGGCTTATCTACTCCTAGAGATAAGGTAGTGGGGGACGTGGAGTTCAACTGTGATGCCAACAAAAACAAGTAGGGAGTGCTTCTTCAATTGTATGCCATAGGGGCCACAACTATCAACGCCCAATGCCACTTCCAAAGCCCCTTGTGTGTTACAGCTCCTGGAAAAATTCAAGGATGTTTTTGATGACCCTAAAGGCCTACCACCTCCACGTTTGCATGATCATAAAATTCCATTGAATTATGGGAGTGGTCCTGTGTGTGTGAAGCCATACTGGTACCCATATTATTAAAAGGAAGAAATTGAACGCATGGTAGCAGACATGCTCACGTCTAGGTTAATTCGTCCAAGCAATAGTCCTTATTCTTCACCGGTGATCTTAGTGAAAAAGCAAGACGGATCATGGCGGATGTGTATAGGTTATCGGTCCGTCAATAAAATTACGATCAAGAACAGGTTCCCAATTCTGGTGATAGATGAGCTACTAGATGAGTTAAATGGTGCAAAATTTTTCTCTAAGCTGGATTTGCGCTCTAGGTACCACCAAATTAGAGTGCTTCCTGTGGATGTTCATAAGACGGCTTTCCGAACACATCACGGGTATTATGAATTTTTAGTGATGCCATTCGGCCTCACGAACACACCATCCACCTTTCAAGCCCTAATCTTACTCATATGCTGGAGAAAAATTCTTTTAATTGGACTCCAGTAGCTGAGGTGGCATTTCAAAAATTGAAACAAGCAATGACAAAAGCACCTGTTTTAGCCCTTCCTGACTTTGAAAAAAAATTTATTGTGGAATGTGATGCATCAGGCTCTGGTGTGGGGGCTATTTTAATGCAAGAACGACCCATTGCTTTTTACAGTCATGTGTTGCAAGGAAATCACTTGCTACTTTCTACGTATGAGAAGGAGATTCTGGTCCTGGTATTAGCAATGCAAAAATGGCGTCCATATTTGTTGGGGCGTCAATTTATTGTTAGAATGGATCAGAGGAGTCTTAAATATTTGTGGTCCCAAAGAATCACAACCACTGCTCAACAGAGGTGGTTATATAAGCTTATGGGATTTGAATTTGTGATAGAGTACAAGAAGCGCAAAGAGAACATTGTAGCTGATGCATTGTCAAGAAAAAAAAGAAGGAGAATTAGGTGCAATTTCTCATTCTATTCCTAATTGGATTGAGACAGTGAAAGAAGAAAACAATACCAATCCAAAGTTAAAAGGGTTGGCCCAGCTTGTTGAAAAGGGAGAGGTTGTAGGTCCTTGGAGGTATCATGTTGGAATACTTTTCTACAAGGAAAGAACATATCTGGCAAACGATTCTCCTTTGATTAATGAAATTGTTGGTCAATTCCACAATAGTTTACATGAAGGCTATTGTAAAACTCTTCACCGAATTCGGTCAAATTTCTATTGGTGAGGTATGCGGCTACATTTCAAGAGTTTTATCAAGAATTGTGATACATTTTAGCGTCACAAGGCTGAAAATATAGCCCAAGCTGGTCTGCTGCAACCATTGCCAATTCCTCAACAGGCATGGGAAGATATATCAATGGATTTTATAGATAGATTACCCTTGTCAAAAGGATATTCCACAATGTATACACCCAAATTTTCTAGGGCCGCCTCCGGACAAAATCCATCAACCCGTCAACAGTACAATTAGGTCGGACACATTCCATACCTA
This sequence comes from Liquidambar formosana, assembly GCA_039720395.1. Taxonomy (NCBI): domain Eukaryota; kingdom Viridiplantae; phylum Streptophyta; class Magnoliopsida; order Saxifragales; family Altingiaceae; genus Liquidambar; species Liquidambar formosana. The sequence continues at coordinate 18,612,907 of CM077831.1, read as the reverse complement.
ACTTTGTTCACCTTGTCTTACCCACTAGAGTAAGGCCTCTCCCCAATTCGACTTCCAACTTCCGAAACCCAAGCGCTAGGAACGGGCACGATGCCCAAAAACCCTAAATCGAACCCCTAACACAGCACTAGGTGATTCAATTTCCAACAATCTTTGATCCAATATTCAATTCAACCGTAGGATCTTCAATGCAATACCCCTAAAGCAGTCTAGGATCACTTAATTGGGATCAAGGGGCACGAACCCTCTGATCCCCAATTTACCCCAAAATCAACACTAGGTGGTTCGATCTCCAAAAATCCTTGATCCGATGGTCAATTTAACCGTCGGATCTTCAATTCAATATCCCTAGAGCACTCTAGGACCATTTGATTGGGAATCAGAGGGCACGAGCCCTCCGATCCCCAATTTACCTGAATTGAATCCTTAACATAGCACTAGGTTATTAGATTCCCAACAATCTTTGATCCGATGGTCAATTCAACCGTAGGATCTTCAATTCAATATCCATAGAGCGGTGTAGGACCATTTAATTTCGAATCAGATGGCACAAACCCTACGATCGCCAAATTGCCCCAAATCGAACCCCTTATACAGCACTAGGCGGTTCGATTCCCAACAATCCTTGATCCGAAAGGTCAATTCAACTGGTAGATTTTTAATTCAATATCCCTCGAGCGGTCTAAGACCATTTCATTGGGAATCAGAGGGCATAAACCCTCCGATCCCCAAGTTGCCCCAAATCGAACCCTTAATACAGCACTAGGTGGTTCGATTCCCATCAATCCTGATCCATTGGCCAATTCCACCATCGAATCTTCAATTCAATATTTCTAGAGCGGTCTAGGACCATTTGATTGGAAATCAGAGGGCACAAACCCTCTGATCCCCAATTTACCCCAAATCGAACCCTTAACGCAGCACTAGGTGGTTCTATTCCCAACAATCCATGATTCGATGGTCAATTCAACCGTCTGATCTTCAATTCAAAATCCTTAGAGCGGTCTAGGACCATTTGATTGGGAATCAGAGGGCACAAAGCCTCCGATCCCATAATTGCCCTAAATCGAACCCCTAACACAGCACTAGGTGGTTCAATTCCCCTCAGTCCGTGATCCGACGACCAATTCCATTGTCGGATCTTCAATTCAAAAACCCTAGAGTGGTCTAAGAAAACTTAATTGGGAATCAGAGGGCACAAACCCTCCGATCCCCAATTGCCTTGAATCGAACCCTTAACACAGCACTAGGTAGTTCGATTCCCAACAATCCTTGATCCAATGGTCAATTCAACCGTCGGATCTTCAATTTAATATCCTTAGAGTGATCTAGTACCATTTGATTGGGAATCAGAGGGCTCAAACCTTCCGATCCCCAATTTACCCTAAAGAGAACCCCTAACACAGCACTAAGTGGTTAGATTCCTCACAATCCTTGATCCGATGGTCAATTCAACCGTCAGATCTTCAATTCAATATCCTTAGAGTAGTCTAAGACCATTTGATTGGGAATCAGAGGGCACAAACCTTTCGATCCCCAATTTACCCTAAATCGAAACCCTAACACAGCACTAGGTGGTTCGTTTCCCAACAATCTTTAATCCAATGGTCAATTCAACAATAGGATCTTTAATTCAATATCCCTAGAGTGGTCTAGGACCATTTAGCTGGGAATCAAAGGGCACAATTTCCAAACAATCCTTGATCCGATGGTCAATTCAACCATCGGATCTTCAATTCAATATCCTTAGAGCGGTCTAGGATCATTTGATTAGGAATCTGAGTGCACAAACCCTCCGATCCCCAATTTAACCCAAATCGAACCCCTAATACAGCACTAGGTGGTTCAGTTCCCAACAATCCTTGATTCGATGGTCAATTCAACCGTAGGATCTTCAATTCAATATCCCTAGAGTGGTTTAGGACCATTTAATTGGGAATCAGAGGGCACAAACCCTCCGATCCCCTAATTGCCCAAAATTGAACCCTTAACACAGCACTAGGCGGTTCGATTCCCAACAATCCTTGATCCGATGTTCAATTCAACCGTAGGATCTTCAATTCAATATCCCTAGAGCGGTCTAGGACCATTTAATTGGGAATCAAAGGGCACAAACCCTTCGATCCCCTAATTCCCCAAAATCGAACCCCTAACACAACATTAGGCGGTTCAATTCCCAACAATCCTTGATCCGATAGTGAATTCAACCATAAGATCTTCAAGTAAATATCCCTAGAGTGGTTTAGGACCATTTGATTGGGAATCAGAGGGCACAAACCCTCCGATCCCCTAATGGCCCCAAATCGAACCCCTAACACAGCACTAGGTGGTTCGATTCCCATCAATCCGTGATCCGATGGCCAATTCCACCGTCGGATCTTCAATTCAATATCCGTAGAGCGGTTTAGGAACATTTGATTGGGAATCAGAGTGCACATTCCCTCCGATCCCCAATTTACCCCAAATCGAATGCCTAATACAGCACTAGGTGATTCGATTCCCAACAATCCTTGATCCGATGGTCAATTCAACTGGTGGATGTTCAATTCAATATCCTTAGAGTGGTATAGGACCATTTAATTGGGAATCAGAGGGCACAAACCCTCCGATCCCCAAATTGCTCAAAATCGAACCTCTAACACAGAATTAGGCCGTTCGATTCCCAACAACCCTTGATCCGATGGTCAAGTCAACTGTCAGATCTTCAATTCAATATCCCTAGAGCGGTTTAAGACCATTTGATTGGGAATCAGAGGGCACAAACCCTCTGATGCCCAAATTGCCCCAAATGGAACCCCTAACACAGCACTAGGTGATTCGATTCCCTTCAATTCATGATCCGATGGCCAATTCCATCGTCAGATCTTCAATTCAATATCCCTAGAGCGGTCTAGGACCATTTGATTGGGAATAATAGTGCACAAACCCTCCGATCCCCAATTTACCCCAAATTGAAACCCTAATACAACACTAGGCGGTTCGATTCCTAACAATCCTTGATCCGATGGTCAATTCAACCGTTGGATCTTCAATTCAATATTCCTAGAGCGGTCTAGGACCATTTGATTGGGAATAAGAGTCCGCAAAGCGTCCGATCCCAATTTTACCCTAAATCGAACCCCTAACACAGCACTAGGTGATTCGATTCCCTACAATCCTTGATCCGATGGTCAATTCAACCGTCGGATCCTCAATTCAAAATCCTTAGAGCAGTCTAGGACTATTTGATTGGGAATCAGAGTGCACAAACCCTTTGATCCCTAATTTACCCCAAATCGAACCCCTAGTACAGCACTAGGCGGTTCGATTCCCAATAATCGTTGATCCAATGGTCAATTCAACCGTCTGATCTTCAATTAAATATTCCTGGAGCGGTCTAGGACCATTTGATTGGGAATCAAAGTCCGCAAACCCTCCGATCCTCAATTTATCCTAAATTAGTCGTCTCAAACGAGCCGTCTAAAACTTTCAGCCGTCTTAAACGAGCCATCTGAAAATTTTCAGCCTTCTCAAAGTTGATTTTTAGCCTTCTCAAAGTTTCAGCTTTTTCAAACGAGCCATCTAAATACCCAAGTCTTCAATATCTTCAAGTCTTCACTTCATAGGGTTCTTTGAGAGTTGGAATCTTCTCTTCTTTGAGGCTCCTTTCTTTTCTTGTTCTCTTTGGCTTTCTTTTCACGTTTGAGCATAGAAAAACCTAGCTTATAATGATCAACTTAAATGATAAACATTAGTCCATAACCATCAATGCTTTGTTATCATCAAAATCATAATATATTCATGGGATGAAATCTTGAGACTAACACGAGGCAATTGGCTTAGCTCGATTGTACGAGGCACAAAATTTGTCCCAACATAAAGCAACAACTTCTGAAGTTAGAGGGGGCGCTACAGTGAGTAAGGGGTCCACCATCAATCGACCCGCTCTTCCGGTCAAGAAAATGTCATCAATAGAGTTGCAGGAGTGACGTGAGAAGGGACTATATTATAATTGTAATGAGAAATTTAGCCCATGGCATCATTGTAAAATTTTTTTTGTTATTCAAGCATGCCTAGAGGAGGAGGAGGACAATGGAGATGTTATTATGGAAGAAGAAAACGTGGGTAATGAAGTGGGAGAAATGCCAGAAATTTCATTTCATGCCATTTCGGGTATACATGCACCCAAAACCTTGCGTGTGAGAGGAAGCATTGGGCACATGGCAACTACGATGTTATTGGACTCCGGAAGCACTCACAACTTTGTGAATGAGACATCTGCTAAAAAAGTGGGGTTACGACCAATTATTTGGGGGCAGATTTGATGTGGTGGTTGCTTATGGCAAGAAGTTATCAAGCCCAGGTAAGTGTGTTGGTGTAAAATTAAATTTACAAGGAGTTCCCATGTTTGTGGATTTTTATTTGCTTCTATTAGGAGGATATGATGTGGTGTTGGGAACACAGTAGTTACGTACACTTGGAGCCATCACTTGGGATTTTTCAAAGTTACAAATGAGATTTCAAGTTGGTGGCAAAGATGTGATTCTCCAAGGCTTATCTACTCCTAGAGATAAGGTAGTGGGGAATGTGGAGTTCAACTGTGATGCCAACAAAAACAAGTAGGGAGTGCTTCTTCAATTGTATGCCATAGGGGCCACAACTATCAACGCCCAATGCCACTTCCAAAGCCCCTTGTGTGTTACAGCTCCTGGAAAAATTCAAGGATGTTTTTGATGATCCTAAAGGCCTACCACCTCCACGTTTGCATGATCATAAAATTCCATTGAATTATAGGAGTGGTCCTGTGTGTGTGAAGCTATACCGGTACCCATAAAATTAAGCTGTTTGTTTGGAAGGTTCTCCATAATATCTTGCCAGTTAAAATGAATTTACAAAAAAAAGAAAGTTAATGTGGATGAGTAGTATGCGCTATGTGGAGTGAGCTATGAAAGCGCTATTCATGTGCTCAAAGAGTGTGCTTTTGCGGAACAAGTTTGGATAGGCAGCCAACTTGGTTTGAGCTCTCAACATTCACTAGTGAACAATTTCTAGGTATGGATGGAGGAGATTTGTGTGAAGGTGGATGATACTGAACTGGGTTTGTTCATTACGCTAGCTTGGGCAATTTGGATAATAAGAAATGAAAAAAATTTCAATGGGGTACAAGGGAGCCTAACGGAAGTCATTAGGTGGGCTTCTTTGTTTTGGGGGAATTGAGAGCAACAAGGTACAGCTCTGAGGTGAGGAGTAGGGAGCCTCGAAGACCTGGGATATGGCGTCCCCCAATTAGAAATGTTTATAAGCTTAATGTGGACAGTGCACTATCACTTGATAAGAGTATTACTGGTATCGGTGTAGTGGCACGTGACCACGAGGGAGAGGTTGTCGCAGCAATGGGTTAGAACTTTCATGGCAACTTAGAGCCAAAACATGTAGAGGCGTTGGCTTTTCGGTGCGCACTGAATTTCGCCAGGGATATTGGGCTACGGCAAATTATCGTGGAAGGTGATAACCTTGAAGTCGTGCAAGGTATCCTTAATGTGGTGGAGGATTGCTCTAGCTTAGGTCTCATCTTTGAAGACATAAGGGAGGATAGTCGTCATTTTAGTACTATTAGCTTCAAGCATATTTATAGGGAAGGGAATGCTGTAGCCCACTGTTTGGCTAAACATGCTTGTAATATGAATTCTACATCTATTTAGTTGAAAGAGGTTCTTAAGTTTATAAGGGACCAAGTTCAACTTGACACTAGCTTAATGCTCTCTTAATGAACATCTCTTTATTAAAAAAAAAATTACAGGAGACATACACAAGCATTAGAGAAAGACCCCTCTAAAGCTTAAGAGAATCTATAAAACGTACAAAAGAAGGTTACGACTATTAGAATAACTAAAATATCACCCCAAAAAAAAAAATTCTTAGCTAAACAAGATTTAAGATCAATGATCGACTTTTCAATCTCTTCAAATGTTCCAAGGTTCCTCTCTCTCCAAATACACCAAAAAATGGCATAAAGGGCCATTCTCTAAATCACTTTTGCCTCCTTATTTCCCCCATTAATCTACCAACCTGAAAGAAGGTCATGAGTAGACGAAGGAAGAACCCAATAGACTCCAAACATAGTAAAAGTCAACATCCATTTTTGCCTTGTCCTTACTCAAAATGCCCTATTCGGCATAGACCAACTTCTCCTAATTAGATGATCCAAAGTCAAACTTTTTTTACTTCCCACCAACTAATAGAAAGGTCTGAAGGGCTCTACTATGGAATGGTTTCATCGTCATTAAAAAATGAAAAAAAAAAAGATTTCACGAAGAATTACCCTTCAAAGTCCTTACGCCACACCGAAGAATCATTCTCGCCCACCAAATTCTTACTATTATTAAGAACTTGATAAAAATTCATCACACTTTCCAATTCTTAGTCATTGAACCGCCTCAAAAAAAAAATGACACTCAAATATATGGCACCATTGACCCCTTTAATATAATCCCAAACCAAAGCTTCCTTGTCCAAAGCAATATTATACAAGGAAGAGAATTTCATCATAAGAGGCAAGTTAGAACACCACATTGTCACACCCCATTTTTGTCACCCTAGTTAGAGGTCATCATTTCATGTAGGTTTTTATTTTATTTTTGAGTCTAGGCATTTGTATTAGGTTTTTAAGGCATTAAAGATCATGTATATGAATTTTGGTTTGATTTGTAGATGTTTTCAATAGTTAATAAGAGATTTTGCGACTTCGAGGGCATTATCGTCTTCTAAGTCATATCTTTTCTTTTGACTTTGAAATGATATCCAAGTTTTCAATTGGAGTTCATATTGATACATAGGAGGTATTTATAGGTTCAATTTGATAAATTGATGGTTTAGAATTAATTTGGTTCATAATGGTTCAAGTTGGCTAAAACTCTCTTGGTTTGCTCAAGTCGGCTCATAGTTTTCACTCAATTTTTCTCAATTAGAATTTAATTAGTCTTAATTTTATTCTTAAATATGTTTTGGAAGGTCAATTTTTAATTTGGAAAGCATTTGGTGCAACCCTATATACATACCTGTTTTGTGATGGTTTGGAAAAATCAAGGCACTAATAAAATAATATTTTTTAAATGCTAGAAGTATGAGTGGCTAAAATCTGATTTTTCAAAATAACTTTTGCATGTTAAGTAATAGGTGGCAATTGAAAAAAAAAAAAAATACAATTATGCACGAAATTAATATGTGGCAGCATAGAAATTAAAGAAAAAAAATTGTGTCTCAGTAGATTTCTATAAATAGAGAGAGAATTTTCGGTTGGCTTGTTTGATAAGTGAGAAAGAAAAATTAGAAAGGAAAAAAAGGAAAAATAAAATGAAAGTGAGAAAGAGAAGGAAATTCAATCAAAATTTATAATGGAAAATTTGGCCATCAAATTCATGGCGTTTTTAGCATTGAATTTAAAGTTAGGATGTTAATTTTGTGTTTTGAAAGCTTAGAGTAAGTTTTAATGGCTTCCATCGAATTTCAGAGATTTAATTCTCTCAATGCGGTTCATCATTTCAATTGATTTTTGTACCATAGGTTCCTAACATCGTATGTTTTTTTTTTTTTGGCTAATAAGAAGCAATAGAACTGACATCATATGGTTCATGCATACAAAGTTTAGTGTTTTAGGAGTTATTTGGAAAACCTGAAAACCTGGTCAGCTGAGGATAAGTCTTTCGATTTTACACTGTTTAGTAAGTCTATTTTTTTTACTAAACAGTTCAGCTTTGTTCTAAAAATAAAGCATAAACACAGTTTTTTTCAAACCAATTGTGAGTTGGTTTATTTAAAAACTAGCTAACAATTATTGACTGGACCTAATCTAATCCAATTTTTTAAGTTCCCAAACAAGCCCTTAATATTGAGTGTAGGGTGAGAATTAATTTTTCAAAAGTTATGAAGTTAGGGTTTGGAACTGAAACTTTGAGCTAGATTTTGATAATATTATTTCAATATTTGAATCCAATTGATATTTATTCTAAAAACTAGAAATCTCAAGCTTTCCATAGCTTCTTGAATCACTTAAATTCGTTAAGAAATGAAGGAGATACGATTTTTCAAAATTTTAGAGAAAAATATGGAAAATTTCAGCAATAACGTAAGAAGTGGGAAGATGAAAGGTGGAAGCTAATCCCCACACAGTAGGGTGTACCCAAACTTTGTGCACCTATAACTATTTGAGCGTGCATATGAGACCCTTTAGTGCTGGGACTTGTTTTAAAATTCTTAAAACTTTATTTTAGGAAGGTACTCAGATTTTGGTGCTGTTTGGATTCTAGGAAAATACGTTTTTAAAATTAGATATTTCCAAATTTTTAAATGCTTTAATTATTTTTTAATCAACTTCAAATGCGTAGAAAATATTCCTTTTAACTCCATTTTTAACACGGTTTGAACCCTTATACTTAATTTAACGAGCACTACATTTTGATGCACATTTTAAAATTTTGTTAAAATTTGCATTTTAACCCCTAACGTTTAGCATATTCACAATTTAACCCATATTTTACAAATCAATTCAACCAATGTTGTCCGAGAAAGAATTGGTTCAAAAAAGCTATGCAATTAGATTTAAAAATCACATGATCTCCATGTGAGTTGTGCACGTGTTGACTTGGAGAAAGGCCACATCAATGTTTCCATCACTTGAGACGGTATATTGTAGAAATGAGTGGTACTCTTGAAGAAATCTAGAAAATGTGGAAGATTGTTGAACTTGTGAGTTTGCTCAAAAACATCTACATATTCTTAGAGAATTTTCTAGAAAATGATTTACTAGATGTTTCCTGATCACATGATCAATATGTGTAAAGATCCTAACCATTCTTTTGCATATAGATCAAGGTGTGCCTATAAATAGCCAGCATTTAGTTTAATTAACATGCTATTATAGACGCTTGCATGGTCATCATGGAAGAATGGCAAAGCAAGCCTTTCAATTTATTCTTAATAATCTTGGAGAAACTACAAAAATAAACTATCATTTTAACGGCATAATTAGATCATGTCACTAAATTGAAGGTAAAAATAAACCAATTACTAATTATGCATCATTTACTTGTTATTATGAGAAATGCCAATATATTTTAGTGTTTCATTGCTTCAAAGTCCTAAGACTTCATTACGCACAATGGAAGGATCAACGATGATTCTACTTGTTTATCTTTCTGCCTTGTGCATAGGATGGGTTGTCTAAATTATTCAACAAAATGAGATCTAAACCTGGGTTCCTTGATGGACACATTCTGTGTGCAAGAATAGAAGTGGGCAACTTTCAGATTTCTAAATTCCGAATTTCATATGGGTTCAAAGCTACAAAAATTCTTGAGAGTTTAGTACTAACAATGTCTTGTTTAAAATTTAAACGTTTAGGTTTGCGTTTGGCTAAGGTACTCAACGCTCCTGTGGGTCGAAATGTGTCTATTGATTCCATTTTTCACAAGTGTGCATTTGACTTTAATCAAGGTGGCACCGAAGTTGCAATTGCTTCTCTTTCTACAATATGTAATTCGTCACAAGATGGATAAGATGGATTTCGTGGTGGATCATCCCTTTTGCTTTGTAATTAGAAAGGAAAGGACAGTGTTATGTTATTTATGGGAGGGTGCTCAATCCACTCAAGTAATAGTAAATATTCTAGATGTTTAGGCTTTTTTTTTTTTTTTTTGAAATTAAATATTTCGGATATCTTGTTGGTACGGAATCTGGTGTATTTGATGGCAGTGAAGCCTTGTTAATGATAGCTAATGTATGTTGCATCAATTGTGAGAGACCATTTTATCAATTACAATATATATTTTCAAGACATGCTTAAATAATTTTTAAGGTATATAGATATATTTTTATTTGAAATATGTTTAATTCTCAATTACAATATATATTTTATGGCAGTGTATTTGATGGTAGTGAAACCTTGCTTATGGTTGTTAATGTATCTTGCATCAATTGTGAGAGACCAGTTTATCAATTACAATATATATTTTCAAGACATGCTTAAATAATTTTCAAGGTATATAGATATATTTTTATTGATAATATGTTTAATTTATCATCATCAAAATAATAATTTTTGTTTTCAATTATCTACATACTTTAATTTAGACTTTTATTATTTATTTTTAAATTTATAGTGGGAGTTTTTCAAAATGCATGAGATTACTACTGGAGAAAAAAAAATTAACATTCCCACTAGCAGTGAGCCCGTGAATTGCACGGGACAAAAAGAATAGCATGATATTTAATTGGAAAAAATCCCCCAAAAAAGGAAAAAAAAAAAAAAGCGTAAAAGTAAGATCTTACTTATGCCAATACATTAATCTCGTCAACCTCTTGATCCAACTCCTGAACCAAAATTGTAATCCTAATATGTAGATGTCAACTGGAAGAATTTTGTCTTTTAAATTAAAACAAATACCCTACTTTTTAGGAAAGAATAGTTGAGCACATTAACTACCCAGCTTTTTTTGCCACTTTTTCCCCTACATTCAATGAATTTAGATTTTGTCATGTGCTATGATTCTTCTTATTATGTCTTAAATTTTTTTTTTTTTTGGCCCAATTTTTTTCTATGCGGGGTATTGATCATTGAATATGTTGATGGTTGTGGTGCAAGATAATGAAGTGAGCGAAAAAATAAATTCATGGGCTCAAAAGGAGACAATGGGCCTCCTCATCAAATCAATTCTTCTTAAGTCATTTGTTTCTCTTAGTACAATAGTTATGTTTACAAATTGTATATATTTTAACAGAACTTGGAATGAGAAGTTTGATGCATTGAGGACTAAAAAATATGATTTTTGTCAAGAGAATAAGACTGCCATACGAGTTCTATATATAATAAGTGAGAAATGCCAATATATTTTAGTGTTTTGTGGCTTCAAAGTCCTAGGACTTCCTTACTCACAATGGAAGGATCAATGATGGTTCTACCTGTATATCTTTCTACTTTATGCACACGATGGGCTATTTGAGTTATTCAACAAAATGAGATCTAAACCTGGGTTCCTTGATGGACACATTCTGTGTGCAAGAGTACACACACAGAATGTGTCCCTGGAACAACCTACAACCATTTGATTGCGAATTAGAAGGCACAAACTTTCTGATCCCCAAAAGCCCTAAATCGACACCCCTTAAGCAACTTTAAGTGGTTCGATTTCTCACATGCTCTCACCCAATGGGCAATCAAACCGTTGAATCTTGAATTCAATCCTTCAAGATCAAGACAAGACCTTTTGATCAAAGATCGGGTCTCATTTGGCTCACGTTCAACAAAACCCTAATCACGCAGCCCTATGAGCATCATGCCTGCATTTGGGCCATTTGATCACACCCCAGAGGGTACGCTCTCCACCCTTCGGTCCCAAACCAAGTTTGGGGAACCAAAGTATCAACCCACATTCAAGACCAACGATCGGAATCCATCTGATCGTCTATCGGACAATTGTACAGCCCCACAGCAAGGCAAACCACCACCTTAGACCCACCATAGTGACCCCACCTCATCAATTGAGGCACACACATCAAGGATCACAATTTTCCATGGCTAATAATGAGAAATCTTGGCTGATTTGACAAAAGTGAGCCCATGCTAGCACTGCCATCGTGGGTAAACTGCTTTCGGCTCAGCCAGCCCCCCTACAGCCGAAATCCTGATGCAAGGATGGGACTTGCCCATGTTAGCAAGACCAGCGTGGATCCACACCTACTATGCCAGCGTGGGATATCTCCCATGGCGGATTGCCCTTTTGCCAGAAATGGACCACTTTGCCCCCATCAAATGGGGTATTTCCTTCACCAAACAATTTCCAAATGCCCTTCATGTCACATGTGACCAAAATACCCCTCCAAATGACCATTTTACCCCTAAAAATCCAATTTTTCCTATAAATACTCCACTTTCAATTCATTTAAAAGATAAATTCATTACCCTACCAAAACTATACCAAAACTCCCCCAAGACACCCTCTAATTCTCACTATCTCTACATCCAAGCATCCTCACTCTCTCCCCTACAAAATCCTTACACAAGACTCCCCACAGCTCAACTAAATCTCTCCCAAAAATCCACTCAAAAACCATCTAAATGCATGCAACCATGCATTGAATCTCTTCAAGTTGTTAGGGTCTCAAGTTCTACCACCATCCAAGTATACTTAGAACATCAAAGGAACATCTTAAGGAAGGACTTTCAAACCTAGCAAAGGAGCATCCAAGCCTACACCGATCAAAGTAAAGGTGAAAACCACCAAAATTAGGTGAGCTTCCCTTTTTAATTTCATTTTTAAGTTCTCCCGATTTCCTATTGATATTATTATTTGTTGTAACCTCAATATGTGATTGCCACCCTCCTCACTCTGGCCTGAGTATGTATATGGACTTCCCAATACGTGTCGTGGAAGGATCAAAGTCTGGTACAGTGGGTTTAGAGGCAGGGAGACTCTAAACCAACTTTTTGCATGCAAACCATTCCAATAGGTTGCTAGCACCCATTTTCTTTCATCTCTATTGCATGTGAGCTTAAATATGTGATTCTTGAAATGGAAATTTAAGCATATCAAACGGTCCAATGTGATATTTAAGCAAAATAAAAATTGGCAAGGTTAGGTTTATACATGCATGCATATTGTTTATACTAACCTCTTCTTGTTTTCTTGCTGGTAATCATAATCAACTTGACAAAAAACAACCCCCCTCTGCTATGGAGTATATTAGACTTAATTGAATATCCCCATGCTTGGATAAACGGACAAAGGCAATGACAAGGACAAATTTATTCAAAATGGTTGTTCTTTTTTTTTTTTTTTTAAAATTTTAGAGGCTATGGCTTTAGCTATCTTCCGGGTTGTAGTCATTGTGACTCTTTGCCTAATACTTGTGTACTCTTTATTTTGTCGTCACTTGACCTTTTTATTCTTGTACATATACTTCTTATTATCAAAGCAATAAACATCACATTCATGATTTCCAAACCTTACCAAGGTTAATTATGTTTACGTATCTTTTAACATTTTGAATATATATATATCTCAAAAATTTCATGCTATATTTTAACCATTCTATTCCCATATGAATAAAGATTAATTGAGGATTTGAGGTAAGCTATCATGCTATGGATAAAAGTTTACAGCTTCAACTACTTAAAAACTCATCCCTAGCATAATAGCTTGCACCATCAAATGGATTTAATCAATTGACTCACCAAATTCCAACGAATAATCCCACCAAGAATCCAAGAACTCCTGCGTGTCCATATGTCACGTAGTAAAATTCTAATCCTTAAGAGATTTAGTTGATTATATTTTTATTCAATTAATTCAAGTGCGCTTTGAGATTGGATAAATTTCCTCTTCACCATCTTCATGCTTCAAAATCCCCATAGATAATTTTTCAAATAGTCTTCTGGAATTGAAAGTGATTCTTTACATCTCAAATTCCTGCTAAAAGGTTTGGTTTTCAAAAAAGGATTATGTTCATGCCTTCATGGGACTATTTTCCCACTAATCATTTTTTACAACATTACCATCTTTATTAGATAAAGATTTTGACTTCATGATTCAAAAAAAAATTTCTTGTCATCAAATGAATTGTTAACATGCGCATCATTTCCAAAGAATCGCTTTCAAAACCATCGATGAGTGCACAAAGGTTTCAATTGACGAGTTCATTCCAAGAATGACTTGAATAAATCTTTTTATAAAAAGGGCGCATGCTCCCTTTTCCAAAAAAACATCCTTTCATCACATGAAGTCAATTTTTCAAAACCATCATTCCATGCAAGACTCCCCCTTTTGTTGGGATCAGGGATCATAAAGTTTCGCTTTCATTTTGCATAAACAGAATTCCCTTACACCTCAAAAGTGCCCTTTTTCACTTGAGATACATTTCTCTTCCTTCAAAAGGAACCCCTGTCTTCAAAAGACTATTTTTCTCTTTAAAAAGGGAACATTTCTCTATTCTCAAATGCTTCCAAAAAGCATTTCTTTCAATTCATCCCATCGACTTCAAAAGTCCCGAGTTCTCTAAAAATCCAAAATAGATTCGCACTTGGTATTAATTCATTAAAAAAATGGAATCACATCATTTCTATTTCCATCCTTTCATAAAAGGATTGATTTTTACACTACAAGATAGAGATACTACCCATTGGGAGTTAATCAATTTGACCTGTCACAACCCAAATTAATTAAGCCGTGATCAATAGTAATAAAACAAGCTTTATTTTAATAAATAATTTGATAAAAGAGGATGACAGGTGTGAACCCCGGAAATTGGGCCCATGAGGGATTGAAAAGAAAGTGGGTTTGAAAAAGAAAAAGGAAAGGAGTCGCCACCTTATTTTTTAAAGGAAACAAGGAAAACCCTAAAAATAGTTTGTTTTAGGAAAACAATTTGAATGACTCCATAAAAAAGGAAAGGCAAAAACCAATCTTTTGAAAACCAAAGAAATCGGGGATTCGGAGGCTAAGTTATGACATGGGAAGGTTCTAGGCAAAGCCTATAGGCACCCATGTCACCCTTTTGGTCTCTCAGTTCATTTGGGCTAAATCAAGATCTTTCCATACAAAAATCAGCAAGTATATCATCACAAGAATTGCATGCATATCATATATTTCATTCATCCATCCATGCATAATAAGCACATAAAAACAGAAAAAAGAAAAAGAAGAAAAGAAAACAAAAATAAACCTAGGATGCTTGGATCCTAGAACGGACTTGAGCCTCACGAAGAGCGCCTACGTACCATGCAACGAAATACATGGATCAAAGTCCACGCAGTTCGATAAGAACTAGGGTTAAATCCTAATACAAACCTATGGTTAAAACCCTAGGTTTCCTTATTTGATCAAGAGAGTTGAATTTGATAGAAAGTTTGATTTTAGAAAGAACTCCACAAAATGGAAACTTTAATAAAAAAACCAGAATTTTATTTACGAAGGAAACCTCTAATTAAACCATAGGATCATATTAAAAATTAACCCTAAAGAGGGAAGAGAAAGGATAAGGAAGAAAGGTGAATTGGGGTACCTTCACACCCACTTACCTGAGCGCAATTAGCTCCAAGCATTAGCCATTTCAGACATAAGCAGCCCTATTTGCCATAGGACAAACACCACACCTATTTGCACCCTTACAAGTGCTCAAAACCATGCAAAAACACTAACATGCAAATCTGGACAGAATAGTATCATGGCCTAAAAATCATCCACTAAGCATGCTAACAGCAACACAGCGAACAATAATAAGTCCTAACACATTCCTCGAACCATATCATGCATAAAAAACCCTAAAACATACTAACATGCATGCAAAACTATCATGTTTACTCCATATGAAAAACATATACAGCAAACACGAAGAAAAACCAAATAAAAAAGTCTACTTTATCATGCTATATGAAAACAAACACAAAACAATGACTCTAAAACCCTAAACTCACAAATATGCTTAAAAACTCACAAGACATACTTTAATCATGCTAAAACCAAACTAAACAGAAATTATATCATGCATATTAACTAACTAAAGCAATATAACATGATGAAAATCCTAACTCTAACATGCAATGACACTAATCCTAGCACAAGGACAAACAGGAGCACAAGAATCATAACTATGCATTGAAACCTAAAGGACAGCCCTAAAGCATGCTAAACAGTAGATAAAAAATAGATATTCCATGTATATTAACTAGCTAGAGTGTTAATACATGATAAAAAAGTTACCTTTAACATGCAATAAGCCTAACCCATATGAAAACCTAGTTTAAGCTTGAATAGAGAAGCAGAATACCTTAGGAAGGGCCTTCCTTGCTGCTGTATGAACTCCCTCTTGCTCTTATGGATGACTTGAATCAATGTTTTCCAAGGCTACAGCAAGAACTCCAGCTCTCCTTCAAGTCTCTCTCTCTTATTCTCTCTCAAACACTCAAGTATTAATGCATAAAGTGGCTCCCCTTGTGTTTGTAATTGTTCGTGGCTCCTCAGGTCTTTAGAGTGAATCAAACCAACACGAATCCTCCTCTTTGTCAAAGTGGTATCACAGCAAAGAGATCAAAACTCACTCAACTTTGAAAAGAAATAGAAAACAAAAAGAGAACAAGAGAAAAGAAAAGTGATTTTCGTCACTTTGCAGCAGCAGCAACTTCAATCGCGTTTTTGGGTATGAAAACGTTGGATTTGGACAAAGCTTGTGAAATACAAAGTTGTAGAGAATTGAATTATCTTTCTAACAAGACTAATTTCATCAAATTCTAACTTCGGATGAAAAAGTTATGATTAAAATACGACTGCTGGTTTTCAGAAAATCTGCTGCTGAATTATGACGAATTTCACTCCCTCCAAACCCTCTTCTCCTCCCCCTTGTTTAAAGACATTAAGAGAGTATTTATAGCTGAAATCTGGAGTTTCCCTTTCCTTCCTGGACTAGGTTTTTTTGGAGAATAATCAAAAGGTATTTTATAATGATAAAAGACTTCTAATCTGAATAGGAAAAGGAAATTGTCTTTTATAAAAATTGGGAGACTGACCGCTAACACGCATGCACATGTATCGTATGTGCGTACACACACTCATCACATACGTACACGTGTTAGTGTCATGATAAAAATGGCTAATTTAATAAAATAATTTTCTTTTCATTTTAACAAAAAATCTCATGCTGTGATTCGCACTAATTCTTCAAGGATAATCCGTAAATAACCACACTAAACTCATCATCAGGGCCACGGGACTTAAGATGACAACCGGTACAAAATGGGGTGTCTACAGAAACAAAAGCCAAAACGACCGTGTTTCGATGAGGAATATGTTTTTGAACATTTTAGGCTGAAAACCACTAACCATGGGAGCATGGTTAGGTTTGAACGAGGCTGTTAACCACTATTCTCTACCTTTGCTAAGCATAGGCATGCACATAGGGTCAAACCAAACACTTTCCATATCAAAATTGAACTTCATGAAACACTTTTGAGGGTAAAATGATGACTAATGAAAGTCAATTTGAAAAGATTTGGTTGGTAATTGTGAGTCAATTAGAGCTAACCTAAGGAAGGGTCAATTAACCAACTTGAACTACATCGAGCCATTTTAATCCCGAGCCATTGACTTACAAAATTGAACCTAGAAATACCTCATATGCATCCATATGAACTCCAATTGACAATTTGGAGATCATTCCAAGGTCAAATGAAAAGTTTGGGACTTAAAAGACGATTATGCCCCTCAAGTCACAAAAGCTCTTATTATCCCTCAAGATCAACTCCAATTTGAACCAAAATTCATATCCATTGTCCTTGTGACTCTAGAAAACTAATGCAAGTGACTAGACTCAAAAACAAAACAAAAACATGCATGAAATGATGAGCCCTAGTGAGGTGGTGCAAAAATGGGGTGTGACAACAGGTGTCAAAACATCAACCATTTTAAAACCTTTTTCCTTTTTCGGACATGACCCATCTATAGATAGGACATACCATCATAAAACCTGTTATAAAAATCCATATATAAAAATTTCCTGTCATCCATGAAAGTGGTACCATCCCATGCATCGCATTCCACTTATATACAACATTAAATAATTAAAATTGCAATCCTGATTAAATTTACATTTACATTGGCCATTAGCCCAAAATAAAACTGAATTAATACATATTCTTCCCATAAAAATACATCAATAAATAACATAATGAAATCTCCTATAAAACTTGCTTCCGCTTATGCTAGCATAAACCAATCCTAGGATTATCTGGAAAAACATTTAAAATAAAATAGGCGTGAGTTTCCCAACTCAATAGATACAATTTAACATAGTAAACTAAAGCAATGATATAAATAAGATCCAATTACATCATTTAAATCAAAATATAGTAACCGAATATATTAAAAACAATTTAAATCAAGTTATAATCCATAACTTAAAGTAAATAATGCATAATACCCAATACATGTGACTCATGTCCAATTTACATTAATTCCATCAATTATCGACTACTCCCGCAGGAGTCTTCGTGCAAAAATGGAGGATTTAAACCCAACCTCCAAGAAGACAACACTGCACCTTCGCAACCTCGCAAAGATGGAAAGTAACCTCTTCTTCGGGAACACAAGGGTTCCTACCTGGAACCGGAAAGTACCCAAATTCGGGAGCACAGCTGTCATCCCTGTTTGGGACCGTAAGCAACCCAGGACCAGAGGAAAGGAAAACACTGCTATGTCCCTTGACCGCTAGTAGTCCAATTCCAATGACCCTTTTTATGCAATACTTTTTACCTAGTATTCATTAAATCCATTTGATTTATGATTATACCGAACATGCAGCGCAATTAACCATAAAATTGATTTTGACTAAATCATTTCCAAAATGTACTATATAACTCATAATCGAACAACCACATAATTATACCAAAATTATGATAAACAACATAAATTCCTATTATGATTATAGCCTTAAAATCATAATCAAAAACATCAATTAAACATGGAAGTTAACCATATAATCCATACATTTATATTTCATAGGATGCATAAAATAAACCAAGCTCATTAATAAATATAATTTCCAATTTATGTTATCAATTACCCAAAATTCCATTTTAAGATTTATTCCATAAATCTTCTACACACATATTCTAAATTCCAAGAATGACAATACTATGATAATATATTCCATATTATCATGTCCATAATTTAAACCTATGTAAATTGCACCTACCTCCATGAAACGTGTAGAAAAATGAAATCTTGATGTTATGGGTGTGCAGATCCAAGCCTAGGATGCACATGCAAGCTCCCAATCCAAGCCCTAGCTCTCAAATGACTTGGTCAACTCTAAGATGCAACCAAATCTTACAAATTGCATGAATAAACACAAGATATAAGGATATAATGACTAAAACCCAAAAGAAATGCAAACCCTAGCATTATATATGAGAAATTCCCTCTCAAATCTGAAATTGAGGTAAACCATGAGTGAATCCAAATTAAAAATGTTGAAATCCAAGCCCCTATGTATGAAATCCAAACAAAAGTAGAGAAAGAAACTCTTTCTCTCTCATCTGAACACCCAAGAGCTCTCCCAAGCTCACTCTCCCTTCTCTCCCTTCTCTCACTCTAAAAATGCAGAAAATGAGGGTTACAAGTTGGGGTTGAAGGGTTTTATAACCTCAAAGGGGCATATGCATCATTTCAACAAAAATAAGCCTTCAAACCAATTCAGTCGACTCATTTGGCAATTCAATCGACTGAATCGAGGATTCAGTCGATTGAATTGAGGATTCAATCGATTGAAAATCCTAGAATTGCAACTCCTCAGCTTCTGTGTAATTCAATCGTCACACTTCAGTCGACTCAAACAGACAGAATACACTCCACAGCCTTATTTTCATTCAAAACACTTAAGTAATCCCCCCATTTGAATCCAAATAAAATATCAGAAAAATCAAATTCCCAATATGTCAAAATCTTATTTTCAAGTTTTAGTACAAAATCCGTCTCCCGACAAATTTTTCTAAAACAAACATGTGAAGAACCTAATCCAAACATGCTAATAAAATCCCATAAAATCACCAAAGTCTTATAATATTATAAACTTCCATTACTGCCAAAAATTATCTTTAAAAACGAAGTTTTACGAAAATTCACTTTTCCCCAACACTTAGCCAAATTTCAACAACTTAAATCCTTAAGTTGCAAATAAGGCTGAACGCACACTTAAAATACTCGATGCATAAAAACAAGCATAAAAACACATCCAACATCATAATATCATACACATGCATTACCCACACATGAGGTCTTCCAACAAATCATGAGATTAACTATGTTAACCATAGATTAAACCCTTAATACCATATTTAGAAATTACGGGTGTTACATGACCTAAGATATCCATGAGAAGGAAGGCGAATTTGTGGTCTTTTCAAAAGGTTCTCATTTACAAAAACCTTAAGGCATATCTTCAAACACCCATATTTTCAAAACCTTGTTCAATGCCTTTAGGGATCTCTTTTTCAAAGGTCAGATTCACCATCCTTCAAAGAAGGTATTTTATGTCAAATTGTTCACATAGAAAGTCAATAATATCAAATGGGGATTTAAACAGAAACATTGTTAAAATTGGGAACCGTTAGATTTCAACGGGCGATGTGGAGTTCCTGACACCTTCTCCACTCGTAACCAAACCCCCTTATCCTCAATCTTTAGTCTCACAAATCACTAGGAGTCATTCAATTTCCAAATAGGCTTCAAATGAACTTAATTTGGACAGAGTTTAGAAAAATCCTTGGGAGGAAGATGATTATGCTGATTATCTAAAGAAGAAAAAAGAATGGGAGAAATGGGAAAAGTATACGGCAGGACAAGAGGAGATGAAAGAGAAGGTGGAAAAGATGTATGCAGCAATGCGAAAGTCTCAAGGCATGGATGATTTCATGTTTGTTGGAGGGTCGTCCTCTGATCCTTTAGCAAATTTACCATCCAAGTTCAAAATTGTTGACACGGAAAAGTTTGATGGGAGTGGAGATCCTAAGCAGCACATTCGCCAATATATGAGTATTGTACGAATGAAAGGGATGAACGAAGCCCAGGCGGTAGCTGCCTTTCCATTATCACTTGTTGGAGAAGCTTCTAAATGGTACTATGGTCTGGATGATGCACAGATTTCGTCTTGGGAAACGTTAGTGAAGCTTTTCAAAGACCAGTATAATTACAATACCATGTTAGATACAACCTTGCGGGATCTTGAGATGACAATACAAAAGTCTGGGGAGACATTTCCTGATTTCTTAATCAGGTGGAGAAAAAAGGCAATCAAGATGGTGAATAGGCCCACAGAAAGAGATCAAGTCAATTTGATCATAAAAAATTTACAGCCTGTGTATTTCAACCGTTTGTTAGCATCTCCTGTTATGAATTTTGAGCAGTTGTATGATTGTGGTACCCGTATTGAACAAGCCATAAACAGTGGTCAAGTGGATAGATATGAAGGGAAGGCGATAAAGAAAACTTACGGGTCTGGAGGAAATTCTAACAGTCAAGGAGGGAATAGGGTTACCAATCCGCCTCCAAACTCAAATACAGTAGTTGCTCTGAATCAAGGGGCTAGAAGAGAATTTGATGATCTGGGAATGTCTTTGTCTAAAGCTTTCGCCAATTTGATGAGAAGGGGGCATCTGCAAACCTTAGCACCGCATCCTCTGCCTAATCTTCTCCCACCACGATATAATTTGAATGAATTTTGTCATTTTCATCAAATGGCAGGGCATAAGACTAATAATTGTGCCAGGCTGAGGCACGAGATCCAGGACCTGATTGATAATAAGAAGATTCCCAAGCCAGGAGAAGGAGCAGAACCAAACATCCATCAGAACCCTTTGCCAGAATATCAGAGGAATGTTGGGCTTATAGAACAAGGCACTGAGATACGAGATCACTCCAATCTTATAAGGGAAGTAATGGTATTGGATGTTGATGCTTGGAAGGACTGCGGCGAAGTCAACATCAAAAAAGGGAGTTTCTGGGATTCGATGGATGATGCGGACAGAATTCTACATTTAACTCGATTTGGGAGGCATTTCAAGCCATCTTACCTAGAAGGAGATCATCCAGGAAAAGAAACTGAGCTGGAAAGAAACAATAAGAAGGCAGATGAAGAAGATGACGAGGATCGTGTGCTAAAACAATTAAAGAAAACTCAGGCAAATATCTCTATATGGGGACTCTTGGTTGCATCCAAAAAGCATCGGCAAGCTGTTCTAGAAGCCCTTGCCAGAAAAGAAGTACCAATGGAAATCTCATTAGAACAAGTGGTAGCACTGATGGGTACAAACCCAGAGGGTGAGGCCGTGCTAACATTCTCAACAGAAGATTTGCCAGCTGAAGGAGTAGCACATGCCAAGCCTTTATACATTACTGTGGAATGTAAAGGTAAGAAAATACTGGTGGTCCTAGTAGACAACGGGTCTGCCTTAAATGTGTGCCCGATGCGCACTGCCTCCAAGTTAGGACTCACTGAAGAGCAACTTACGCCATCTGCCTTGACTGTACGAGCTTATGACAATGGATGCCGCAAGATTCTTGGGACCTTTAAAGCTGCATGTATTGTGGGACCGGTAGAGTCAGAAGTAGAGTTCTGCGTGATGGACATTGATACTAATTTCAACCTCCTGTTGGGAAGAACATGGTTACACCCACTAGGGGTAGTACCCTCTATCATTCATCAGAAGATTAAGCTCCCTTGGAAAGAAAGAATTCTGATAATACACGGGGATGGTGAAATCACTGCTCCGGTCTATGAAGTAAAAAGAGAAGCTGTTGAAGTGGCTTGGAAGGGATTTGAGATTATCCAGGTTATTAAAAAAGAAGGACCGTATGGGATAGAAATGATTTCGCCTGATTTTGGGGAAGGTATTGGTCATATTGCTGCTCACTTCATGAGGAAGATGAACTTCATGCCTGGGATGGGTCTAGGAAAATATAATCAAGGAGTGGCTGAGTTCCCTAATTTCAAACCACAGAATAATCGTCTTGGTGTGGGATACAATGATGAAAATAACAGCTTACCAGTCAACAAGGGCACACTCAATGGGAACTTTGTGAAAGAAGGAGATAACTTTCCTTACTGTGGATTCCCAGAACCTTGGTTTGATCGTGTAACTGGAAAAATGGTGCCAGGATTGGAAATCTTCTTCAATGCAGTACTGAAGATCGAGAAAGAAAAGATGATTGATGCGAAGAAGGAGCCAAAGATTGAAGACTGGAACGATCTTCTGGAAAGGGAAATGATGCAAGTACTACTGAAACCCAAGCAGACTGAGGGGATTAATGCCTTGACTGATGAAGATGCTGCTAACAACTCCGCCAATCTGATCACTTCTGCTGATGGGAGTACCAGTGCATGGGAATGGAAAAAAGGGATTGAAGTTGTAACTGGCATTATAATTGAGAATAAGCTCAAACCCGAAAATGTGACCACCCCTTTGTCGAAAATAACATCTTTAATTCTGCGTATTTCGATGTGTCTTTTTATGATGAAACTGCATTATCACAGGATATTGATTACATTGAAGAATTAATTAAAAAAGATCAAGAAAGGAAAGTAATACCTATTCAAGAAGAAACTATTTTAATAGACTTAGGTATTAATGAGAATCATAAAGAAATACGAATTGGTTCCACTTTATCTGAAGAAGAGCGGGGTGAGTTGATAGCCTTGTTGCATGAATATAATGATGTGTTCGCTTGGTCTTATCAAGACATGTCTGGCATTGACCCTGAGATAGCACAGCATCACATACCTATAAAAGAAGACGCTAAGCCAGTAAAGCAGAAGTTTCGTCGCATGAAGTCTGAACTGATGATAAAGATTAAGGATGAAGTCACTAAGCTCCTTAAAGTGGGGTTCATTCAGACAATGACGCGAATTGACTGGGTAGCCAACATTGTACCATTTCTAAAAAAGGATGGAAAGATACGAATGTGCATAGATTACAGAGACCTCAACAAGGCGTGCCCAAAAGATGATTTCCCGTTACCTCACATTGATGTCCTGGTGGATAATACAGCTGGAAGTGCAATGATGTCATTTATGGATGGGTTCTCAGGCTACAATCAGATGAAGATGGCTCTAGAAGATATAAGTAAGACAACTTTTGTGACAAAATGGGGAATTTATGGTTACACAGTCATGCCTTTTGGTTTAAAGAATGCAGGAGCAACTTACCAGAGGATGGCTACAGCCTTTTTACATGACATGATGCATAAAGAGGTGGAAGTGTATGTTGACGATATGATCGTGAAATCAGAAACTAGAGAAGAACATTGGTTCAATCTGAAGAAATTCTTTGATAGGATCAGGAAATATAAATTGAGGCTGAACCCGCAGAAGTGTACTTTTGGGGTAACAACTGGAAAATTACTGGGTTACGTGGTGAGTAACAGGGGTATTGAAGTAGATCCAACAAAAATCAAAGCTATTCTTGAAATGGCACCTTCGAAAACTGAGAAAGAAGTTAGAGGATTCTTGGGGAGATTGCAGTATATCAGTCGTTTCATAGCCAAGATGACCACCACTTGTGAACCAATCTTTAAGTTGCTAAAGAAGGGAGAAAGCAAAGAGTGGAATGATTAATGCCAGTGAGCTTTCGATGCAGTGAGGGAGTATCTTTTGACGCCACCGATTCTGCAGCCTCCTAGGTTGGGGAGACCCTTATTGCTTTATTTGTCAGTGTTCAAAGAAGCATTGGGATGTATGTTAGCTCAGGATGATGGGCAAAGAGGTGAATATGCTATATACTACCTCAGTAAGAAGTTGCATGGTTATGAGACACGCTACTCTCCAATTGAGAAATCATGTTTCGCTCTTGTATGGGCTGCAAAGAAGTTGAGACTCATTCTGCTGAATTATGAAGTTTAGGTGGTAGCTCGAATGGATCCACTAAAATACTTATTTGAGAAGGCTGTGCTAAATGGCAGAATGTCAAGATGGGTGATAATCTTGGCAGGATATGAATTGAAATATGTCACTCGAAAGAGCATAAAAGGACGAGTAATAGCAGAACATTGTGCGGAACATCCAGTCACAGGGCAAAATCTCAATGACGATTTCCCAGATGAAGATGTTTTGACGATTGAAGAAGGAAAAATGTGGAAGATGTACTTTGACAGAGCCTCGAACCAATACGGGGATGGAATTGGGGTATTATTAATTGCTCCAGATGGTTCACACATCCCAATGTCCGTAAAGTTAAATTTTGAGAATTCGAATAACACAGCAGAATATGAAGCATGTATTGTTGGAATGGAAGCTCTATTGATTTTAGGGGTACAAGAAGTGGAGGTATATGGTGATTCTGCCTTGGTAATATCCCAAGTTCAAAAAATCTGGAAGACCAGAGAAGAACATCTCAAACCATACCAGGGGTATTTGGAGAAATTAACTCAGAAATTTGACAGAGTTACTTATATTCCACTCCCTAGGTCACACAATCAGTTTGCTGATGCTCTAGCAACTCTAGCATCCATGATTAATGTGCCGGAAGGAGCCCCAATAAAGCCATTAAGCATACACCAGAAGTCTTGACCTGCATATGAAGCGGCTGTGATGATAATAGATGCAGAACCTAATGATAGAAGACCTTGGTATTACGATATCAAGAATGTGGTTGAGAAAGGGGAATATCCAGAAAGTGCTGACAGGAAGGATCGAAAGGCATTACGCCTACTGGCCGCATAGTACATCTTATGTGGAGGAGATTTGTATAAAAGATCGTACGATGGGATTCATTTACTATGTGTGGATGAAGAAAAGGCCCGGGTTCTCATGGGAGAGGTGCATGAAGGTGTCTGTGGGCCTCACATGAGTGGTAAGATGTTAGCCAAGAAGATAGTCAGAATGGGATATTTCTGGACGACCATGATAGGAGACTGCGCGGAGTACGTAAAGAAGTGTCATCAATGCCAGGTGTATGCTAACTTGAATTACATGCCACCAGTGGAATTGCATCAAATGACCTCACCTTGGGCATTCTCCACCTGGGGCATCGACATAATTGGAGAAATTAAACCCAAGGCTATGGGTAGGCACAAGTATATTCTGGTTGCCATTGACTATTTCACCAAATGGGTAGAAGCAGCTGCTTATACGGAGCTGAAGTCGTCACATACAGCTCGGTTCATTGAACAAAACATTATATGTCGATATGGAGTACCGCATGAAGTAATCACAGATAATGGGTTACATTTCCAAAATGAGGTCAAAATGCTACTTGAAGAGTATCAGATAAAACATCACAAGTCTTCCTCGTATAGGCCTCAGACGAATGGAGCTGTAGAAGCTGCCAACAAAAACATTAAGTCCATCTTGGAGAAAAGCGCAGTCACGTACAAAGACTGGGCGGAGAAACTACCATTTGCACTCTGGGGATATCGTACGTCTGTAAGAACATCAACTGGTGCAACACCATACTCTTTGGTATACGGGATGGAAGCTATACTACCAGTAGAAATGGAGGTTGGTTCATTAAGGGTCATGGTCGAGAATCAGATGCCAGAAACAGAATGGATGAGGAGCAGATATGAGCAATTAGCATTGATTGACGAGAAGAGGTTGCAGGCTTTGTATCATGTACAAGGTTATCAGAAGAGAATCGCTAGAGCTTTCAATAAAAAGGTGAGTCCCAGAGGACTGAAAGAAGGAGATTTGGCGCTTAAACAAATGCAAGCGCAAATATTTGATCCAAGGGGCAAATTCAAGCCCAGTTGGATGGGTCTGTACATTGTAAAGACAATCATGATAAGAGGGGCAGTTAAGCTGATTGATGGAGATGGTAACGAACTCATGCAACCGGTCAACATGGATCGATTACGGAAATACTATGTATGAAAAGAAGCATATGAACTACAAGGACCTGATTTCCCAGGAAAAAGAAGAAAAAAAAAAAAAAGAAGTAAATCATCACAAAGTTTAAAGGGAATACGTAGGTAGCCCTGAATGGGTGCAGTCCATATTATGGAAGAAAAATGAGATGTTATAATCTATGGAGACAATGGTGAAACCAATTCGTAATTATCAAGATTCTTGTTAAATACATGGGTCAATTAAAAAGCGAATTCTTGAGAATGGATAACTAGTACATCTTGATCCTTTTTATTTAAATTAAAAATGTAAGAAGGAAATGACGAAATGTACAGTAAAATCTGAAGAAAGAGGTATCGACATACGTTTCATTTTCACTTTCTTATCCTCTTTGAAGGCCCTTCTTCTCCAGTTGATTCTTTCCTCTTATGGGGAGATTTTGGTTCCACTTTCTTGGTATTTTCTAAATCTCTAGCCAGCCAGTCATAATAAGATGATGGTGGACTTACTAATGTCGGGGCCCGAAGGTTTCCATCCGTGACCTATTTTTCCATAATGATTAAACTCGTTTAATGGCTCGGGCGAAGATAGGGCAGGTGTATCCAGCATGATCTTTGATAAGAGCATATTGATTCTTCCCGAATTGGCGTGCAATACGAGACGCAGGATAGTATGAGATATCGTGCAGACCAACCAACATTACACTCCCAGGGAATACCAACTCGGTGGTCATTTGATCGATGTGCCACCATGGGCAGTGCCAAAGGATGTGGTGACAAGACAAAGAGCCCAAGAATTCTTGCAGTTTCTCATAATTGGGAAAGGGTTTAGCCAGCTTGCAATAGCAATAATGTTCTGGTCGATAAGGATATATTGTTGGCGCTTCAACCAATTGGAGACGTTCATATAGCCATATCTGATGGATGGGAAAGGTAAAAAAGTGTTGATTGGATAGACTAATAATAAAAGAGTGATGGATTACCTGTAATAGAAGAGGGCTGCCATGTAGTAAGGAAGTCTCTATTTGTACTGCATCATCAAGGCCATTGAGGGTTTCTGCAAGAATTATCATGCACGGATTATGGGAAGAAATGTGTTGAACCACATGAAGGAGAGCCAAATCGACTGAGTAGAGGTCACTGATGAGAAGATACCCCGCTAATAAACATAGACAAAGAGCCTTGAACGCATAATTGTTTAGTAAAGGAAGAACCGTAGAAAAACGTTGCACAAGAGGTTCAAGATTTATGGTGGAATCGATGCACCATGATCTGGCCTACTCTACAGAAATGTTTAGAGCCAAGGCAAGGTCAGAAGAAAGAAGGATAGCTTGAGAAGGAAACAAAGGATCATGGGAAACGGGGTAATTGAGAATTGCACTAAATTCTTCTATGGTGGGGCAAATCTCTATGTTGTTAAAACGGAACACATGACGAAGAGGGTCCCAATATTTTATAACCGTTGAGAAGAAATCTTTATTGATCTTTGCTTAGCAGTAGTGGATTAAAGAAGAAAGATGAGTTGACTCAAATAGTTGGACTGTTTGGCGGTTGACAGACAGAAGCCACCTTTTGATATTCAGGAGAGAGAAAGGGCTTGCCATGATATCCTAAAAGGTTGGGAGAGTAAATAGGAGGGATTACCTATTTATAGAAGGAAGAACAACGTTGCTGGCTGAAATAGGGAGGTGCCTGTCACACCCCATTTTTGCACCACCTTACTAGGGTTTGTCATTCCATGCATTTTTTTGTTTTGTTTTCGAGTCTAGTTACTTGCATTAGTTTTCTAGAATCACAAAGACATTAGATATGAATTTTGGTTCAATTTGGAGTTGATCTTGAGGGATAATAAGAGCTTTTGTGACTTGAGGGGCATAATCGTCTTTTAGGTTACAAAATTTTCATTTAACCTTGAAATGATCTCCAAATTGTCAATTAGAGTTCATGAGGATGCATTTGAGGTATTTATGGGTTCAATTTGATGAATCAATGGTTCGGGATTAAAATGGCTCAATAAGGTTCAATTTGGTTAAGAGACCCACTTCGGGTTGGCTCAAATCGGCTCATGATTTTCACTCCATTCCCACTCATTTGACTTTAATTAGTCTTAATTTCATTCCTAAAGATGTTTTGGAAGGTTGAATTTTGAATTGGAAAGCATTCGGTGCGACCCTGTGTGCATACCTAAGCTTAGCAACGGTGGTGCATAGTGGTTAGCCGCCTTTGTGAAACCCAACCATGCAGCCATGGCTAGGGATTTTTGCCCTAAAATGTATTAAATTACATTCCTCATCGAAGCACGGTCGTTTTGGCTTTCGTTTCGTCAAAATCAGACTCTATTTGACCCCCGAAACACATTTGGAAGCTGAAAGGGCTCAAATAAGGCAATTGCTGATGGCGCGCTCGGGTGACCACCTGGGGCTTGGCGGCTAACTGCCCAGCCCAGGTGGTCAGCCGCCCAAGGCCAGGTGGTTAGCCGCCTAGCCCTGGGTGGTCAGCCGAGCTACCTTCCTAAAATCATGCTGAAGCGGGATTCCTTCCTATTTTTGACGGATTTTTTGCTTCCAGCCGCCATTCCATCTTATTTTCAGCCCTATTTGACCTACTTGAGCACCAAGGAAGTCTCTAAGGACCCTTGGATTAATATTTAGGGTTTTAATCCCAACCATTGATTGATTCCACTTAATCCTTATAAATACCCCTTTATACTTCAGCATTAGGGGCCACCTAGAGGCAATTTCTGAAGTGGGAGGCAATTTCTAAAGTGGGAGGCACATTGGAGGCTATGGCAGTCATCCTTAGGGTAGTTTAACCTAAACTTTGAGTGAGAGAGTGAGAGAGAAAGCTTGAAGGAGGGCTGGAGTTGGGCTTGAAGGCTTAAAGGAAGGAATTCCCAGCAGTGCATAAGAGGAGGAGGACTTTCTACAGCAGCCACCATAGGTATACCTCTCCCCCTTTCTCTCTTTCATTCAAATTAGGGTTTTCTGCATAGGATAGCATTATTTCATATTCAAGCTTATGTTTTTATCATGTGTTGATGCTTTTGTGAGTTAATATGCATGATTATAATCTTGTTCATGGTCATTTTTACATGCTAGAGGGCTGTTTAATGTGATCTCATGCATAGTTACAATTCTAGGGTTTCCTTAGTGCTGAAATTGAGTTTATGCTTAGAATAGCTTTATTTCATGTGAAAGTCTATGTCTTTATCATGTGTGGATCATTCTATTGATTAATATGCATGGTTAGAATGCTGTTCATATTTGGTTTTGCATGATTTAGGGTTATTTCATGGGATTGTATGCACTAGTGTGATTCTAGGGTTTTTATCATCTTTGTGTTGGTTTAGTTGCATATAGCATGATAGCTTAGGGATTTTCTCTGTTTTTTCTTCATAGTTGCTATATGTGGATTGCATATTAGATAACTATGGTATTTTTAGCATTCATGTAGTGGATTTTAGGGTTTTTATGCATGTCATGGTTCTAGGATTAAACTAGGGTTTGTAATTATTCACTGCTTATGTTGTTTGCATATTTAGTGAATGAATATAGACCTTGTTTCTATTCTGTCCAGATTTGTTTATTGCCTTAAATATGATATTTGGAGCATTCATATGGTTGATTTTTAGGGTTATTTGCATGTCATTGCATATAGGACTGAATTAGGGTTTTAGTTAGCTTATGATTCATGTTGTTCGCATGACTTGTGGTTGATTTTAAACTCTATTTCAATTCTGTCCATATCTGTTATTTGTCCTTAATATGATGTTTTGAGCATGTGTTAGCTTATGTTTAAGCATGATAATTGCTTGATTGGAACCTAGCTTGGTTGGTTGGTATTTTTGGTGTATTTTGCATGCAAATTGCAGGTGCTTTGACAGGTACAACAGGTGCAACTACCCCACCAATGTGGGGTGGTTATTTTGGCTATTGCAAGATGAAATCTTGCAAATAAGATAATTACCCTATGCAATAGCGCGGTTATTTTGACAGGTTGCTTTTGCTTAAAGGTAAGTAGGGTATGAGGGTGCCCCAATTCACCCTTCTTTCCTTTTCTTGAAACTTTCCCTTTCTCCCTCCTAGGGTTATTTCCTAATAGGGGAATATGGTAATTCCTATAGTATCCTTTCATAAAAATACCTTTTAAATCAAAGTTTCCATTTTTATCAAATTCCGTATTTACTAAAGATCTTTTGAAGAATCATTTATTTTTTGGAAACTTACCATGTTTTACTTGAAAGGAAACTTAGGGTTTACCATAGGCCTCTATTAGGTTATAACCCTATTCCCTTTCGAACTACGTGGACTTTGATCCATGTATTTCCATACATGGTACGTAGGCGCTCTTCGTGAGGTTCAAGTCCGCCCTAGGATACTAAGTATCCTAGGCTTTCTCTCCCTTCTTTCTTTTTTATGTTTTTCTTTGATTTACTTGATTATATGGATGAATGAATGAATGATATGCATGCTGTCTTGTGATGATAATTGTTGATTTTTGTGTGATTAAGACTTTGATTTAGCCCAATTAAATTAAGAGACCGTTTAGGGCGATATGGGTGCCTATAGGCTTTGCCTAAAACCTTCCCATATCGTAACTCAGCCTCCGAATCCCCGATTTCTCTGGTTTCCAAAAGATCTTTTGCCTTACCATTTTTAAACATGGAGTCAATCTTTTGTTTTCCTAAAACAAAACTGTTTTTTAGGGTTTTCCTTGTTTCCTTTAAAAAATAAGGTGGCGACTCCCTTTTCCTTTTTCAAACCCATTCGTGGGCCCGCTTTCCTGGGTTCACAAACTGGCGACTTTTAAATCCTTGTGGGCCACTTTTTTAGGGTTCACAGTGCCCCATGCACTAAAAGTCATTTTAATGATGAAAAGGTGGACAGTGTTGGTCAAAGCACTAAAAATGTGGTTGGCATTCCCTCATGCGTACGCATGGTTTTTCATGCGTACGCATATCTGTAATATGCGTACGCACCCTTTTTCATGCGTATGCACCCAATTTCATGCGTACGCATAGTTTGATTATGCGTACGCACCGTGATACCAAATCTGTTTTTTCAAGCTTTGTGATATGTTTGATCCTCAATCCACTCATTACCATTTGTTTGATAAACTTTGTTGGGCTTATTTCTCGTTTAATGATGCGGGTACAATAAATAAAATAAAAAGAAAGACAAAAGAAAGATGCCATCACCGAAAGATGTAGACAAAAGGCAGGAATATTAGTCATATGGATAGAAAGTATGGGCACTATGTGCAGACCAAATGTGTAGGATCAGAAATAAACAAAAGAAAAGAAATTGTTTAAGTTACACCCCAAATAAGTATTTTAAGAAAGTTAAGCTAAAAGGGCCCTCCACGGCGTCCCCGTCCTCGAGTGCTCCTGCTCCTAACACTAGGGGCATGAGATGAGCTCCCACCCTGCTGAGCGCTCGAAGCCTCATCATTACTACCTCCAGGTGGGCCTCCAGGTGGGCCACCAGGTGCCATTGGACCTCCGTGCAATCTCAGAGAATAATCAATAACCATGGCCTTCAGGCTTCCCACTAGCTGGATCATGTCTACAGACTCAGTCATGTTGAGCTGCAATGGGGGAAATACGAATAGTCATGCATGCATATGCGCATATTTTGCAAATAAGTTCATGATGCAGGAAACAAAAAAAAGAAAAAAGAAGAGAATAGGTACTCACTTTGCGAGTACCAGGAGCCATCGGATAGCCCAGGACGTTGTCCCGGCGTGGGATCTCATTCTCAATAAAATATCCAGCGGGCGACCATTCGGTCACATGCCAGCCAGGCAACACTGGATTAATCCTTTCATCCTCACCCTCGTCAGCAGGAGGAACAGCTTAAAGGGAAATACGATCAGTAAGAGTCCAAGTTGTACAGTGATTTGAGGCAATGAAATGTAAAGAAATATATACCTGGGGCCCGAGGAGTCGGGGCATGAGAAATTCAGCCGCAAACGTGGCGTAATCTTCCTCGGGAAGGAGACGAGCATCACAAGGTATACCTGCCTGCCAGACGTCCAAGTCCTCATCACTGATATTGTATGGATAGATCATGAAGGAGGGAGGAAGCGTAGGCACCTGCTACCATGCAAGGACCTCATCGGAGAGCTGCCACATGACTCTCTCTGGCAAGTAAATGGCTCGGGAAATAGGAGAATCGAGTATAGAGCAGGTTAGTGAAGCCCTCAATGCTGCATCATGCATACCCTGGTCGCCAGTGAAGGGGACACCAGTCTATGGGCGAGGTCAAATCTGTAAGAGGAAAAGTCAAAAAATTGCAAGGAAATCAAGGTATTTGGTTAGAGAATTTTAAAGGATTATACCTTGTTCAAGGGCGTAGTGTCTAAGAATTCGCGTATCCGGTCATACCCCGATATGAGACGACCATCATCCCTAGTGAAGTTGATATAACGATGGGCCCAAAGCTGTATTAAAAATATTGACGAGCATCAGAATACAATATTCAAGCAAGTGACAAACAAAGCAATGGAAAAAGTATTTATCGCCTATAATCGCTAACAGCCTGTGATGGAGGAAACCTGGTCCCTGCTCAAGGAATCCATGGAGGTATATAGATAGGACAAGACAGCCTGACCCCAAGCAAACTGACTGCAAATCCCCAAATCCTCCAAAGCTACTAGCCAGACTGTGGTCATAGATTGAGTAGAATTTGGGAAAAGAAAAGCACCAATCAAATACAGGATAAAACTCCTCGCCATAATCTGTTGCTCCCAAGTAGTTCCCTGAGGTCTATACTAAAAGGCCTCTGCCACGTCGGTGTAATGACAATGGCCCGACGTAAAGCTCGTCCCTATCACCCGAAGGTGAAACTGCGCGACCTCCTCCCCGGAAGGATACGAGGATGGGATAGGAGGGCCCACCACTCTCAACCCAGTCAATCTGAAGATGTCATAAGGAGTGATGGTCAACTCCTTACCAGCGATATGCATGGTATGGGTAGAATCCCACCACCGCTCGCCAATGCAATAACAGAGGGACTTGCTCCCATCGTACGTCAAGAGATCCACAACGGAACCGAAACCGGCTTGAATGACATACCCCTTGGTGTTATCAGTCAAACGCTTCCACCAAGCCCAGGCAGTAGAGGCATTCCCCCGAGTAGTGAGATCACGATGCGCCTGGCAGGAGCCAAACAGGTAAGAGACAATACAGGTATGTAATAGCAATAGGAGATAATGCTTCAAAAAAGATGAAAAATAAGAGAATAGGCTGGCACCACGCGGGTCATGCGTACGCGTAATTTAATATGCGTACGCTTGAAGCATCTACTTGTACGGACAGTAATATCACGCGTACGCATAATAATTTATGCCTACGCTCCATGGGACCGTGCGTACTTGTGGTTAGGTGCAGATCGCTTCTACCACGTTTGTAAATAAAAGGTTTGATTTTTATGCTATAAGAGTCAGCCATGGGTTAAAAAATAAGTCCTTTTTCTCTTCTTACGTACAAATATCAGATAAGGGCAAACATTATTCTCTTGGTTTCGTCAAACCATATGCTCAATTTTGAATAGGGTGAATATACAGATGATTTTGCACAACAAAACAATTAAAGATTTGATTTTTAAAGATCATTTACAGATTAGAGGATAAAAGAATCGTTTTGGTGATGCTTCCAATTCAATTTCCACAGATATCTCATGCATTATTTCAGATCTATATATTGATATGAGTTCTATGAAAGAAAACAGGTACAAGAGAGCGTACCTCGCCCACCCGACAACGCTGGGACAAGTGCTCCGCCGAACGGAAGGTAGGGATGATGACCTCGTCAGGATGGATGGTAGGCAGCCACCTTTTGTTGATGGAATCGTCCCCTTAAGAATGAAAAGACCCATGCTGTCGTTGTCTCTTGGGAGCCATGAAAAGAACAAAGTGAATGAAAGAAGAAATAGAGTCACAGAAGAAGAAGGAGTTTGTAAAGAATGAGAATGTGAAAAGACGGCTGGAAAAAATGAGAAGGAGAAAAGGGTTTCAAACCCTTTATAAGTACTGCCTCGGAGGACGTGCGAGTGCTGAGGAGATTAAGACCATGCGTACGTATGGTGATTTCAAGTGTACGCATATTTTAAAAATGCGTACGCATGGTAGTTTTGAAACTTGAAAAAGAGCGCGACTTTTGGGATGCTGATTCCCCATAACATGCGTACGCGTGGTATATTGTGCGTACGCATATTGAGAATATGCGTACGCATGTTTTGATTGAAATTGAAAATTTTGACTCGAGTTTGTCTGCAAAAAACTTGATTTGCCTTGAGTGGGCCCGACCCTGATTTTTGGTAAGAAATGCTGCGGAGTTTCGACAATGATGCTTGAGACTTGCTACAGGAGTCTCACTTTGCCTTGATTAGGCAGGCTTATAATTGGTTCACTAGGATGCTGCGAGACCAGTCAAACCTTAATGGAATATTTATAACTAGAATTGTTGTGGGGTTCTAGTATGTTTTAGAATTTGTTGCAGAGATCTTCCTTAGAATTGATTTGATTTTAATTACACGAACTATGCGAGGGTCTGATCTCTGCGGAGTACGTAGGCAGCTAGATGCATCTGGCACGACCCAATGCATTGCTTGATTGCATACATGAGGATGAGATATTTATTACATTTTGGGAATTTGCTGCGGGAATCCCAATTTGATCATTTCGAACTACGTAAAGGTCTGATCTCTACTGAGTACGTAGGCAGCTGGATGTGTCCAGTGCGACCCGACACATTGCATGAGTGCATGTGATTTGCATGTGGACAAAATGTTCGTCTATAGATTTTCTTTCGAATCCTCCCCACGAAGTGGCGAGAATTCGAAAGAGGGGCAACTGTAGACACCCCATTTTGTCCCTATATTTGATGATGATTTCCTGATGATTAGGTCCATAATGTTTGCTGTCGACTCGGGTCTCTTTCTGCGTGCAAAGCAAGCAAATAGGGGTTTAAATTATTAAATTAGACAGCTGAGGAATGTGGTGCGTACGCATATTATAATATGCGTATGCATGGTGAGATCATGCGTATGCGTGAAAAATCATGCGTACCATAAAATAATTATGCGTACGCGTGAGATCCCATTTTCTTCATTTGAATGATGGCTTGCCTCCTACTTTGACCGAAAGCATTGTCGAGGGAATTATTTATACTAAAATTGGCCCGATCACTGAACGGAAGGGGCGTGGAGATAAAAAGAGATGGGATTTGAGGTCATGCATGACGACCTTACTTGGGGATTTTTTCCTATAAATAGAAAGAGCCCCTAGGAGCTCAGGGGACGGTCAAGAGGACAGATAGAGGGGAGAGGGTAGATGGTCAGACGGGGAAATAAGTGAGAGGTGAAATTCTGAGTAACTGTAAGTTATTCTGAGAGTGAGAGAAATATGGAAAGGGTGAGAGAAATAAACTAAGAAAAAAGAGAAGAAAATATAACAGAGAAGTTAGAACGGTGAGACTGGGAAAAGCTTGTTTTGCACAACAGAGGAGACGCTGTCGGGTTGACGGTGGACCTGAGGGAAGGATTTAATTTCAACTTGCTTTACTTCTAAGAGGTACGTAGTGTATATTTATTTGTAGAATTATGTAGGATGTTTAGAAGTTGATTTATTGTGTACAGTGTCCATCTTTGGCCAATAATGTTCTCCAGAAAGTCCAAATCCACGAAGAAGATGATTTAGTGAAACCGCGAGTACTCGCGAAATATCACGCGTATGCATATTTTTATTATGCGTACGCATGGTAATACCGCGTATACGCATGGTAAGACTGCGAGTACTCGCGACAGTTTTTTTTTTTTGTTTTATTAAGTTTTCGATATTTTGTTATTAAATGTTTATGCTTCTTTTATTTATCCTATGCTATTAATCTATCATTCGTGTGTGCCATTTATTTGTTGTATGATTAACAGGTGATTCGGATTTTATTAAAATATTAAATATGGTCAATGAATACAAAAATGAGGGCCGGTTTATTACCAAGCATTATTGGGTGCCTAACACCTTCCCAACATGTACCCTAGCTCCGAACCCATCTCTGGTCAACAAAATTGGTCCTGGACCTTTCCAGGTGGCGACTCTCATTTGCATGCTAATCTTAAATGGATTAGCACCATCAGAAAGCAGAAAAGCAGGTAAATACAGGTGAGCTAGGAACGCGCGAGCGTGTGGCGGTGGTGAAAGGTCGGTGCGCCCACAGAGAACACGTGCCTTTTTAATGAAAAGAATTATCCGAGTCATTTTTGGAATGAACTCGTCAATTAGAAATGATGCACGCGTTAACGATTCGTTTGGTGACAAGAAACTCTTTTCGAATCAAAATCTTTATTTGATAAAGATGGTAATGTTGTCAAAAATGATTTATGGGAGAAAGATCCACGCAGGTATGAATAAAACCTTCCTTGAAAACTTAACCTTTCAGCGGGGATTTGAGATGTAAAGAATCACCTTCAATTCTAAAAGACTTTTGAAAAAGTACTTTGAGCTTTTGAAGCATAAAGATGATTAGGAGGAATTCAAATCCAATCTTGGTGCGCACTTGAATTAATTGAATAAAAATGTAATCAATTAAATCTCCTAAGGATTGAGATTTTACTATGTGACATAGGGACACGTAGGAGTTCCTGGATTCGGGGTAAGGTGATTTATTAGGATTTAGCGGGTCAATTGATTAAATTCATTTGATGGTGATAAGCGATTATGCTATGGATGAGTTTTTAAGCATTTGATGCTGTAAACTTTTATCCATAGCATGATAGTTTACCTCGAGGCTTTAGTTGAATTTTATTCGCATGGGAATAGAATTAAGATATCAACATAGCGTGAAATTTCAAGGTAAACATATCAAAATGTCAAAAGATATGTAAACATAATCAACCTTAGCAAGGTTTGGAATTCATGAATGCGATGTTTATTGTTTTGAAAAGCACAAGTATATGTACAAAAGTAAAAGGGTCAAGTGACCACAAAAAGAAAAAGTGCTCAAGCATTGGGGCAAAGAGTCGCAAAGACCACAACCCAGAGGGTAGCGAAAAGCCATAGCCTCTAAATAAAGCAGTAAATAAAGCGATAAATAAAAGCTAAAAATGTACAAGCAATGGAGCAAAGAGTCGCAACGACCACAACCCGGAGGGTAGCGAAAAGCCATAGCCTCTAAATAAAGAAAATGAAAAATGAGAACAATAATTTTGAATGAATTTGTCTAAGTTCTTGTATTTGTCCATTTATCCAAGCATGGGGATGTTCCATTAAGTCCGATGAGCTCCGTAGCAAAGGGGATTATTTTATGTTCAAGTTGATTATGATTACCAACAAGGAAACAAGAAAAGGTTAGTATAAACAATATGCATGCATGCATGAACCTAACCTTGCCAAATTTGATTTTGTTTAAACATCATCTCAACCTTTTGATATGCTTAAATTTTTATTTCACACATCACAAATACAAGCTCACATGCAATAAAAGAAAATGAAAAGTGGGTGCTAGCAACCTATTAGAATGGTTTGCATGCACAGGGTGGTTTAGGGTCTCCTTGCCTTTAACCCACTATACAGGACTTTGATCCCTTTACGACACATGTTAGGAGGCCTATGTACGTACTCGGGCAAAGACAAGAAGGGTGATAATCACATATTGAGGCTGCAATGAATAATGAGCTTGGGAAATTAAGAAAACTTAGGAATGAATTTTGAAAGGGAAGCTCACCTAGTGTAGGTGATTTCACCTTAGCTTTGACCAAGTTAGACTTGAGTGCTCCTTTCCTAGGCTGGAAAATCTCCTTTTTAGATGCTCTCTTGAAGGCTCCAAGTGTGTTTGGAGGGTGGTGGAGTGAATTAGAGAGGAAAGGCTTGGTAACAGTGAAGTTACCAGTCAACAGATGTAAAGTTGTCAATCAGCAGACTTGAAATTGACAGTCCTTTTGTAGTAAAACAGCAACAAAACCTTGTGCTTCCCTATGCTATCCCAATGCAATTTGGGTGGTTCAACCCTTGGGTTTCCCTTCAAGAACAGCCCCTAAATTTGTGGGAGAGGGTTTGTGAGAGGATGTGTGGTAGGCTTTTTGTGGTGGATGGAATTGAATTGGATTGAGGTGGAATGGATTGATGCTAAGTGAGATTGGGGAGATTGTATATATGTAGATAGATGATAGATGTGAGGGACCTAAGGTGTGTGTTTGTGTGTAGGAGATGGAATGGGTTAGGGATTTCCTTAATGAATAAAAATGTGGGCTATTTATAGGAAAACATGGACTTTTATGGGTAAAACGGTTATTTGGGAGGGTATTATGGTCACATGGGACATGGAGGGCATTTAGGCTTTGTTTGGTGAAGGAATTACCTCATTTGATGAGGACAAGATGGTCCAAAAGTGACAAAATGGCAAACAGCCTTACCCACACTGGCCAGGCCAGTGTGGGCTCATGTCCCATCCAGGCAGTTGGATTTCGGTTGCAGGGGGCTGAAGGATGCTGTAGAGCCGAAAGCAAGATTTTCCCATGTTGGTTTAGCTAGCGTGGGCACACTTACCCCACATTTGTGATGATTTCTCATCAGCACACATGGGAACTTGTGTTTCTTGGGCAGCGTGCACTTCTAGAAGATGTGGGGCCGCTGAAGTGGGCCTAGGGTGGTGGTCCGCCCTACTATAGGGCAGTACGATCGCCCAATCGTGTTTGATCGACGATCGGATGGATTCTGACCGTTGATCTTGAATGGGGATTGAACCTTTGGGTCCCTAAACTTGGTTTGGGACCAAAAAGTGGAGTGTGCACCCTTTAGGGTGGGATTGAATGGCCCGGATGCGAATATGATGCTTGTAGCGCTTTGCAATTAGGGTTTTATTGATCATAAGCCGAATGAGGCCTAATCTTCGATCCAATGATCTTGTATTGATCTTGAAGGGTTGAATTGAAGATCCAATGGTCGGTTTGACAATTGGATGAGAAATGGTTGTGGAATTGAACCACCTAAAGTTGCATCATAGGTTCGATTTGGGGTAAATTGAAATCGAAGGGTTTGTTCCCTCTGATTCCCAATCAAATGGTCCTAGATCGCTCTAGGGATATTGAATTGAAGATCCGATGGTTGAATTGACCATCAGATCAAGGATTGTTGGGAATCTAACCACCTAGTGTTGTGTTAGGGGTTCGATTTAGGGTAAATTGGGGATTGGAAGGTTTGTGCCCTCTAATTCTTAATCAAATGGTCCTAGATGCTCTAGGGGTATTGAATTGAAGATCCGACGGTTGAATTGACCATCGGATCAAGGATTGTTGGGAATCGAACTGCCTAGTGCTATGTTAGGGGTTCGATTTGGGGCGATTTGGGGATCGGAGGGTTTGTGCCCTCTTATTCCCAAATAAATGGTCCTAGACCGCTAGTGTTGTGTTAGGGGTTCGATTTGGGGCAATTTGGGGATCGAAGGGTTTGTGCCTTCTGATTCCCAATCAAATGGTCCTAGACTGCTCTAGGGATATCGAATTAAAGATCCGAGGGTGGAATTGGCCATTGGATTACGGATTGATGGGTATCGAACCACCTAGTGTTGTGTTAGGGGTTCGATTTGGGGCAATTTTGGGATCGGAGGGTTTGTGCCCTCTGATTCCCAATCAAATGGTCCTAGACCGCTCTAGGGATTTTGAATTGAAAATCTGATGGTTGAATTGACCATTGGATCAAGGATTGTTGGGAATCGTGTTAGGATTATGCCCTAGAGCCAATCATGGAGATGATTGTTTAGGGATTAGGAACAATCATTTGATTTCATTTATGTATGTCACATTTATTATTGATTTAATAAAAGGGCTTATTCTATTATGTTTATATGCATCATTTATATTTACATAATATGTCCATGGAGTTAGAGTTGAGAATATGGAATTACAAAGAGTTGTAATTTTGAGACACTAGATATATCTCTGTACTAAACTCCTAAAGCATTCCTAGTTGAAGGTTCACTATGATGGACAATAATGAACCATAGGACTAGCACTTGTTAGGTTGACTCTATAGGAGGATAGCTAGTCTCAAGCTATTTGTGTAGAGACACTACAACCAACAAGTGGGTGCCTATTACGAGAATAGGTACACTGAATGTGACCAAAGATATGAGATAAACTGAATGGAGTTTTATCCTGCCTGTCAATCAGTTTCTCATTGTTATAGTGGTACAAGTAATCCTTAGACCTGAGACACCATAGTTGTCTTATGCATATAGCTTTAGAAGTTTGATAACACTAAGTGCAAATCCTATTCAGGGGTTTGCAAAGGTGTTCATTGGCCCTACTGCTATGTGTATGAAGGCATGTGAGTGATCAACAAGGGATCCATCACTCTCAGGAAAAAGAGAGAGAATGTCTCATATAGCATTCATAATATAACTCATTAAATCCATGGCCATGGTAGGATGAATATGAAAAGAGTTTCATGAGTTCATCAATGAGTTGATATCTATGAATGAGTATAAAGTAATTGAACTAGGGACTTGACAGACTTCCATGTCCTATTAGTTCAATTGGAGACATTGTGTTGAAGGAAGGATGCAATTGTAACCTATAAACTATAACAGAAGGGTTCTTTGTAAATGACTATTCACCTCATTAAGGACCACACCATGAGCCATATGCTAGGTGTTACTCATGGTTAGTAGAAGCCCTAATTGATATAAGTGAGTTATAATCAATTAGGGAATTGGAAGGAGTTCCAATTAGACCCTAAATGGAAAGAGTTCCATTGTGCACACCTTGTGCTATTCCTACTACTTAATGATGTGAACCCAATGGGTCACACACTGATCATGCAAGAAGGGCTTTAAAGTCTATGAGAGAAAAGGTTTTAGTGAATAAAGAATAGTTCTTTATGGGCCTATTTGTATTTGATACAAATAATAGGGGTTAATGTGCAATTAAGAGTAATTACACATAACCCTATTAGGGTTTCTTCCCCATGGCCAGCCCCCTTTAGTGGGCTTCCTATATAAGTCACACTTATGTGTGACATGGCATAAGAGGCTTGCACAATAAACCCTAGCCGTCCAGCCCCTTGGAGGCTCTCTTCTCTCTCTCTCTCTTCTCCACCTCTAGCAACAACAAGGAAGAAGAAAGAAAGGACTTGAAGCTCTAGCTAGGTGTGGATACCGTTGGAGGCAGCACACTTGGGCTGCTCATTCACCGCTGTCCGGAATCAAAGCTTGGAGCAAAAAGGAGAAGACAAAAATTCTGTAAGTGTTCTAACCCTCTTTGTAGTTAAGGTTTGATTTTGTGTTATGCATAGTTAGATTCATGGGATTGGGAATCGTAGGAAAAATTTTTATATTCCGCACTTCTATTTTTCCCTCTTGTTCGATTCCCAACAAATCGAACCTCCTAGTGCTGTGTTAGGGGTTCGATTTGGGGCAATTTGGGGATTGGAGGGTTTGTGCCCTCTTATTCCCAATTAAATTATCCTAGACCGCTCTAGGGATATTGAATAGAAGATCTTACGGCTGAATTGACCATCGGATCAAAGATTTTCGGTAAACGAACCACCTAGTGCTGTATTAGGAGTTCGATTTCGGGCAATTTGGGGATCGGAGGGTTTGTGCCCTCTGATTCCCAATTAAATTGTAATGCCCGCATCGTTTAATTAGGATAATCTCACCTTTAATGCATAATTTGTATTTAGATGGGTTGATTTGTCGGGTATTGTCACGCATAGGTACTGCATGTGTGGGATATTGAATTGAAGATCCGACAGTTGAATTGACCATCGGATCAAGGGTTGTTGGAAATCGAACTACCTAGTTCTGTGTTAGGGGTTTGATTTTGAGCAATTTAGGGATCGGAGGGTTTGTGCCCTCTGATTCCCAATTAAATGGTCCCAGACTACTCTAGGGATATTGAATTGAACATCCACCAGTTGAATTGACCATCGGATCAAGGATTGTTGGGAATCGAATCGCCTAGTGCTGTATTAGGCGTTCGATTTGGGGTAAATTGGGGATCGGAGGGATTGTGCACTCTGATTCCCAATCAAATGGTCCTAGACCGCTTTACGAATATTGAATTGAAGATCCAACGGTGGAATTGGCTATTGGATCCCGGATTGATGGGAATCGAACCACCTAGTGTTGTGTTAGGGGTTCAATTTGGGGCCATTTGGGGATCAGAGGGTTTGTGCCCTTTGATTCCCAATCAAATGGTCCTAAACCGCTCTAGGGATATTGACTTGAAGATCCTACAGTTGAATTGACCATCGGATCAAGGATTGTTGGGAATTGAACCGCCTAATGCTGTGTTAGGGGTTCGATTTTGGGGAATTAGGGGATCGAAGGGTTTGTGCCCTCTGATTCCCAATTAAATGGTCCTAGACCGCTCTAAGGATATTGAATTGAAGATCGTACGATTGAATTGACCATCAGATCAAAGATTGTTTGGAAACGAACCACTTAGTGCTGTTTTTGGGGTTTGATTTAGGGTAAATTAGGGATCGAAAGGTTTGTGCCCTATGATTCCCAATCAAATGGTCCTAAACCGCTCTAGGGATATTGAATTGAAGATCCGACGGTGGAATTAGCCATCGGATCATGAATTGATGGGAATCGAACCACTTAGTGTTGTGTTAGGGGTTCGATTTGGGGCAATTTAGGGATCGGAGGGTTTGTCCCCTCTGATTCCCAATCAAATGGTACCAGATCGCTCTAGGGATATTAAATTGAAGATCTGACGGTTGAATTGACCATCGGATCAAGGATTGTTGGGAGTTGAACTACCTAGTGCTGTGTTAGGGGTTCGATCCAGGGCAATTGGGGATCGGAGGGTTTGTACCCTCTGATTCCCAATTAAATGCTCCTAGACCACTCTAGGAATATTGAATTGAAGATCCGACGGTGGAATTGGTCATCGGATCACGGACTGAGGGGAGTCGAACCACCTAGTGCCGTGTTAGGGGTTCGATTTGGGGCAATTTTGGGATCAGAGGGTTTGTGCCTTCTGATTCCGAATCAAATGGTCCTAGACCACTCTAAGGATTTTGAATTGAAGATCAGACGATTGAATTGACCATCGGATCATGGATTGTTGGGAATAGAACCACCTAGTGCTGTGTTAAGGGTTCGATTTAGGGTAAATTGGGGATCGGAGGGTTTGTGCCCTCTGATTCCCAATCAAATGGTCCTAAACCGCTCTAGCAATGTTGAATTGAAGATTCGATGGTGGAATTGGCCAATGGATCAAGGATTGATGGGAATCGAACCACCTGGTGTTGTGTTAGGGGTTCGATTTGGGGCAATTTGGGGATCGGAGGGTTTATGCCCTCTGATTCCCAATGAAATGGTCCTAGACCGCTCGAGGGATATTGAATTAAAAATCCGCCAGTTGAATTGACCTTCGGATCAAGGATTGTTGGGAATCGAACCGCCTAGTGCTGTATAAGGGGTTCGATTTTGGGCAATTTGGGGATCGGAGGGTTTATGCCATCTGATTCGAAATTAAATGGTCCTAGACCACTCTAGGGATATTGAATTGAAGATCCTACGGTTGAATTGACCATCGGATCAAAGATTGTTGGGAATCTAACAACCTAGTGCTGTGTTAAGGGTTCAATTTAGGGTAAATTGGGGGTCGGAGGGCTCGTGCTCTCTGATTCCCAATCAAATGGTCCTAGAGCGCTCTAGGGATATTGAATTGAAGATACGACGGTTAAATTGACCATCGGATCAAGGAT
This sequence comes from Liquidambar formosana, assembly GCA_039720395.1. NCBI lineage: Eukaryota > Viridiplantae > Streptophyta > Magnoliopsida > Saxifragales > Altingiaceae > Liquidambar > Liquidambar formosana. The sequence continues at coordinate 18,568,832 of CM077831.1, read as the reverse complement.
TTTTGGAGATCGAACCACCTAGTGCTGATTTTAGGGTAAATTGGGGATCGGAGGGTTCGTGCCCCTTGATCCCAATTAAGTGATCCTAGAATGCTCTAGGGGTATTGAATTGAAGATCTTACGGTTGAATTGACCATTGGATCAAAGATTGTTGGAAATTGAACCACTTAGTGCTGTGTTAGGGGTTCGATTTAAGGTTTTCGGGCATCGTGCCCATTCCTGGTGCTTGGGCTTTGGAAGTTGGAAGTCGAATTGGGGAGAGGCCTTGCTTTAGTAGGTAAGAAAAGGCGAACAAAGTTAGGTACGGAGTGTGTTCGACCTAATTGTACTGTTGATGGGTTGATGGATTTTATCCGAAGGCGACCCGGGAAAATTTGGTTGTATACATAGTGGAATTTCCTTTTGACAAGGGCAATCTATCTATAAAATCCTTTGATATATCTTCCCATGCCTATTAAGGAATTGGCAATGGTTACAGCAGACCAGCTTGGGCTATATTTTCAGCCTTGTAACGCTGAAATGTATCACAATTCTTGATAAAACTCTTGAAGTGTAGCCGCATACCTCACCAATAGAAATTTGACCGAATTCGGTGAAGAGTTTTACAATAGCCTTTATGTGAACTATTGTGGAATTGACCAACAATTTCATTAATCAAAGGAGAATCGTTTGCCAGATATGTTCTTTCCTTGTAGAAAAGTATTCCAACATGATACCTCCAAGGACCTACAACCTCTCCCTTTTCAACAAGCTGGGCCAACCCTTTTAACTTTGGATTGGTATTGTTTTCTTCTTTCACTGTCTCAATCCAATTAGGAATAGGATGAGAAATTGCACCTAACTCTCCTTCTTTTTTTCTTGACAATGCATCAGCTACAATTTTCTCTTTGCGCTTCTTGTACTCTATCACAAATTCAAATCCCATAAGCTTATATAACCACCTCTGTTGAGCAGTGGTTGTGATTCTTTGGGACCACAAATATTTAAGACTCCTCTGATCCGTTCTAACAATAAATTGACGCCCAACAAATATGGACGCCATTTTTGCACTGCTGATACCAGGGCCAGAATCTCCTTCTCATACGTAGAAAGTAGCAAGTGATTTCCTTGCAACACATTGTGAACCCCAGAAATTGGGCCCACGAGGGATTGAAAAGAAAGTGGGTTTGAAAAAGAAAAAGGAAAGGAGTCGCCACCTTATTTTTTAAAGGAAACAAGGAAAACCCTAAAAATAGTTTGTTTTAGGAAAACAATTTGAATGACTCCATAAAAAAGGAAAGGCAAAAACCAATCTTTTGAAAACCAAAGAAATCGGGGATTCGGAGGCTAAGTTATGACATGGGAAGGTTCTAGGCAAAGCCTATAGGCACCCATGTCACCCTTTCGGTCTCTCAGTTCATTTGGGCTAAATTAAAGTCTTTCCATACAAAAATCAGCAAGTATATCATCACAAGAATTGCATGCATATCATATATTTCATTCATCCATCCATGCATAATAAGCACATAAAACAGAAAATAAAGAAAAAAGAAACAGAAACAAAAAGAAACCTAGGATGCTTGGATCCTAGAACGGACTTGAGCCTCACGAAGAGCGCCTACATACCATGCAACGAAATACATGGATCAAAGTCCACGTAGTTCGATTAGAACTAGGGTTAAGTCCTAATATAAACCTATGGTAAAAACCCTAGGTTTCCTTATTTGAATCAAAAGAGTTGAATATGATAGAAAGTTTGATTTTAGGAAAGAAATCCACAAAATGGAAACTTTAATAAAAACCAGAATTTTATTTATGAAGGAAACCTTTGATTAAACCATAGACTTGTATTAAAAATTAACCCTAGATAGGGAGAAGAGAATGAGTTAAGAAGAAAGGTGAATTGGGGCACCTTCACACCCACTTACCTGAGCGCAATTAGCTCCAAGCATTTAGCCATTTCAGACATAAGCAGCCCTATTTGCCATGGGACAAATACCACACCTATTTGCACCCTTACAAGTGCTCAAAACCATGCAAAAACACAAACATGCAAATCTGGACAGAATAGTATCATGGCCTAAAATCATCCACTAAGCATGCTAACAGCAAAAACAGCGAACAATAATAAGTCCTAACATATTCCTAGAACCATATCATGCATAAAAACCCTAGAACATACTAATATGCATGCAAAACTATCATGTTTACTCTATATGCAAGACATATACAGCAAACACGAAGAAAAACCAAATAAAAAAGTCTACTTTATCATGCTATATGAAAACAAACACAAAACAATGACTCTAAAACCCTAAACTCACAAATATGCTTAAAAACTCACAAGACATACTTTAATCATGCTAAAACCAAACTAAACAGAAATTATATCATGCATATTAACTAACTAAAGCAATATAACATGATGAAAATCCTAACTCTAACATGCAATGACACTAATCCTAGCACAAGGACAAACAGGAGCACAAGAATCATAACTATGCATTGAAACATAAAGGACAGCCCTAAAGCATGCTAAACAGTAGATAAACAATAGATATTCCATGTATATTAACTAGCTAGAGTGTTAATACATGATAAAAAAGTCACCTTTAACATGCAATAGGCTTATCCTATATGAAAACCTAGTTTAAGCTTGAATAGAGAAGGAGAATACCTTAGGAAGGGCCTTCCTTGCTGCTGTATGAATTCCCTCTTGCTCTTATGGATGACTTGAATCAATGTTCTCCAAGGCTACAGCAAGAACTCCAGCTCTCCTTCAAGTCTCTTTCTCTTATTCTCTCTCAAACACTCAAGTATTAATGCATAAAGTGGCTCCCCTTGTGTTTGTAATTGTTCGTGGCTCCTCAGGTCTTTAGAGTGAATCAAACCAACACGAATCCTCCTCTTTGTCAAAGTGGTATCACAGCAAAGAGATCAAAACTCACTCAACTTTGAAAAGAAATAGAAAACAAAAAGAGAACAAGAGAAAAGAAAAGTGATTTTCGTCACTTTGCAGCAGCAGCAACTTCAATCGCGTTTTTGGGTATGAAAACATTGGATTTGGACAAAGCTTGTGAAATACAAAGTTGTAGAGAATTGAATTATCTTTCTAACAAGACCAATTTCATCAACTTCTGACTTCGGATGAAAAAGTTATGATTAAAATACGACTGCTGGTTTTCAGAAAATCTGCTGCTGAATTATGACGAATTTCACTCCCTCCAAACCCTCTTCTCCTCTCCCTTGTTTAAAGACATTAAGAGAGTATTTATAGCTGAAATCTGGAGTTTCCCTTTCCTTCCTGGACTAGGTTTTTTTGGAGAATAATCAAAAGGTATTTTATAATGATAAAAGACTTCTAATCTGAATAGGAAAAGGAAATTGTCTTTTATAAAAATTGGGAGACTGACCGCTAACACGCATGCACATGTATCGTATGTGCGTACACACACTCATCACATACGTACACGTGTTAGTGTCATGATAAAAATGGCTAATTTAATAAAATAATTTTCTTTTCATTTTAACCAAAAATCTCATGCTGTGATTCGCACTAATTCTTCAAGGATAATCCGTAAATAACCACACTAAACTCATCATCAGGGCTACGGGACTTAAGATGACAACCGGTACAAAATGGGGTGTCTACAGAAACAAAAGCCAAAACGACCGTGTTTCGATAAGGAATATGTTTTTGAACATTTTAGGCTGAAAACCACTAACCATGGGAGCATGGTTAGGTTTGAACGAGGCGGTTAACCACTATTCTCTACCTTTGCTAAGCATAGGCATGCACATAGGGTCAAACCAAACACTTTCCATATCAAAATTGAACTTCATGAAACACTTTTGAGGGTAAAATGATGACTAATGAAAGTCAATTTGAAAAGATTTGGTTGGTAATTGTGAGTCAATTAGAACTAACCCAAGGAAGGGTCAATTAACCAACTTGAACTACATCGAGCCATTTTAATCCCGAGCCATTGACTTACCAAATTGAACCTAGAAATACCTCATATGCATCCATATGAACTCCAATTGACAATTTGGAGATCATTCCAAGGTCAAATGAAAAGTTTGGGACTTAAAAGACGATTATGCCCCTCAAGTCACAAAAGCTCTTATTATCCCTCAAGATCAACTCCAATTTGAACCAAAATTCATATCCATTGTCCTTGTGACTCTAGAAAACTAATGCAAGTGACTAGACTCAAAAACAAAACAAAAATATGCATGAAATGATGAGCCCTAGTGAGGTGGTGCAAAAATGGGGTGTAACACACATGATTGTAAAAAGCAATGGGTCGTTCTTGCATTAAAACAGCCCCCACACCAGAGCCTGATGCATCACATTCCACAATAATTTTTTTTTCAAAGTCAGGAAGGGCTAAAACAGGTGCTTTTGTCATTGCTTCTTTCAATTTTTGAAATGCCACCTCAGCTATTAGAGTCCAATTAAAAGAATTTTTCTCTGACATACGAGTAAGATTAGGGCTTGAAAGGTGGATGGTGTGTTCGTGAGGCCGAATGGCATCACTAATTATTCATAATACCCGTGATGTGTTCGGAAAGCCGTCTTATGAACATCCGTAGCAAGCACTCTAATTTGGTGGTACCTAGAGTGCAAATCCAGCTTAGAGAAAAATTTTGCACCATTCAACTCATCTAGTAGCTCATCTATCACCGGAATTGGGAAGTTGTCCTTGACCGTAATTTTATTGACGGACCAATAACCTATACACATCCCCCATGATCCGTCTTGCTTTTTCACTAAGATCACCGGTGAAGAATAAGGACTGTTGCTTGGACGAATTAACCTAGACGTGAGCATGTCTGCTACGATGCGCTCAATTTCTTACATCCAACTGCCAAATCTTTTTCCATAGAGCTGTCCCCACATGGCCAATAGGACTGGCTAGTTCTTGTAACATGTTCTGTGCTATGTAGTACGCGCTCTTGATCGTAAACATACCTTTTGGATGATAACCCCATATCCACCGATCTGGAGGCATCCTAACACTCAAAGGAATCCTACAAATAGACTCAGCTTCATGCAGTAAGAAGAGTGTTGAAATCAGATTGGCTTACCAAGTATCACTATTCCAATCATCCTGTGAAGAGGTTATTTGGAAAGAAGGTGGTGTATAGAGCCATTTATCTCCCTATATTCGAACGGATTTCTCGTCCCCAATCCTCTAACGAGTTCCTCTGTCAACAATTGACCTCGCCATCTAAATACTTCACCAAACATAACTCAGATTATACCCCAATCGTGCCTCAAGGAAAGTCAATGAAGGGTAGTACCTTGCTCGAAAAATTCAAGCCACCGAACTCTCTGGATTTGTCAACATACGCCAGCCTTGCTTAGCTAACAGAGCTTTATTGAAAGCTACCAAATCCATGAATTCCATCCCTCCCCCCCCCCCCCTCATTCTTTGCATGACATAATTTTCCCCATCTCACTCAATGAATCCGGTGCTCTTCCCCTTGTTGTCCCCACCAGAACTTGCCAATTAAGCCATTAATTTCTGCACACAAGGAAATAGGCAATTTGAAACAACCCATAATGAAAGTGGGTATGGATTGTGCAACAACTTTAATGAGAACCTATCTTCCTTCTTTTGAAAGCATTTTCTCCTTCCATCCTTGTATCCTCTTTCGAATCCTATCCTTAATGTACTGAAAAATTTCTCGTTTCGACCTTCCTACTAAGGCCTAGCATTCCCAAATACTTCTCATAGCGATCCCCTGACACAACCCCCATGGTAGTCCTTATCCTTTCTTGAACTACATTCGGTGTATTACGACTAAAAAACAAAGAAGATTTATCAATATTAATCTGCTGACCTAAGATTTCTCCATAGTATTTAATCACCTCCATCAAGACCTCTCCTTCCTCAGCAGTGGCCCTCTCAAACAGCAAACTGTCATTGACAAAGAATAGATGCGAAATCGTCAGACAATCTCTACAGATTGTGGCACCATGGAGTCGGCCCTCTTGCTCTGCTTTTCGAATAAGAGCTGAAAAACCCTCTGTTACCATAAGAAAAAGATAAGGTGAAAGGGGATCACTTTGTCTTAATCCACGACTAGGAGAGAACTGTCCCGATATTCTGCCTTTAAAAGCTATGGAATATGATACAGACTTGACCCATTGCATAATAAGGGAGATCCATTGATTGTGAAACCCCAATTTCTCCATAATTTTTTCTAAGAACCCCCATTCCACCCTATCATAAGCCTTACTCATATCCAATTTAAGCACAAAAACCCCTTCCTTCCCACTTCTCTTATTTTTTATGTAATGCATTAATTCAAAGGCTACCAGAATGTTATCAGTAATGAGCCTTCCTAGGACAAAAGCACTTTGACAGGGGGATATAATAGATGGAAGGATATTTTTTAGCCGATTAGCCAACACCTTTGACATAATTTTATAGATGACATTGCAAAGGCTTATTAGTCCAAATTGAGAGATCCGTTCTGGTTTACTAACCTTGGGAATAAGGACTATAGTGGTGTGATTAAAACACTCAGGGATAATTGCATGATTCAAAAAATCCAAAGAAACTTTAACCACATTAGGCCCAATGATATGCCAATATTTTTTATAGAACAACACTGGCATGCTGTCATGTCCTGGAGCTTTGGTAGGAAACATTTTAAAAAGGGCAATTTGTACCTCATCCGCATCAAATTTATGTAACAGCCGCATATTTATCTCCTCCGAGACACAATGATGCACCGCCTCAAGAGAGCTCTTAGGATTACACAGGTTAGAGGTCTCAAAAATATTTTTAAAATAACAAACAATAATTTGATCCAGTTTATCATCCTCAACCTCCCATCTTCCCTCATCATCAAGCAAGCCCTTGATAATATTCTTGTTTCTCCTTTGGGAGGCTTTAGTATGGAAAAACTTAGTATTTTTATCCCCATCTTTCAACCAAGAAACCCACGACCGTTGTCTCCACATAATCTCCTCCCGTCTATGGAGCGCATCAATTTCTATTTTAATGCTACGTTTATCCTCCATAGAACTAGTAGTTATTAGGCCTACCTAGACTCTCTTCAGCCTTGCCCTGAGCATTTTTAGTCAAATTCTAAAGTTCCCAAAACTGTTCGTATGTCTCATGTACTTGGACTAAGCCTTTTCTATTTTTAATATATATTTACTTTATCAAAATAATTACTTATAAGATAGGAATTGAGCCAGAACACACCCCCAATAGGCCCATTTTCTAACAAATCACCTCCAAATTATTTACAAACCAAGAATCTGTTTTACCAAACCCATTAAGAACATCTGGAACATTTCCCACAGCAGCTGCCTCCGCAGGCTTTTGGGTTTCCTGACCTTATACATTCCCTAATAAATCCAACTTAAATGATTTGTGGGTCCTAAAACCCATATCAGTATTCTCACCCAGAATAGAACTCTTTTCAATATTCTTTATGGTTAGCTGATTGCCACATGTATGATCTGAGTCATTTACATCTTCAACCTCTAGCAGGTTGTACCCAATGTCTATATTACCACCACCCTTGGCCCTCCACCTTGAACCCCTGCCACTACTAGCATTGGGAGGCTGCCTAAACAATCTCTAAAACCCCTTCCTACAGAAATTATGAACTGTCCTTTGAGGCACCATAGCAACCAGAATGGAACTTACATGGATCAAAAATTTTCTATCACGCACAATGACGTTCAAAAAACTTGGATTAAAACCACTAATTAGACTTCTAACTCTAATCCTGGCCTGAAACAAATTTTTTAACTTCAAGTTATATTGTCAATAGCTAATATTCCTCCAAAATTATCACCAATCTTGGAAAACACCTTCCTTCAAAGATGAGAAGGGAGTCCCTCAATAGAAACCCAATCAGATTAAGATACAAAACAAGCACCACGAATGGAATTAAAATTTGGATTCCAATTTTTCAAGAAAACAGTAATATGCTTTTTAAGGACATCACAAGAAAATAATTTGCCTTCTCAAAGTTGACAGAAGAACACAGCCCTCTTAATCTTGAAACGGCATCAAGAAGATATTGCACTCCAACAAATCACACAATTCCATTTGAATATCAGCCAATTTATTAGTCATCTTTACTTTCTCGCATTCAAATGCCTTCTTCCAATCCCCTATTAATTGCAAAACATCCCTATTCAACCCTTGTAACGCATTATTTTGAGGCTTAGACATACTACCACCCAGCTTATCGTGATCTAACACCATTTAAGGCTGTGAAGATTGAATAAACATGAGTGACCCTGATCTGAAGTTGTGCCATCAAACCTAAACTGTTCAAAATCTTAACAAAACCCTTCCAGCTATTACCTTCATACCCTCCGGAATGACTACGAATCTTTCTTTTCCATCGCTTTTCATTTCTGTTAACTGCACGAATCTCCCGCTTCTGTTATGAAAGAGCTCTAGGAGCATAGTATTCTTATTGCCTATAATCTTTTAATCCAACCGCCCTCACCTTTCCAGGAACACACCTCAACAGTTTTCTCTGAACCTAGACAGCACCTTCCCAATCCAACAAAATCAAAACTCTCCAACCCCTCCCATTTTCTGAGATCCTCAGAAAGTAAGCAAAAACCCACTAATTTGAAGTCAAAAGACTTATGGTCCACTCACAGGAATCTCCTATTCTCTTGGCCATTGTTATAAGTCCAGCACCAGATTAAAGATAGAAAGACACAAACCAGAAATAAGAAATTACTATAGAAGAGAAGAAGAACAAGAAGAAAATCATGAAATGAGGAAGGCTAATAGGACGAGTAGAAGAGAGGAGCCCTTCATGACACCAAACTCAGAGAGCTAGCGTCTATAAGAATAGGAACAATATATAAACCAAGAATTGTTAGTTATCAAGTCTTCAATCTTTATCATTCATCTTCTTAGGAAGAGGCAAATATGCTTTATCAAGGTAATTTGGAAGCTTGAAACCATGACATCCATCCTCATGCCCCAATTCACAAAGAATGTAGCCTCTAGATAACAAATATAATATCAATCTACATTATAATAATATATTATAAACCTACATTAAAGGTTTGTGTACAGCCATAAACTAAATGCAATCACAAAATAATATAATATAAACCTACATTAGAGAATGTCGAAGACAATCGATTATTTAATGGCCAAGAGAGATTACTTCCTACCTCTCATAATTTGAAGCTAACTTTACAAAATTAGTCACAAATTTGACCATTTCCACAACGTTCCTCCAAATTAATCTCATTTCATGACATTTAAACTCTTATACGATTATTGTCAACTATTTCAAAGGAGGATATTTTTTCCCAATAAAATTGGAATGTAAAACATACAAAGGTACCTTTAGTTGTTAGATTATACACCGTATCGAGTGGATTGATGTCATAAACAACAGCCATCAATTCCTCTTCATGACAATAGCCAATCAATTTTACCAAGTTCGGATGATTATTTACACTTGGCTCTGTTAGAAATGTCACTTCTTCCTAAATCTCAAATCACATAATTAACTAGTTAAAGCCCCTAAAAAGGGAAAAAATGAAAAGAAAAGCTCCAAATAAAAGAAAGCAGCCAAGTCAACAACATACTTTCACTAAACAATAATCATCCGCAGAGTTGGGCCAAAAAAAAAAACTTCCATATCCCAAATCTTTATTGTCACATCTCGTGGCGGAATCTATTGAGTTTTTCCAAGCAAGTTTCTTTCATCGAAATTGTCAGGGAATGTTTTAAAGTCGTCTAGTGTCAATAAAATAGGCTTTCACAAATCTACACCAGAAAATTTATTCAATAAACATATCAGGTAAAATCACACCGTGGGCTACTTAGCAAGCATATACATACATATATATAGTATAATGAAAATCATCAAAATCCAATTATAATTTATTTTTCTTTCTTCATAAAGCTATTTCTACAACGACATTCACTGAAATATTTTATAAAAACAAAAATAAAATAAAAAGCATATATATTACTGTAAACACGCTATACATATTGCACATAGTAAATAAATCTCTGGGTCTAAGAGTTACTTCTTGTGAAAGAGACCCGAGAAAGACTGTCGCTTGTCGTTACGAGCCCGCGAGTTACCATACGCCATCTGAATGTTTTGAACACGAACCAAGCTTTCATGTACGCTACCATCGCTGTGTAAGGCATAGGGATCACTACTAGAGTCCTCCCTTTGTTCCACACTTCCAAATCCATAAGGTCATGGTGATGCCTTAGAGAAAATACTAGAAAGACAGAGGGGAGAGTGGCTGTATAGAATGATAGAGGGTGCATAGAGAGGCCAACCCTAATCTGTAGAGAAAGCCACCTTAAATAGTTTCCTATAAGTCCTAAACCTAATAGGAATAAGGTTCCACACACAATAGGAAACCTACTCAATAGGAGACACTTATAAGATCCACCACCCGCATATGGGCGGACCACGGGCATGGGTCACATACCCGACCTGAATATTAACATCTCCCACTCGCCCACATAGGGTGAGTTAACTCCAAAATCTCTTTCAATCTCCCAATACTCATCTCCTTATATAGGAAATGTAGCGTGCGACCTCACAAGAAGAACGTATGAATATAGGAGCGAAAATGTTAAGTTATCACTACACTAACAAAAACACATCACTCGAAGGCATCTCGTATATGCCCCAGACAATCCATAAAACACCAGATCAAGCACTCTTTAATCCCTCATAAATATAGAAGTAGTGCTGCATCCCACATATATGCAATGTACTCATGTCCCATATCTTCACAAATATGATATAGACGCTGGCCAATTAATGAGTCACAAAGTATGGTGTAATATTAAATCGTCTTCCCTAAGCCCTCCTGCCAATCCAATTCAACTCAACCGCTTTCCTAGACATGCCCCCATAAAACAGAATTGTTTCCTAGCCTTTAGGAAACACACTGAAGTAGCGTCATCAAGTATTCTCTTTATGACATAGTCTCAGGTCAAAAAGGGCACAAAGACGAATCAAAGTGATCCATGTGGCTCACATAGTAATGAAGCAAGGATCCTTTCATCACTCCTACTATCGGTCGATATAGAGTATATATAGTATAAAATGTATGCTATGGTGTTAACTCATAAGATGAGCATGTCACTAGAAGATAAATCAAAAGAACACCATACGAATCTTAGTCTAGTCGCTACTAAAGCACTTGACCTGAGTTTTCCAGCCCACTCGCTTTCTTAGCGCCTGCTTGAAATCTCATATTTGGTTATAAACATGCTACATAGAGTTGTGGAAAAAATAGTTCTATGTTCGATCTAATAGAGATCTCATCTTAGCTCAATCTAATGCAATATATAATATAACAACTATATATCTTGTTTGCCATCTAGGCGCCAAAGATAAAAATGCCTCATCTTGCTCGCTAACTCAGTGCCAAGGTGAATCACCCGTGTGAGTGAGTCGATTCAAGCCCAGTGACATATCACAAAGATGTATACAACAATGATATCAACATCCCATAAAACACAAAAGGAATGAATATCAATCCCAAATAATAATGTCAATCACAAATTAAATGTTTGAGCATATCAAATCCTATAATATCCCATTCTCCTCACATGAGAAGGAAAAACATGTCTGGCAATTGGCTTAATCATTGGATAAGCCACCACGTTGCTAGTGGAGACATGCCTCAAAACTAATTCCCTTTGCGCAACCATATCTCAAACAAAGTACAATCAAATATTTCTATGTTTGGTTCTACCGTAATACTAGGGATCTTTTGCATACTCTAGGATTAATACACAATCAAAATTATAAGCTCCTCATCAACTGTAAAACCTAGACATTGCAAAGATCACCTTAACCAAACAATATCCTGAACAACCATTGAGCAAGTTATATTCTCCAATTCCACTAGGGACAAGGTAATGCGAGTCTGCTTCTTACCACAAAAAGAAGCACCTTCACCTCCAAGGATAAACACGTAACCTAATGTGGACTCATGCACATATCAATAAATAGCCTAATCTCCATTGCTGAAACCTCTCATTCCTAAGTCTCCACTATGATGACATAGGACAATGTCAGTGATCTCACATTGGTATCAAAGAAACTTAATTGCTGCTATCCAAAAAACGGGTTCAAGAAAACTCTGATGATGACTAATAATACCAAATACATCCATGTTTGGACGCATACACAGCATCACGTACTACAAACTTCCTATTATAGCTACATATTTCATTGTGGACATGTAATTCTTTTCCCTATCAATTTTAGGAAACTAGTCTAGGGTTAAGGTGCAACCTTTTACTATTAAAGTGTCAATGAGTTTAGAGTTATACATGCAAAAATGTTTAAGAATCTTCCTAATGTAAGTCTCTAAAGACAAACTGAGAAGCTTTTTAGAAAAATCTCTAATAATCTTAACTTTGAGCACACAATTTGTTTTGCCTATGTCCTTCATCTCAAAATAGAGGACAACCACTTTTTAGTGGCGACAATAGTCTCTATATCATTTCTAGCTAAAAGGATGTCAGCAATATACAAAAAAAATAAGGATATTTCCCTTGGACCACTCAAGATACATACAATGTATTTAATCATCACAAAACCCACAGTGGTAATGGAATCGTGAAACCTCAAATGGCATTGCCTAGATGATTGTTTAAGGTTGTAGACGGAATAGTGAGCAAGAACACTTTGCGCTCTTATCCCTTGACCTAAAAAAAAAAGTCACCAATTGATCAATATAAATCAAAAACCACTAGTTGATTCATAAAGATTTAAACGTCTAGTTCTCCATTGAGAAATGTCATCTTAACATCTATCTAGAAAATTCCAAATCTAATAATGTGACAACAATTAGGATTAGGTGAATAGAGGCAAACATCACCACTTGGGAGAATGCCTCTAAAAAGTCTATACCCACACATTAGGTATTAATTTTTCGCTACAAGGCGTGCTTTATACTTGTTAACTGAATTATCTACTATTGTAGAAGATCAACTAACTCCTAAACCCTGTTCTCATCTATCAAGGTCAATTCACCCTACATAGCAATCATCCACTCATCTTTAACATGAGAAGAAAGTGCTTCTTCATAGAAAGCCAGCTCATCATCTTCTCTAGAAGCACATAAGAAGGTATCCCCTTCAATCTCAAAATGATGATGGGGAAAGTTTCCACATTTGCCCCTATGCACTTAAAAATTTTAATGGTCTTGTAAGACACTTTTGTGCAAAACACCCTACGAGACACTCCCACTAGGTTGAAGACCACTCCCACTATCTTCAGCGACTACAAGATGAGGAAATAATCTCCCACCTCGCTCGAAGATGGTAAGACGTCTTCACATTCCTCTAACACATAGAGGTAAAGATTTTATCTAGTGCCACCTATGCTAGGGAAATCATTCTCTAATGAATTCAACATTATGTGACTCTATTTGGTCATTCCTCCATCGAGATGTTCATCATATATCAAATAACAATTTGGGCTTTCAAAATATTTTATAAAAATGTTTTTATAGCTCTAGGGTTAAACTCTTCACACTTATGGAGAGCGATGCAAACAATCCTTCTGACCCCCAAAGGGCGCAAATGCCCTAAAAATCAAGCTTTCGCATGCCACCTCTTATAAAAGGTTGAAAAAACTAATTGACTAAGAAGGCACTGTAATAAGGATGTAGGCAGCAGTCAAAAAAAGTATCCCCAAAAGGATACTAAGAGGTTAACTTATGCCATTATCAGTCTAGCCATAACTAGAAAAGTCCTATAATTACTTTCCGCTACACCATCATGTTGCGGAGTGCCAGAAATAGAGAGTTGTCTGCGTATCATCTTTCCTCACAAAGTTCCTTGAACTAATCAAATAAGTACTCACGTCCTTGATTAGTCCTAAGAGCTCTTAAACTTCTATCTCTCTAATTCTCAACCTCTACTACAAAGCATTTGAAAGAATCCAAAACTTCATAGCGGTGAGCGATTAGATGGACACAACCATATCACGCGTAGTTCTAGATTAAAGTAAGGAAGTCAGAAGCGCCAAAAATGCCTTAACATACTTAGGGTCGCAAATGTTAAAGTAGACTAACTCTAGTGGTTAAGTAGCTCAAATGGCCTTACTAAAAGGTTTCCTACATGCTGTACTAACTAAACAAGACACAATCACAGGTAGGTCAACCTTAGCAATTGGGCCCTAAAAGGCCTTCTTGAACTAATCGGGTTATCCTTTTATGTCCATGTCTAGCTTGCCAAAAAAAACCAATATTCTTATTGACAATAGCAATATAAGATAAAGGAAAAAAAATCATATTATTAAACTCTAAAGTGAAACATGTCCAAAAAATAAACAATACCATCACAAGATATCCAACCATCTACTTATAAAACAAAAGAATATCCAAAATCTAAGAATGCTTAAACCGTTAGTAGATATATTGATTATCAAGCACATAAAACTAATTGTGTAGAAATAAGATGCGCCCTATGTGCAATTGAAGTTAAGACAAGCTGACTTCAAAAACTTCTACATTAGTGCTATTACCCATACACTCTATGTGCGCTAACTCAAAATGGCGATAATTTACTAGCCTTACTCCATCTCAAGACACATATTTAGCTGTACCTGAACCTCAATCCACATAAGGATAGAATGGGCAACTAAATTATGACCACATGCACAAATGTAGAGAGAGTTTGGTGAAAAAGATACCTGCTTTGGATCAGTGCATTCTCGAGCAAAGTGTTTCAACCTTTCACAGTTATAGCATATTATTTCAGGTAACCCTTCTATCCTTAGTAACAGGGTACATACTCTCCTATTAGATTAACAAGAACGCTACTTAACATAATAAAACGTGTGTGGGGCAATACACATTCCCCAATAAGATCAATAAGCATGTTGCTTAGCATAGTAAAGCGCACGCTACGATCTATCTTGAACCAAGAATGGTAGGCCTCAAACTCACAAAGTCAACGCAATATAGGGTCGTATACCCATCCACAAGTCAGATCACAAAATTGATCAAAATATCCAGGAGCATTAGCTCATTTAAAAGGTATTGATTTTATAAGCCATATGTACGCTAGTCGTCATTTCATTCATATTGTGCAGGGTTGACATTATTATTTTCACATCTTTCTATTCGTTCAGAAAACCCAAATGAAAAGTATTATCCCTTCCTACACACCAAGATCAAAAAGTGTTGTTATTGCTCATAATCATCTCCCGATAGTGTAGGTTAGGAGTATAATTCTCAATTATTTTTTAAACAAATATACATATTAGGAGGTATAAAATCTCAACTAATAACATCTACAATATTAATATTGACAAAATAATATAATAAATTGCTCCATAAAAATAAGCATACAAGGCCCCACATGGAACTAGATTGGTAAATTTTAGAACCTATGCTAAGAAAATTCCACATACATAATACACGTCGCAAAACACATCCCTTTACATGGCTTCTCAAAATTGTACATGAAATAATACATTACATTTCCAATAAAACTTACTACAATGGATCTACTGCAATGAATAAACAAATGGGGATGTTGCGCCACACATTATGCCTCACAGAATAATCTTATACATCAAACACAAGTTCTTTCCAAATTTACCAAAAAATCCATCCATTTAATCCTAGAACTAATATGCTAACATAAAACAAGCAAAAAGGTCCTTTAAATGGATGGTTAAACCACACTTAATCCCAACGGGAGCGTGCCAATAAGTCTCGTCAGGCGGGTAAAATATTGGCGACAACCAAGTTGCACAACACAATAAAATAATTAATTACACAAATTAATTAGTTGATTATCACATGTAATTAGGTGATGCACAATAAATCCATATTGCGTAACTCTCTCAATGACACATACCCACTCCCATATGGTCAAACAAAACTAACACAACCTCTAGAAAATTTTATTTTACATAAACTAATTTTATTTTATTTTTCGGTAGGGAAAAACACACAAAAATTTGGTAAACAAAAAATCTAGGGGTTGGTATGGGAGGTGCAGTAAGCTAGGGTCACAAACAAGCCCCAAAAATAATTCACGAATTTTCTAAGCCACCAAACACCCATGCACGCACACCACGTGCGCAAATGGAGTCCCTGTTATACATGTTTTCCAACTTAATTTTATAATAAATGTTCTAGTAAAAATAAAAAATTCTAAAAATTACCAAAAAATCAGAAATTAAATTTTATGAATTTAGGAAAAAACGGCATGCAAATCGGAGTACTACAGCCTCCACACTCTCTTGCACTCTCCAATAGGCAAGAGTAGGCATTGCAATTTTCTACATTTCATCTTCTACCTTAAGACAAATTCGCACCAAATTTGCATGTTCAAGGGGCCAATCTCTAGAGCTCATATCTTTCACATATGGTATCCAAATGGTGCAAATAATATGTCGTTAGAAAGCCCTCGCAACGTACATTACTAATATACCAATTATATCAATTAATAACAGGTCTAGGTGCTTCAAAAATCAACCCAAGGTTTTGAACAAAACACAATTTTTAAAAACAAGGGTTTGTGTTTTTTCTCAAAATACACATCCGTTTCTGTTGGCCTATATAGGTTTCAATCCCATTATTTTGATGATAACAATACATTAGAAAGTCTTAAGTTCTAACAAGTTTAAATCAAGCTTAAGACAGGTGAATCTAATCCCATAGAGCTATCATGGAACACTTGACTCATCAAAGCTTTGGACATGCATAGAGCATGTATGGACATCAAAAAGAATCTACAAGAAGAGCAAGTGAAGATGTATGTGAAGATTATAAGATTCAATGTAAGATTGATCCCATTTGAATCTCGTTTGTGAATTAAGGGCTTTAGGTTCATACATTATCATGTTAACTCTTAAAATGAACTATAATGATCATGATTAAAGTCTTTTGACTCATTAAATTAACCCCTTGTGCATCAAGTCTTAAGGTCTTAAAAGAAATTTTTTCTGCAGAACTTTAAGACATCTTAGTTGAGTTTAAGACGTCTGAATCATGTTTAAGACGTCAAAAAATGGCTTAAGACGTCTGAAATATAAAGACCTTATATTACATCTTCTCTGGTTTTTTAAGACGCCTGAATAAAACGTCTTAAAGAGGTTTAAGACGTTTGAAATCCTCGTCAACAGTGACCTATAAGATCCTTAGTTAAAACTGCTCTCTGGTTTTTTAAGACGCCTGAATAAGACGTCTTAAACAGGATCAGACATCTGAATCTCTTGGAAATGACACATAACAGTTAGTTTTTCAAATGGTCTTTTAAGCATTAAATGCCTACCAAACTATCTTTCCTGGCATTTATTGCTTCAGAATGGTCATATTAACCTCTTGGGCTATATATATAAGCATCAAAGTCATTAATAAGTATTCATTGAGCTATAAATAAGATCATTCATTACAAGCCCTAATTTCACTGTGAGTATTCATTGAGATTTAATCAATAGCTGAGTGTGCAATCAATTGCTGTATATTTACTCTTTTAAGAGAACTTTATTAGCACAAAAACAACCTCTATTCATCTTGTATCAAAGGGTTAAGAGAAACCCCAATTTGTAAGCATTTGAGGAGTGCTCTTGTACAAGTGTTGGTGAAGAACAGTTAGTGTTGTAAAGGATTGATCTTCACCCCTGAAGGAGATTGGTATAGTGGATTGGTGAATCCTCAAGCTCTTGAGGCGAGGACGTAGTGTATAATTTCTTTATTATTGTTTGTTCTTATATTTATTTTTACTTACAATAATATGATTTTAAGTTTGTAATTAGTTTTAATTTGGCTACAAACCTTATTCACCCCCTTTTAGGGTTGTATACTTGGGACAACAGTTTCTCATGAAACTTGACGGAGATGTTCCTCACACATAGGAGAACAGAACCACATAAAATATTTCGGTTAAAAACCACTTAAAAAATTCGTTTTTAAGAGACCCATCAATGGTATTTTTAGAGAGAGAACAGAACCATGGCAACCATTAGGCGAACCAACAAGACTATGTCTCTGATACCAATGTAAACATGCCATACATATTGTACATAGCAAATAAATCACGGGTTCAAGAGTTACCTCTTGTAAAAGAGACCCGAGAAGGACCGTCGCTTATCGTTACAAGCCCGTTGGTTACCGAATGCCATCTGAATACTGTGAACACGAACCAAGCCTTCGTGTATGCTTTACCATCGCTGTGCAAGGCGTAGGGATCGCTACTAGAGTCCTCCTTTTGTTCCACGCTTCCAAATCCATAAGGTTATGGTGATGCCTTAAAGAGAATACTAGAGAGAGAGAGGGGAGAGTGGCTGTACAAAATGATAGAGGGT
Organism: Liquidambar formosana; assembly: GCA_039720395.1. Taxonomy (NCBI): domain Eukaryota; kingdom Viridiplantae; phylum Streptophyta; class Magnoliopsida; order Saxifragales; family Altingiaceae; genus Liquidambar; species Liquidambar formosana. The sequence continues at coordinate 18,550,517 of CM077831.1, read as the reverse complement.
GCATAGAGAGGCCAACCCTAATTTGTAGAAAAAAACACCTTAAATAGTTTCCTATAAGTCCTAAACCTAATAGGACTAGAGTTCCACATACAGTAGGAAATCCACTCAATAGGAAACACTCATAAGGTCCACCAGCAAACCATGGGCATGGATCACATAGCCAACCCAAATATTAACAATTACCAAAAATATCAAACTTCTTGCATTTAAAGAATATATTAGCATAACTAAACAAATAAAATTTGTCAATATTCCATCATTCGCTTGATTGATATGAAGACTGTGCATGAAAATACTTAATCACGAACAACATAGTGCAAATGAAGACTAGTTCACTATTAAAATATTAATAAACATTTGTTAACAATGTATTAAATAAAATAAGACACAATTGATCAAAAATAAAATTCCAGCCATGAAGCATATGCTTTATGCAACTAAAAGTAAAAAGGTGCAAAGGTGCACCACACACCTTTAATTGTGCCTTGGCTCTGAAGGCATATATTTAATGATAACAGTGATGCATTTAAATAATTAAGGCATTTTGAATACGACTTATTACTAGGAAAGACTCAAAAATGCTATTCTTTGAGTACGAAGTAGTTTGATTTGGGTAAACTATGTATCATCCAATACAAAGTAGTATGATCCAATTAGGAATTATTGTTCACTAAGGCTTTATTTGGTTCGTGGATTTTATCAAGAAAATAGATATATATATATATATATATAGATATATATATAAGGAATTGTACTTTTATTTATTTGGTTGCAATGGAAAATTGGAAGAAGAAAAAGAGTTAGAATAATTTTGGCTTGACATGATTTTATCTTTTCCTTTCATTTCTTTCCTCCTCATTTTTTTCCCTTTCTTTTTTTTTTTCCTTTGTAGAATCCATGAACCAAATAAAGGGTAAAAGAAATAAAAAGCAACATCCAAGACAAATTGTTTGAAATTTTAAAATGAAATTACATATAGTTGATCAACTAATACATGATAACTACACGGTCAAAATAATGAGCAAGAAATTTTTTTTTGAATATTAAACCATCTTAAAAGCACCAAATCTCTTTATACAAAAAGGCCAAGATCCAAGTTTAACAAAAACATATGAACGCAGAAAACCCTTATACCCAACATATTAAAACCTTCTTACCCCCTACTAAAACAGTAAAACGATTAGAACTTTCCCAAATAAGATATAGGACAGCACATACAAATATCTCATAACATAAACAATACTCATATAAATCAATTCCCATGCCATTATCACTCAAAGAAAAAATCATTTATTCGTTTAGAACAAAAAGAAAAGGAAAAAAGAATCTGCAATGCCATTAAAATAAAATCAGAGCCCATACTTAGACATTATTCATTTGATACAAAGACATTATTTTCACCCAAAAGAAAAAAAAAAAAATCAATTTGTGACATACATAAACAAGAACAAGCTTCTATAAATAGATGAGTGAATAGATCACTACAAAAAAAATGATTTTTACCGACGGTTTTAAATCGTCGGGAATGAAGAAAAAACCGTCGGCAATTGTTATATCGACGGTTTTAAAACCGTCGAAAATCCGTCGGCTTTACCTCGGTCGGCTATTCCTTTGTAGACGGTTATGAAACCCGTCGGCAATTACCGACGGTTTAAAACCGTCGGGAATGAGCATACATTTTATGGACATTACCAAACCGTCAGGAATTCCCATATGTTTAAAACCGTCGGCAATGTGCATAAGCAATTGCCGACGGTTTTAAACCGTCGGGAATGAGTATACATTTTATGGACATTACCAAACCGTCGGCAATTCCCGACGGTTTATAACCGTCGGCAATTCCCGACGGATTACCACCGTTGGCAAACGATTAAAGACGGTTTTGGAGCACAACTAAGTTGTTTTGGTAAACGTTTTGCCAACGGTTATAAACCGTCGGCAAAGGCTTAGAAACAATTTTTTTAAAACAATTTTTTTATATTGATTCTCCTTAGTGAATCAATATTGCCATACTTTCCTCAATGTATATTGCCATACTTTTTCCTTAATGTATCAACATTGCCATACACGAGCATTCTGCCACATAGGTGGACCAACAATACATTGCTATATAAAAAATCCACACAAACTCACAATCACAATAAAATTTTGCCATATATGGGACCAACAACACAATGCAATATAAAAATCCACACAGAATCACAATCACAAGTAACATAAAATATGTCTATTAGATTTAGTAAGGAATACTTCGTAGTATACAATTTTAAATGAAAAAGGCTAATTGCTATTCAAGTTGCTGTCAGTACAGTCAGAGGTTTTGGGAACCATTAGGACACTCATATTGCTCAATAAGGCTGCTCTTTTTGAACTGTTCTGTTTCATCCTCGTGCCTTCTTTTATGATGATGCCTTGTATTTTCAATCTCTGCATTCTTCTTGCTTGTTTACACCCTGTGATGGTGGGACCAAGGTATTCTTATTTCTTCAACTCATGAAGCCCTCAAAATTTGTATTGGGCAAAAATTCCAACATTAATATTAAATGATTTTGCATACCTCAAGGAAAATAAACTCAATCCATTCTTCCAGCTGATCTCTAAAAGGCCAAAACAATTTTTGATATAAGACCATATGTAAAAAAGTTATAAAGAAAGAAAAGATAAGTTGTCACATGAATAATAAGCCCAAATTTGTGTTATCAACATTCAGATTCTTTCTTTTTTTTAACTTATCTTGCTCAATGCAACATTCAGATTTCAAACCTCTCCCTGTTTGCCAGGACACATGCCTGTAGTTCTGAAATTTTCCCAGAAAGAAAAGATAAGTTGTCACATGAATAATAAGCCCAAATTTGTGTTATCAATTCAGACTCTTTCTTTTTTTTAACTTATCTTGCTCAATGCAACATTCAGATTTCAAACCTCTCCCTGTTTGCCAGGACACATGCCTGTAGTTCTGAAATTTTCCCAGAAAGAAAAGATAAGTTGTCACATGAATAATAAGCCCAAATTTGTGTTATCAACAATCTTGCTCAATGCAACATTCAGATTTCAAACCTCTCCCTGTTTGCCAGGACACATGCCTCTAGTTCTGAAATTTTTCCAGTGCCATAACTATTTGCCAACTCAATGTACGCCTGCTCAAAAGAAAAAAAATAATAAATAAATAAACCACCATTACTTAATTTACAACTCCAGATAAAAACACCACACAGAGTTCGCAAATTTATATTTCGAAAGACATTATTAAACAAAGAACACATGGGAAAGACATATTAACTAAAATGGACCCGCGCGATGCGCAGGAACCAAAATGTTATTGTTCTCTGAGTTTAGTTAAAGAGGATTATAATTTTACAATCAATATGAAATAAAAAGTGGCTAAACTTAGGTGATCAGATTTTCAAGTTTGTTAAACAACCCCGAGTCAAGATTATCCTTTCTAAAACATATATTAGAGGACTGAGAGAGAATGCTGTAGGGGGAAAGGAAGAAAAAGAAATAAAAAATAAACAAATAAGGAAGGAAGGGATAAGGAAAATGGAAAATGAAGAGGGAGAGGGAAGGTTGTAGGGGGGGAGGGAAGAGAAAAAATAAAAAAATAAAGAAAGAGGGAGAGGGAAGCTGCACAGAGAAGAGAAGAAAAACAAAAATGAAGAGTTGCTGACGTCATGGTGTGGGTCCAAAAAAGACTACCTATGCATTATTTGTTCTCTCTCCCTTATTTTGATGAGAGTGTGATTGAGATAACTATTGAGTAAACAATTCCATATAAATATTGAGGTGTTAACATGTGGTAAATGGAGGAAATGAATTGTTTACGCATAGTTGTATGGAATTGTTTATACTCAATAGTTATCTCAATCAAACTCTCATCAAAATAAGGGGTAGAGAACAAATAATGCATAAGAATGCCAAATAGAATTAAATTTAGATTATAAAAAATAATAAATAAATTCACTATTCTAATTGAAGTTACAATCTTCATCAACATTAAACTTTGAATGTTTAATGCAAGATTTAGGGCAACAAAGTTTTAAATTAGATTTGGTGCTACACATGCTTCAACAGACCATATTAGATGGGTAATAAGTTTATGCGAACATGTCAAGCACTAATCCGGTTCTTGCAAATGTATCTCAACATAAACTGTACTCTTCGATAGAATCAGCATGAAACAAGTTTACTTAGCCACCTGAAAAGGAAGAGGTTTTCTCATGCATATTTAGTAAAAGCTCTACTCTTGTACAAGACCTAAGCATGTTTTCATGTCACATTCATACAAGTCCACCAAGTAAATTTAAAAGGCTAACAATTGTGTACTGCATGCTGATCAAAAACAAAAAAACAAAAAAAAAAAAACAATTATGTACTGCATACTACAATCCATTAATCCTAAAAGTAGGCCTACAGAAGGAACAAAGTACTGCATCATATTCGGCATTTTTTCTTGTTCTTTGTACTATACCATAATTTAATGACAACTTTTATTTGTTTTATCATATTTTATAAGTCATAACTTGGTCGAAAGCAGTGAATCTAGAAATTATACATCACAGCTGATCGTTTTAAACTCACAGATCAATGCAGTCAGGGAAGATGCCATTGCCGACGGTTAAGACACGAGTGAGGGAGCCTAGAAACATAGGCATCACCTTGTGTATTCAGTCAACAAACTCTAGCTGCTAGGCATTACAAAAGATATACTAAAATATGGCCACTTAAGACTTATGTTGGTGTCTAACATGGATATGAGGTGTCAAATATGGTGACATAAAGGGAAAAGAAAAAATAAAATAAAATGCTTAAATTAGTGGGGATGTGAATCTGCATCCAACATATCATCATCACCATCACCATCACCATCATATTAATAATTATTATTATTATCATTCAGGAAAAAGTAGCGTGCTTGTTGTGTATATTAAAATAAAATGATCAAAAAAGTTCCAATAAAACAATTGCCATTCCTTAAATTCACAAACAACCCAAATCCCAAAAAAAAAAAAAAAAAAACTGTAGCAATGCATATAGAAAGGGAGAAGAGGGAGAGAGAGAACAAAGTATTGTAGTGTGGGGAAAGGAAGAGAAGAGGAGAGGAAGAGAGTTTTCGAAAGTTTCTTCTGCTTAACTATGCAAAAAAAAAAAAGGTGAAAATTTGAACAGGAGACTCCAAAATGAGGAAATTAAAAGCAGTCAAAATTAACACCAGATTAATAAATATAAAAACAATTAATCCAAATGTGACATTGGCTGGGGAAAAAGGAAAAAAAAGGGGAAAAAAAAAATTAAAGCCAATAAGGTTTGCTGATGCTTTTTTTGCACACACACACAAACACATACAGATTTTTCGAAGGTATTAACTAGAATGGAGCAGCAGTTGAAGAGGGGAGAGAATCTTCTCATTCTCTTCTCCCCAATTCTCTCCTCTCAAACCCAATGTAAAGTCCCCCAACAAAGTCCCCCTACATGAATCCTTCTTCACCATTTAGAACTATCTAGAGCCATATCCTTGATTAATGTTTGACAATCAGGTCTTTCTCTCCACCTCGACCCCTGTCCCTTTTGGCCTTCTCCTTGTCCTTTTAGCCCCTTTAGCTTGCATCAAATCACTCTTCCATATTGAAACAATTGGTGCTACCTCTAACTTCATGAACACATTCATTTTTTATTCTATCTTTTCTTATATTGCCACTGGATAATCTTCAGAATATTGACCAAACATGAGAAGATTAACTTAACATAAAGCTTTGCATGATGTCCAAAAACACGATTAATGATTATATACTATAGTAAAATGGAATGAAATGACAAAAGGGCTGTTCAAAGATCATATAAGAAAGTAAAAAGTGAAATGGATAAACATCAACCCCATATTATAGCATGAATAATCTACACTCTTGTATAAACAAGACCATCCTTACCATTCGGCTTTGGTACAAGATGAGGACTCCACATATAGCCCGTGGGCAGATGAGATATTGGTCCACGGTACGTACTTAAGTATGCAATAGGAGGAAGCTTCAACTTCCTTTTCCTGAAGTCATTAATATATCCCCTGACGCCCCACCATCTCAGTGAATCCACAACTATATATGAAAGCTGGATCCAACAAGGAAAGAAGGAAGAGATTTGTTAGTAAAATTTGTGCAATAGTTCTTTCAATAGAAAAGTAAACATAGAAAAAGTTGGCACCCAAACAGCAGCATACCCAATAACCAGTAGTTTGAGGTACGTGTCCCAATGGGTGAGGAAATCCGTAAGTTGGCCTGCCTATTGAGAACACACCACGTAAGAAGGCATTATTCAAATAAAGTTGTACACAAAATAAACCAGTTTTTAAATAACATACAAGCCTTCTAAGTTCACACATACACTTTTTTCTGTTTAGTTTTTTTAGTACATGTCAGTTTCAAACACCACTAACCAGATTGCCTCTTTGATTAAATGCATGCTCATGCATCAAGCATAAACTGTCAATCGGTCATTCCATGTTGAATCAACCACAAAAGATGGTTTCCCATGCACTTTTTTGGTCCATTTGGAAGGAAAGGAATAGGCAGACTTTTGAGGGGGTCAGTGGACAGTTGATAGACTTAAGAGTATTGTAGAGTTGCTTTTTGAGTGGAAAGACCAGGATAGATTTGCTCATAGGGTTTCTTTCCCTGACTTTTTGGATTGGTTACTTTTGTAGATGGCTTGTTTTTCACTTTTGAATACCTCGAGTGCACAGGGGTATTCCCCCCTTCCTTTTCAAATACAATACATATTTACCTTATCCAAAAAAAAAAAAAAAAAAAAGCATCAATGTATTTTTTGAACCCCACAATAAATTTCAACACCATCATTCTCTACCTATTTTAAAACTTCAATTTCTTACTTTTAACTTTAATATAAACTTCCCATTCATTCAATTTTAAAACCTCTGTTTCAAATCATAAGACCCTGCTCAATACCCTAATTTTCGAACTCGCCAAAGTTGGCACTTCAATGTCCAAATTATGTTACAACACTTTATATTCACCAATGCTAACGCAAGCAATGTAACGAAGACACTCAGGCTCTATCTTTATTTTAATATTTTTTATATTTGTTTATGTTGACATGTTGAAAAATTGACATGTATGCGCATTTCTTGGAAGCCACCCATTTTGCATTTCATTTTGCTTATCGTTTCTTGTGTTGTAAGTTAAACTCACACCCATGCCATTGTCTTTGAAATAAAGAAGGCAACTTTACTTGAAAACAGTGTATGAACTATGCAACATATGTTATCCCATGTATATTATGCATGTGTCCCACACCAAGCATAAAGTTCATGCAAATAAGCAACAGTAGGCTCAGCGTTTGTTAACCTAGTATAAATGTCATCCAAACCTTAACACAAAAAATTAAAGAATGAAAAATCGTGTCATTATTGTAGAGAAGGTAGAAAGGTATCTTTATAATATCAATAACATAAAAGATAAGTTAAAAACTTTAAATGATAAAATTCAAAGCAGTAGAACTGTATTTTTCACGTAAGTGAAACAGAATTAAAACTGATATGCAATCGAAATTTAAATGAAAACTCACATCCAAGGCATTGTGAGGAATATGTGAAGGGGTACACCAATAGCTTCAGCAACATGTGCATGTCCTGTAACCCAAAGCACATGTTAGAATTCTGAAATGCTATACAGGACCAAAAAAAAAAGAAGGAAGATTACAATACAATTCTTTGTCAAAAGAGAACAGATTGAAAGTTTAAAAAATGCACTCATAAGCTCCAACATGAAATACTAGCGGGACAGTGGTTCATATATCATTTCAATTACTATGTCTTAGAATAACATGGAAAGCATCAAAAAAGAGTCTTCCAACCCTCAGCAATTGAGGATGCAAGCTATCCAACTTCATTTTGTAATTATGTAATGTGTTCATATCTTGTAGCATTTCTTCCTTTTCTTTTGGCTCCTTATCTCCAATTCTCCATTGTACAACTCTCTTATCTTCATTCTGTGTATGTGTGTGTGCACACACCACACACATATAATCACTAACATATTATGTTTACTAAAACATAAGGAACATGTATCACTAACTGGTCTTGCACAGCACCACAAGTATGTTACCAACAAAGCATATGCATTTCTAACATCTGACAATGCACTGCACCAAAATTAGTGATAAAAAGAGTTGGGTATTGTTCCCTATACCTACTTTGCAATAACCAGATAAAAGTGGTTGATGATCCGCAATAGACTTATTTTTTTTAAGGGGGAGAGAGAGAGAGAGAGAGAACCATGTAAAAACCTCAAACCTCAAACGTATTAATTTAGATGTAGAGAAAGGGGCAGAATTTTGTAAAACCTCTATAACCCAGCTCATACAATCATAGTCATAATGGTGCCCAGTGGGAGATGCCTCAAAATCCCCAAAAATAATTAAATATTATCTTCTTTAAGCCACCATGCAAGTGCTCAAAAAAATTAGCCTCTCCAAAATTAATGAATGGCTTCAATCCACTTGCGAGATGAGCACTCAAAAGTGAGTCTTACACTCTTACATTGAGATGCTAACAATAGCAGTTTTTCTTTCTTTCTTTCTTTCTTTTTCCTTTTATACTTTTTTTTGGGGGGGGGGGGGGGGGGGTAGGGTTACAGCTAGCAATGTAGCAGTTGTGTACTAATCTTTCTTTCCATAAATTTATATATTGGGATTTTCAAGACCATATTTGAATAAACTGATTGAAAGGAAAAACTACACCTAAATCTAAAAGGAGTACATATAGAAGTTCTATGAGAGAACTCAGAAGCACTTTGACAAAAGTAAACCAGTAAAATATACTAATAAACATAGCATATGATACAACTTTCAGCCTATAAACAAGGAGATGGCAATACATCAATGTCAAATGACAAAATAATCAGCAAAACAGATGTTCTGTAAGAACTTTCTATATATATTCTCATGATCGAGAGATGATAGCAATAAGCCATTAATCAATGTAGTATATAAAATGGATATAAAAACAGGCAGAACTATGTGACAGGTTCTTCTTCCATGAGTAGATAATGGCAATCTAAGATGTACTTTTACATTCAAAATTGAAGAATTATTTCTACGTATTATGGGCTCGAAATCAAACTTAAATGTAACTTTGACACTTCATATTTCGCATTGAAGTTCATTGGAAAGCATCAAAACCCCCTCAAAACATAATAAAACTCATTGAAATTTATTGGAACATACAAAAAATTACATCTTCACTTCGAACCTAGGTAACCGACGAAATTAACTACGTATCTTCAAGCTTCAAGAAATTATGGTTTATCAAGTATAAGTGCAAAAATTTGACTTTAGTTAAACAATGGATAGAAAAGAAGGTACCTCAAAAGAGAGCAAAAAGTTGAGAACTTCGAGGATTATATTAGGATCCAGACAAGATGGTAATGATCCTACAAAAGCCAAAAAGTTATCCAATTGTCATAAATTGAAAGGATTAAAGTGTTTTGCATCACTTTCATAAACAACTTCTTATTACGTAGAGTGCGCATTTTTTCTTAAATTACATCAGTCTCTCTATAAACTCTAAAAAGAGATTCATAACCAGATCTGTTAGATGTACTGACATTCTGTATTATAGCCACATATGCTGCCAAAATTTTCAAGCTACCTATACTACTCAATACAATCTTCAAGTTACATATACTATCAAAATGTTCACTTTAAATTATAGAATTCGTCATGCATACCTTGTGCAAACTCCAAAAAACATTCTTCTCAATCTATTCCATGTACCTACAAGAACAATGCCAACTAGAGATTATATTACAAGATAAAAATGTAAGAAAAATCCTACAATTTTCAAATGACATCCAATGGAAATAAGTACATGTGCGTACCTTATCTATATCTATTACCATCTTCAAGCTACATATACTACCAAAATGTCATCTACACATGGTCCAACACAAAACACAAGTGGTCCAAAAAAAGGATGCCTGCTAACTACACAAACTGGAATAAAACTATAGCTATGCATCCATCACCACATGTTTCTGAGCTTGTCCAAAAAAAAAAGAATCAAAAGAGTGATTGCTATGTCCAAAAAACAACCATATATCCTCATGCAAGATTCACATCACCCAATTGTGTCTCCTCGGGTGCCTGTGTCTCATCAGGATCGACTTGTGATGGGCTGGTGAAAGAAGTGGGCATTGACAGATCTGAGAAGATAGGGGGCATTGACATCCCTGGGGTATTCCCGATATGCTGCACTAGGGTCACAATATAATGCTGCATGTTAGCCATGGACTGCTCCATTCGTGAAACAGTTCCCTTTAATGCATGCACCTCTTGCTGACAGGCTTCTCGTTGAGTCCTCTCATCATTAATCATACTCTCAAATCTCTGAGTTTGTTCGCTGGATTGCAGACGAGATTTGTTGACCCCTAATCCATACCCATTGACACGCCCATGGCCTTCTTTAGCTATTACTTGTCTATATGCTTCTTTTCGTGCCACCTCAGGCGGTGTACCCTCTGGCATTTTTTCTATTATTTCATCCATTTGCGCCTGCAAACACATATACTTTTTAGCAAATTGCTTATGAAACTCTACCAAACAAATCAAAAGTAATTGAAAATACTCACAGCAAAAATAACTAATACAAAACAAAAAAACTTGAACAAAAAAACTCTAGGAAAGATGTATAGAATTTAAATGAAATATAATTGCATAAAATTAATTTCTCATATGAACAAAATTAAATATAACCTAATGTGCTTATTAGGATTCAAACCAAAACCCAACTCAACAAATTTCCAGCAAAATCAAACCAATTTAAAAGAACTGGGTAATAGCATTCAAAGAAAATAATTAATGAGGAAGCAAATTGGCAAGTTTTTCTCAACTAATCTCTCAGCCAACATGTAAAATTAGTGATTTGTTTACATTAGTTAATTCCGCTTACTTTGTTACCTTTTATTTTTCACAAGTTCTACAAAAAAAAAAAAAACCTTGGAGGCTAAGACCTTCCTCTTTCACCCATCTTTGTTTTGGAAGCAAATAAAAAAATGAAAACCCATGGATCTAGAATAAAATAATCTAGATGACCACGTGATATATGTATACTTCCATGTTCCACCCACACAAAAGTCCACATGCTTCAATCAACCCACACTTAACAATCTTTCAACTTACCACCAAATGAAAGTCCATTAAGCCTAAAAGTCAGCCATGTCCTTTTTGCTTTGTTTCCATTGACTTATGACACAACGTGATTGTGTATGAAAGACTCACTCCCCAAAATGATATTGGCTTCATCCCCTAGACCAAAGGGACTTCAATAACACCAACAAATCTTATCCATTAGACAAAAATAATTGGTGATTTTAGTTGCATATCTAGTTGGTAGTATTGTAGTAGCATCATAATATAATAGCCCATACCTTATCTTGTGGAAAAAATTGAGAAAAAACATTGGCAAAGTTTTAAGGCTGACATGACATAAAGGGTAGTATTATCATTATAATTTAAAGTAAGGCTATATTAGTTAGTGAAAAGTTTTTCTAACATTCACATTTTTATATATAGTATATATATAGGTAGTATAGATATATGCATGCACAAATATATATCTAAATAGCGTAACCATACAACAGCTGCCACGGCGGGTTCATCCATAGCTTTATCCTCGTGAGTATGGTGCGTATGCGTGTGCATGAAGAATTCTATCCTATCAGGCTCTCGCCCAAGCTCTTCTGCCTACCACAATGGAATTTATGAATGAACCAGTAAACAAGTATTCAATTATGTGTAATTAGAAACTCATGTATTTGTAACAACTCAAAGTAGTGATAATTACCTGCTTCTCAAATGCACACGCAAAGCTGCGAGACCCTGATGTATGGTGCATTTTGAGCTTGCCTCTATTTTTAACATTCTTCTTAGTTTTGTCCTATAATTAAAACAACATATGTAAGGAAAGTTCAATTACATTTTGCGTTACACATGTAAATGGTACAAAGCTACTTTTTTTCATACCACAGTCTTTTCTGACCTCTAATGGTCAACAAGCTTTATCCATTGGATTGGAACAATACCAGTGGCTGGACGATTTGCATATTGTTCAATTATTGTGCGCTCAGCCGTGTACCACTTGGACTTCAATTCACACTTCCACTCTTTCCAAGATTTATTAAATTTATACATGACCCAATTGTGTCCACGTGGGGGAATGTCAAACTTCTCCTGCATGGTAAGAGCCACATTAACTTAAATTGTTAAATTTAGCATGGAATGGATGTACTACTCATTCCATACCAAGACTATCTCCAACATCCGATCCGTAATTTTCTTTGGTATATGCCTCCAGTCAATGTAATCAATTGGTGCAATAGTCCCCGTTCGCGCCAACCTTCCAATGTGGTTCGCCAACAGTGACGCATCATCACCTATGGGCTGATTAAGAGAATTCAGCCTTATCTGCACCCGCCCTTTTTTCCGTTGCAATTTTATGCCCCGGTAAGGACCTCGTTTATTTTGCACACCTAATATAAACAAACATACAAAACAGTAAGCTATTTAACCAATGAAAAAGTGAGAAAATAGGTAGAACACAGTTAGAATGAATATTTATATAAAATAAATCTAGTCCACTGTTTCATTTTTCCTGCACAGACAACATTGAACACAAAGGAACAAGCGGAATTGGGTTGGGACACAGCCAATATGTAACTCCAATTTAAAAGTGTTGGCACAAAGGATGGATGGGTTGAGTTGGGAATATAATAAAAGAACATCACAATTTACAATAATTCTAAACATTTAATTTCCATTTCAATGCCCAAATGGGCCAAGCACTAAAGGAATTCAGCTGTTTTCATGAGATGCATTGGCCCAAATCTGGGAAATGGCAAACAGCAGTACAAATCCACCACAAAACTCATGTGCTCACAATGGACCTGGTCCAACCACAACATACAGTACAGCGATATCAAATATTATTAAAATAATTTGGGAATTTTTTATTATTGGAATCACTATAAATTGCATGCTTGATCAAGCACTACTTGGAGACATGAAATTTTTTTTTAAAAAAATCCAACAATGCTAACAATGTCTCAAGATCAGTTCACAACTGTAGTAAACATACAAAGGTCTGCTAAAAAATGACGAACCTGTCACCATTAAGGCATTAATCATAATTTTCCATGCCCTATCATGCATTACCTTATGATAAACTCCCCTTCCTCCCCCCCCCCCCCTAAAAAAAAAAAAAAAACGTAAGAAAGCCTAGCAAGAAAGAACTGGTGGTCTTGAGTATGCAGGGTTAATTAACAAATGAAACAAGTGATTACTTGTACTTGTTGGAAAATTAGACTCACTAAAAAAGACATCCGAAAATATATCACATGAATTCAGTGAAGTACATGTCAAGCAAGGAAACAAGTGAATACACCTTACAAACATAGCATGTGTCTCATGAAAGCAAGGAACATGTACAGCCACCACAAAGCACAAATGAAATACAAATGAAATTGTTCTCCAACTCCATTCTGTTAAATATCTGACGCCATTTAGAATGCGCATTAGTATATGCAAGTATAGAACCACAATAGATTAAGGACTTCTAAATATGGAAAATATATATATATATATTCTAACAAATGGCATGAACGTGCAATTATTCACAAATGGACAAGGTGAGTCCATTAAGTGTTACAGGGTCGAGTTGTAGATGCCAAGATGATGTTGGGGCCCACGTCGAATTGTGATTCAATCCTCATTCACAACCAACAATTATTACCAATTTATATATAAGTTTTTCACTTTACATTCTTTCTAATTACACTCGTTCGATCAAATAATTTTTCATATGGAAAAAATGGAAGGTGCCATCAAAATCAAATGACATCATGTATTACGCTTAGAAGAACCAAGATGGTACTAAAATAAATTATATGATAAACAAAAAAGTAGGAAAATAAAAATTAAATTGGCCTGGCAGACACAAGTTTGGCCAATCAGAAGTTGGGAGCCACATTGAATGTAATTTTTATATTGTAAGGCACAATCTAATAAAGGTTTTTGTGAGTCTTTTATTTTTCCTTCTAGAGCAGATTTCTTCCTTCAAATATATATTTTTTCTTTCCTGTGTGTTCTGATTAATATTTTGTTTCTTATAAAAAGAATAATAACAATAAAAAGGAATTCAATAGACACTCATTTTGTATCGCACTCGTTTACTTCTATGAAATATTTATACCTGAAGTGGAAGCTTCTGCATGCCCTCCTGGCTGAGGAGGAGGTCCCTCGTGTGTGGCTAGTTGAGGAGGTAGTTCATGTGTGTTTGCTTGCGGATGTGCCTCAAGATGTGCCTGAAGGGTAGCCGAAGGAGGAGACGTGTCATGAGTGCTGGAAGAAGGTACATGAGGAGATCGTGCCTTGAGTGGTCGACGTGTCATGGCAAACTGCATATGCAAGCTTCATCATGATGTTATATGTTAAATATATGTATGAGTTAAGTTGATATTCATAGCTTTTCTACACATTTATCATAATTCACCAACATTTAATTTAAACACAGGATACATCTAAACAATAACATGTAAGTTGTGCATCATACAACCATTTTATGATTCATTCACTCCAAAAACAATATGGAAATAAAACCAAGTATTAAGGATAAAAGTACATCCCAAATTACAAAAATAGATGAGCCTCAGGCCCAAGCCACAACCACTTGAAACAACAATTAACAAAAACAGCTACATGATTTAAATCGAACCAACACTTGTAACTAAAACTCCATCAAAACAAAACACCAAAGAAGCCCCTTTTTCCATTAAATATTTATTCGTTTACTCAACCATCATATAGGATGCCCTCATCTTCACCAGCTTGGTTGTTTATTGTAGATTCATCCACGGGTATTGCAGGCACATTAGGCCTCACTTCATTTGGCCTAATATCTACGTCTACCATGGTAGGTCCAATTTGAGGATCAATTTCAGCTTCGATAGGCAATGTTGGATCGAGATCATTTGGATCAACATCATTTGGGTCAACATCATCTGTCTCCTCATCTTCAGCAACCATTTTGAACAAGTCTCGGGGTAGAATCTTAATAGCAACATCCCATTCCTTTTCAACTGGGTCTGGCACATAAAAGACTTGCAACACTTGGGACGCTAGGACATAAGGTTCCTCGGTAACTAAACGGCGATTAAAATTCACAAGAGTGAAGCCATACCGATCTTTCTTGACAGCTCGATCTTGAACCCAATCACACTGGAAGAGTACAACCTTCCTCGTCCCATAATAATTTAGCTCAATGATATCTATTAACTTACCATAGTATGTGACATCCTCATCATTGGTTGTTCTTGCAGTTACTACAACTCCACTATTTTGAGTTTTACTTCGCTCATCAACATCTTTTGTCCTAAACCTATACCCATTGATAACAAACCGATTACATTTACCAAGTATAGTGTCTGGACCCTTAGCAAGCCATTGCAAGTCTGTTCTAACAACTTCATCATCATGCAGGTGTTCATTATCGACCTATGAATATAGAAATGGGTTAGATCATCTCGATGGTTCATTGGTAGCTATTAACAAAAAAATGTCGACAAACGAAAGATTATATATTGCACTTACAATGTATTCAAACCAGTCAGGGAATTGATCTTTGTGCATTCGTTTGACATCTTGCAAGGGCATGTTTGGGTTGTTCTTGCGCAACATTTCAAAGTGTCGCCTACAGACCAACACAGCCCGTGTTATATAAAATTGACAATATATCTTATATATTGGTATCGAATAGATTATTATGATGAAAATATATCTTACTCGACAAATGGGATCACTTCTGGGCAATTAAAGAGCACGTATGAATGCAATTGTGCTAATGTAGAATGCCCAACATGATTATACTCTATGCTTTTCAAAGCACGACCTGTCCCAGAGAAAATGGACAACCCTTGATTTGATCTAGAACCTCCATCATCATCATTCCTAGGAACACGAGTTAGCTTGGTCTCCACTTCATTAAGGTACCTAGTACAGAATGTCAAGCTTTCTTCCGCAATGTAACCCTCTGCAATTGAGCCTTCAGGTCGATTCTTATTACGCACATAAGATTTTAGGGTATGCAAGTACCTATGGAGCATGGTGACATGTGAAATGTTAACGTCATAAATAATATCCATTGTTTAACATAACATTTTCGGGATAAACATAATTACCAATGACGAACACACACCTCTCCACTGGGTACATCCAACGATAATGTACAGGTCCAGCTATCATCGCTTCAGTTGCCAAATGAATAGGTAGGTGTATCATGCTGTCAAAGAATGCTGGAGGAAATATACGTTCAAGGTTGCAGAGTGTCAAGGCAATACGGGATTGTAGTCGACTAAAAGCATCTGTCGTGCTGTCTTTAGAACATAATTCCCTAAAGAAGCTGCTCAACTCAATTAAGACAGCACTAACATTATGTGGCAACACCTTCCGTACAGCTAGTGGCAATAATTGCTGCATTATAATGTGGAAGTCGTGACTCTTCAACCCAGATATTCGACGTTGTTTACGACGAACACACCTTGATATATTAGCTGCATAGCCATCAGGAACTTTTACCCTAGACAAGACTTTACAAAATATGTCTTTCTCAGTGGGACTCATAGTGTAACAGGCGGGAGGCAGCATTTTACTGGCTACATCCTCGTCTACCTGGAGTGCATGTCGGATGCCAAATTGTTTCAGGTCATGTCGAGCTTGTACTGAGTCTTTTGTGCTTCCTGGCATATGCAATAGTGTCCCAACTACACTTTCACATACGTTCTTCTCAATATGCATTACGTCCAAGTTATGGCGCAACAAAAGGTGCTCCCAATATGGCAAAGTAAAGAATATACTCTCCTTCTTCCATCCATGCACTATTGTACCATCATGTTTTCTAACAATACGATTTCTCCTAGTCTCTTCTTCAGGCTTCTTCCCAAATGTGACATCAATATCACGACACTATTCAAATAATTCTGTACCGGACAATGACAATGGGGCAGCTCGCGTTTCAGTTTTCCCATCGAAAGATGCTTTATCCCGTCGAAATCTATGACTTAACTCTAACCACCTGCGAAGGCCCAAATAACAATACTTATGGCTCTCATACAAATACTCACTCCAAGTGTCTAGGTTACAATGAGGACATGCATATTTGCCTTTAGTGCTCCACCCAGAAAGGTTCGCATATGTAGGGAAGTCACTAATCGTCCAAATTACTGCGGCGCGCATAACAAAATTCTGCTTCGTGGAAGCATCATATGTGATTAACCCATCAGACCATAAATCCTTTAACTCTTCTATCAAGGGTTGCAAATACACATCTAAGTCATTCCCAGGAGCACGAGGTCCAGGAATAAGTAAAGACATCATGAAATAAGGTTGCTTCATGCACAACCATGGGGGCAAGTTGTAAGGCATCAAGACAACCGGCCACGTGCTATGGGAAATACTCAGTGTGCCAAAAGGGTTGAAACCATCGCTTGCTAACCCTAACCTAACATTACGAGAGTCAGCAGCGAACTGAGGAAATCGATTATCCAAAGTTGCCCATGCTGCTGAATCAGCAGGATGCCGTAATGCCCCATCTTTGGTGCGACCCTCTGCATGCCATCTCATTAAACCAGCTGTTTTAGATGACATGAAAAGTCGTTGCAGCCTTGGCTTTAAGGGGAAGTGCCTTAACACTTTTGCAGGTACTTTCTTAACTTTTTTTGATCGGGACGGCTCACCATCGGCTGTCGGTTGCCACCTTGAAGTTTGACATACCGTACACTCAGATAGGTTAGAAGCACCTTTCCAGTACAGCATGCAGTCATTAGGACACGCATCAATCTTATTATATCCAATCCCTAAATCTGAAATAATCTTCTTGGTATAATAGAATGACTTAGGCAAAGTTTCACCTTCGGGAAGTGCATCCTTCAATAAATAAAGCAACATAGAGAAGGATTTTTCTGACCATCCATTTAGGCACTTTAAGTGATATAAACGAACAATAAAAGAGAGTTTTGTTGTATTTCTTGCAACCCGGGTATAGTTCTCGATCAGCATCTTCCACCAACTTGTAGAATTTAGCTGCCTCGGCATTAGGTTCATTAATTGAATCAGTTGGCTCCCCAGTATTGGAATTGACCACTCCAAAGGCGTCATCTATCATTCCATGCATGTCATCTACTTCATCAGCTTCGTCTTCGCTTGACATATTAATTCGCGAATCAATCTCTTCACCGAGCTCTCCGTGTAAATACCAAGTACCACGTGCGTAATCCATTTCAAACCCAACGCATATCAAATGTTCACGGACAATTTCTCTAGGATACAAATAAATGTTACTACAATTGGCACACGGACATGGGATCACGTCATCCATAGCAGCTTTTTCAAATGCCAAATCAAGGAAACGTTCAACACCCACTTTGTACACAGAAGTTACCCTAGACTCATTGACCCAACTCTTGTCCATGTTGGGCCCGTTATGTGATGAATATAACAAAACCTGAAGGATTATATTACATCAATGGAATGCCATGCATTATGTAAGTTATGAGTTGCAATAGCTAATCATATGGGCGATAGTTAAAAAATTTTCCATTTTATAAACAATCGAGTATGTATACACTTTTTAAGTACTCAATTTCTACATACTTACCAAGTTTTACAAACTAGATTATAATACACATTATAACAAGGTTTGAAAGTTATAAAACCTATAAATATATAAATAACATATGCTTTATTCTATGATTGGTCATTAACATCAACTAACAAACGAAGAGCAGTAATATTTAAAAAGGTTACAATAAAGAAAAATACCTATCAAATGCGTTCCCATTTTTATAATATTTTATTAAAACATAAAGATTCAATAGCAAAAAAAAAAAAAAAAAAAGCTTTAATTTTCTAAAGACGTAACTATAAATATAATGATCTAGCAATAACACATATAGAGAAATTGATTTCCAACACTATATGCATACACAATGTACGAATACAAATTTCTCAAGAATAGTATTCTTTACTAATCTAATCTCAGATGGAACGCCAATGGATGCATCCATAAACTCAAACCTACCCAAACACAGTCATTTCATCTTATATTAAGAAACAAGTACGGAGACAATAAAGAACATAAAAATTGAAATAGTTTACACAAAAAAGAAAGCGCTGTCAACAAAATGGAAAAAATATTATAAGAAAAGTTGTAAGTGTGAGATAAAGGGGAAAAAAAAGGATATCAAAACCAATACGTTTTACACATTAGGTAGCTATAACATATTCCAATAAAGGCAAAAATGAAATATAAAACATGTAGTGTAAAATGATTCAAAACTTACTGTATACAGTTAGCTGCGTGCCACACAAGTCAAGCTCTGATCCCCGTAACAAACACCTAAAACATACACAATTAATACGTTTAAGTCAGTTTACTTCCGATTATAACATCATGAAAAATAAATAGTAGTGATGTCAAAAATGAAAATATGTACTCATAAAGGTTGGTGGTCCTATCCCATTTAAGAATTGCATACTTGTTAACTATTAGGTGATTGTATGCTGTAAACATTTATAGAAAATTCGGCAGCATTTCACTATAGTTCTCCAAGTACATAATTCAGAGAGTAAAGTACATTGTACTTCCCACTCTGAACTTGTACCCAGAGAACATCTAGATAATGTACCGAACAATCTATAAATGTATCTAACATATTAGAACCTAATAGTTAAGAAGTATGTATTCCTAAACTGTCCATATGGACAATTCAAGAATGAATGTGTGTTAAGGTGCTAATTACCCTTTTCAACACATAGATTATGTAAGGAAACATTCTGTAGCATAATGATACAAAACGATTTACCCAACATCATCCAAAGGTTGAAAAAAAAGAAGTAATAACCACGTTGTCCACAATCATTCTTGAACAGGGCATCTAAGGGGGCATAAACAATATTGTAAGACAATTCAAAAATAAATGCATTTGAAGGTCATAAGAGTCACTAGCATGACATAGCCTTATAACCGTTTCGCATGAAGCTTCCTACCACAATCTGGAAAATCAACTAGAACCCGGTTGAATGTTACTACAAAGGTGGGTTTAATGAAATTGGTTGAACAAGTGTTCTCATAAGGAAATCAAATAGCCTCATTGAGGAAAGGTAGCTTCGCATATCTATGTCATGAATGCATCGTAGTCGCCTTCACACCTAATGTCCAAATGACTCAACAGAATATGCAATGCATTCATCAGGGTGGTAACTTTGGAACTTGCATGTAGACTATAGAGCAAAGCTTAGCATTTTCATGAATTTCATAGCAAAAGTTGTCTCCCACTAGCACACGTCTAACTATAGGCAAGAAGCTTGAATTGACTTTAAAATTTTCTATAAAAAGTGGCGAAAGTTCTAGAGCGATTTTTTATGACACAATATTATCTCTTGCTAGAATTTCTACCTTAAAATCCCCACTTTGGATCTATGAATGTTTTCTAGTTCTTCTTGTTCTTGAGCATAACCAACAACCACCTAGGGGTCAGTGCACCTGTTCCACTGATCAAACATGTCAATTTTCTGTTGTGGTTTACTATGGAGGATAAACTCCAAATTTAAATACTTACTATTCTACTGGTAGTTACATAACTATATAATTTTTCTACAACACCCTGCTCTGTTTTTTCTTTCACACAACACAGGTTTTTATTTTATTTTATTTTATTTTATGTGTACAAAATGATATATATTAAGAAAAAAAAAGGCAAGATACACCCAACAAATACATAGCAGCAAAAGAATAAAACAAGGGTATGAGCATAGGAATAGATCAAATAATAAACAAATGAAAGAACAACAACCAAGTGGAAAGTTCAGGACACATCTGAGATGAGCTCTGTACATGGCAATTGGAGTTTAACAGTATGGTAGCTAGTTTTCCACAATATTTGTTAGGTTCTTACTCAGGATAGGTTTCTTTACAAATGTCTAGAGGCTCTATTTGTTGCCATGGAAATCATTTCCTTGACAAAAATCAAATTACACAAACTTCATAAAGTAACACCATAATGAAATACATGTGTTCCTCTTCCTTCTAAAGAAAAGAGTTTAAAACAACTTCTTCCCAACTTACTTTGGAAAAGTTTTCCCCTATATTAACATATAAATTGATGAGACAAGGTTTATCTGCCATCACATAGACTAAAAGCAGCTCAAAGAATAAGTAAAGCAGCTTCAACATGAGCTTCACATCAGGAAATGATTGTCGGTGTGCCAAATGGCACCAGAATATATTTGTTTTCAGTATAGATATTCATCAATTCACACTTTGGATTATAGAGGTTATGATATTACTAGTTTAATAACCGAAAAGAGTTACATCAAGAAATGTATATTGAACTATTAAAACTTGTATACTTCTTCTCTTCCAATAATGGTTTCTTTTGAACAAGGACTGGGGGATCAGGCAAGAAAGCCATAACCAAAACCCGAAACTAGCAATGGCAAGCAGAAGCCAGCAAGCACAAAAAAAAATGTATTTGGCAGTCATTAGAATACTCAACAGTAAGAAGAAAAAGCAACTAAATTCGAGTTTACTAAGTCAGTACATACCATACGAGAAGAACTCGTAAGAATGCTATTGAATAACACGTCATCGCACTTCTAACTTAAAGAAATTGTTAAATAGAGAATTTCAGACTGCTAAAAGAACCTAGGAACTGCCAAAGAGAAGTGTGATTGGTCTTCTTCATTTGTAATTTTTTTTTTTTTCCTTCTTTTGAGTGCCTAACCGAACTTAGATTAGTGAATAAAGGCAAATAAGAGACGTAATGTGGTAAAGGGTTAGGGAATTTCTTTACTTGTTATATATGTTGTATAGGTTTTAGGGAAAGTTATGAAGTGAATCAAAATTGGGCTCTTTTTTCTTTCTGTCTATTCTTTTCTTTTCTTTCTTTCCTTTTTTTTTTTATTTTTTTATTTTTAGTTCTTGAATTGGCAAGCCAACTTCCTTTAGCTAGCCAAACCGGAGAGATATGATTTGGCCATCGCTTACACAGGAAATTAGCATAAGAAATGCACGAGAGATATGATTTTTAAAACTTCCTTCTAGTTTTTTCCCAATTTTTTTTCTTTTTTCCTACCAAAATTTTTTATACATAATTTCCATTTTTTTTTCTTTCACACAACACAGGTTTTTTTTTTTTTTTTTGATGTCTACAAAATGATATATATTAAGAAAAAAATCGAACAGAAACCAGGGAGAAACAGAGAAGCTAACAAAAAAAAAAAAAAATCGAACAACAAATACCCACCAAACCCGAAAAATCAAACAACAAAAACAATGAGAATCGTTTGTATCCGCATGTGTGTTTCAGAACAGAAATAGAAGAGAAAAAAAACCCCTAAAAATCCATTGTATTTGCTTGTGTTTGTTGGAACAAACGTAGAAGAAATCAAACCCAAATAGGAGAGAAGTGAGTTAGAGAGCGAGAGAGAAAGAGAGAGGAATATGTATTGATGGAGGGATTGCTCCGGCGATCGGCTTCCTCAAGCGACTGAGATGGCTTCCAGTGAGACCCAATGAGCAGAAAACGTCCTGATGGATAGTGTCGACGGCTACAGCAAACTGAAAGAGCGCGGCTTCTGTCGAAGACCTCCGGGTTCCGACGTTGAGCAGCGAAGGCAAAGGAGGGGCGTTGAGCCCTGACGCCGGCGGTAGAAGGCTGGCGGCTCCGACGGGAGGAATAGGGTTTGGGTTTGGGTTTTGGTTTTGGTAGGAAAGCCAGGGGTTGTGTCGCGCGGAGAAACAAACTCTTCTCCTCTGCCTTATATATTAAAGCCCCTTTTGTCCGAAAAAACCAGTTCCAATATGGGTATTTACAATTTAACCATCAGATAACGCACACGATTTCGCGCCCAGTAACATGCCGACAAAAAATAGGAAACCATCGGCAAATTTAGTCGGGAATTATCCATTTTTTTTGTAGTGGATATAAAGGCAAGCTATTGCCACTACCAAAATTTCTTTGCACCCCATTTAGTTTACACCTTTTAAGATTTTATAAAAAATATAAAAAGATTTTTGTGAAAACTAACCACACTGTTCATTAGAAAACATCATTCTGAACAACTTTGTATGAGAAAAGATTTCCAAAATTTGTTGTTTAAGTGGACTTTTCGGCCATTTAGAGTTTCTATTCCAGTTTTACATTATATCATTAAAAATGTTCAAAAACTCACTCAAAATACAGATTTTGGAAAAACTTTATTTTACAAAGTTATTTATAATAACAGTGTGGTTGGCTTTCGTAAAACCATTTTATATCTTTCATCAAACCATTTAAAATGTAAACTAAATGTTGTAGAAAGGAATTTTGTGGTGGCAATATTGTAAACTAAATGTGGTAGAAAGGGATTTTGTGGTGGCTATTGCCACCACATAGATAAAAAAATCCACAACATATGAAATAAAGATATAAAAGAAGGAATGAAAAGGGGTGAAGGAAAGAGAAATGGCTAGCTTTGCTGAAGACTCGAGGGGCCCAAAACGACTGGTTTCTCCTACATTATCATTCCCTAAGCCTTGGTCCCGTTCAACGGTACGAGACGATTGGTCGGCTCTGGTGTCGGCCTCCATCCGTGGATAGCAACTCTAAGGCTCTTTTCATCGAAGGGCCCTACAACTCTGAAATTTCATTTCCATTTCCGTATCCAATTGACTGCCCAAACACGAGAATTGAAATTGGTGGTCTCTTTTCCACCAATTCAATTCTGACCCATAATTCTGGGCTCATTTCCAGGCTCTAATCGGGCCCTAAGTAATTTGGAGACCCAATACTACCCTCCACTAATGCATTTTAGATGGAAATATTGGGAGTTTTCTAGGGAACAACATGGAAATTTTGGAGGTTTTGGAGGGACAATATGGTCTTTTCGTGGGTGATTATAGGGTTTTTTTCTTTTTTGCGTGTTATGTGTGACGTGATTTTTTATTTACGAAAAATTGTTCTTTTTAAAGATGCATTTATTATCACAGTCATATGTTTGGAAAAAAGGGAAATTGACAATAACTCTATCAAAAGATTACCCCATGTCTAGATTTCTTATTAGTAGTAACTCCATGTTAAAAAAAAAAAAAATTCTTAATTTACCTTTATTTGCTTATAAGGACACTTTTTGTTATCAAGGATACCCTATTTTTAAAAGCCTATAACTTATGAGTCGTATGTGTGTCACGACTCACAAGGAGATTAGTTTGGCCTAATGGTTTGGAATATCCCTCGTTTGGCCAAAAAAACTAAAAATAAAAATAAATAAAAAATCCCTATAACTTCCAAGATATAAAATCCATTTTTGATAAAACTATTCTTATACCATCCAGGAAAAAATAAAAAAATAATCCCAGTCAAGGTAGTATGGGTGATGCACATGAGATTGTCCCACAAAATATATGAGCCATTGTAATTTATCAATCTTATTTCCAACTCCGTTCTAACTTCTAATTCTTCAACCAGTCGAACCATACACAGTGTGAAGCAACACCAACCATCAACCAAGTCAATACAACAGATGATCAAACATCCATTTCCATTAAAACCACTGCAAAGTCGAACTGTGAGCCCATCTGCAGATCCATATATAATACATAAATATTCTACATGATATATTAATTACATAAGAATACAAAGAATTAAAGTTTCGGAGATTTCAGGTTGTGAGATATGACATTTACAATGTACACCTGCACTAAAATTTGTATCTTTAAGGAAAAAAAAAAAAAATAAAAATAAAAAATTGTTGCGTGTTGTTTTTCTTTCAGTAGTAAATGATCAAAGCCTGCCGTGTAGTTGGGGCAATCGCAACTCGAAACAGGCATTTAATTAGAGCCAAACTCCTGGTTCCATTGTTCAAGCTCTTCCCACTTGCTTTTCTGCAGGCTGGGTCTAATAACAGTCATTGCCTTCTGAAAATCTCCATATCTTAGTGGCCTTACCTGGTAATAAACATATATCACAACATGTTAAAATAATGTCTGCAATAAGTTGTTAGGAAACCTAAATATTCTTAGCATTTACTTGTCAAAGTGGAAGATAAAAATAATATGCATGTATAATGCAAATAACCCCAGATGCATGAGAATGACTGAGCCTTGTTAAAAGTAGATATTTCAATGAAAATCCTAAACTGTGACCCAGAAAAAAAAAATAGCACCAATCGCTGGCAACTTTAGGCTGAGTTTTGCTACCTCATTTCGGCTTTTACTTTGGTGGTTAGAGTGAGTGGTCACTACAGGTATATTGCACTCACGTGCACATAAAAAGGTGAACAGGCTTCAAAAAGCAGGAGCAAAGTAGAATATGTTATGAAATGTGCACTCAAATTTTGCTATAAATAACAAAGATCAGTATCAACTAATTCGTTTAATTTCTTTGTGAAATACAGAGTACTAAGTCAGTTTCTATTGGAGGTGTTTAAAGTTGGACCAACAAAAACACCCGCCCCCCCCCCACACACACACACACAGAAAATTGTGTTTACTTCAAACAAGGTAGTGGAGAGCAAATTCTGGAATCCTAAATCCACTTTTTCATTTACTAAACGCAGCCTTCCCTAATATTTATTTCCTGAAAACTAGACAAAAAGAGAACCAGGAACTACATTACATGTAGAATACTAAAGCAACATGGACTTAATGTTCTGTTGCACATAGGCTGGGAAAACATGCACGAACGGGAGCAAAATTACAGCTGTTATTAGCAAACAGGCATTTCTGTTTACCAAATACAAAGACTTGGGATTATTTTTCTGGAAACTGAAATAAAAATGCATCCATAACCAAGCCACATCTAAAGGAAAATGATGGGTGGCCCATATACAGGCAACCGGTATAGACGCTAGGGTTGCCCCCAGCCCTTTAGTAATATGGGATACCCAGCACTGCTGACACAAAAATAACAACCATTTTCTAGCTGGACTACCTGATTTGCTCTGACAGTGAGAATGTTTGCACCAAGCTCTCTAATTGGCATCATCGCAGCTTCTTCACACAAGGCTTGTAAATCACTCCCAGAATATCCTTTGCATCAAAAGTGACATTACAACAAATCTTAATTTGTCAAGAATAATAATGTTCTACAGGAGTGTTGATCAATGCTCAGCTCTATCACGAGTTCCGAAAGTCATACAAGTTAATTGGCTGCAAGCCAGCAACACTTTGTAAAGCTATGACACCAATAATTATCTTACCTTCTGTCTCTCTCACAAGCCTTTCTAGATCTCCGCCTGTTGGAAAAAAGTATATTGTTATTCAATCATAATCTGTTATGTGATCTCTAGCACACCATACCACAATGCACAGGAGAGGTGCCTGCCTAATTTACTTGCTTTGAATTAAAATGGATTATTTACACCATTATAATAAGTGACATGTTAAAGATACACAAGATCCAAAGGCCCAAGCATACAAGAATAGGGGATCCATCATTAATCTGACAAAGGAATTGCATTAAAGAAAACCCTTTACAACTAAAGACTAGAATGACACAACAACCAAAAAAAAAAAAAAAAGGCAACAATCTCCAAAAAAGCCTCCAACTTATAATAAGTACCATGGACTTAAAAATCGCGATATATCGACGATATATCGCGATATATCGCCATATCGGAGGGTAACGATACGATATATTGTTGCGAAATTGAAGAATTTTCAAAAAACAAAATATCGAACGATATCAGCGATATATCGAAGATATATCGAAAATATCGAAGATATATCGCTGATATCGAAGATATATCGCTGATATCGTTCAATATATCGACACTGCCATGTTTAAATGTCCTTTTGCCGATTGCTGGTGAAATTTTTACACATTAGAATAGGTTAGGATTCACATATATATGTACATTTTACTATGCTTAGTATTTCACATAATTTAAAATATTATTTCAAACCAATGGCCTTTGGTCTAATAGCACTCTATATTTAAATGTTACAAAAATCTATTTCAATGTTATATAACATTTAAATGTTGAATTTGCAAAATTTTCTATTATTTATTTACTTAGAGCGGTATATTTTTTATACCTTACGCAACACATACTTATATTATACATATTTAAATTGCAATGTTTTGATGCTAGATTGTGTATTAGAGTTTAAATCATTGTTTCCCAGAGTTTCAATAAAAATATCCATGTTTAACTCATAATATCCACTATATCTTTAAAACGATATCGATATTGTTGATATATCCAACGATATATCCGATATATCCACATTTTTGGACCCTCGATATATCCATCGATATCGATATTAAAGTCCTTGATAATAACTATAAATTACAAGAAACAGACTATTAAAATATATATATATATATATTTAGGAGCAAATACTATGGGGAATGATCTTTATTACTTATTTAAGTTCAGCATCAACTTTGTGGAACATCACCACTGATATGTATCAACTTGCTTCAGAGTTTAATAGAGACTAGTTTTCTTTAGAAACTATAAAATGTAAAATGAGTTCCCCTTATTTCATACAAAAAATAAAAAGGCTACACCTAACAAAAGAATCTTATGTCACAAGGACATTTCAAATGTGTAAAGTAATCATGTCATACACAACACATTTTCCCTAAAATTTTCCTAGCAGGCTTTCTTAACAGGTTCTATATTACACAAACACTTCAAAACGATTCTAGAGTTTTGTAAAATGTGCTATATAACATATAAAATTCAAGGGTAGATTGCACTCCCCTCCCTTCATGTTTGGAGAAAATATATGAGCCTTACCTCCATTTTTTAAAATTACACTCCCCCTCCTTAACTTTTGCATATAGTTTATGGATACCCTCCCCTTCGTTAACCCACAGTCAGTGGGATATGCTTGATGTTACCTTAAATTTTATTGAGGATTCCAATTGTATCCTTAATCTCTTCTGCGACTATTGAGAAGGGGCTTTTTCATACTACGATAACTACTCGTGCAAAGTTTGGACTATTTGAAGAATGTGCACAAGCAATTAATTTCCACCCATATTTTTTGTTGTGTTTTATTAATAAGACATTTTCTCTAAATACTCAAATGCCCTATTATTTTTATTATTTTTCAAATTTTTTATAGTTTTTTATAGTTTTTTACAAAAAGTGACTCATTAAAGTTTTGTTGAGGTCTTTTTGGTGATGTGAGAGCTTGTTTTTTGGTTTGGTTCGGGCTATACACCGCTTTGGGCAGTAGCTTCAGGTTCTTTTTTTTTATAAAAATTATTTGAGCTACCACCAAAAAAAAATAAAAATAGTGACGCCTTGGATTGAGTTGTATAGTTATGGCCATTAATTTAATTCATTTGCATTTGGAAATTTAATATAAGATTTTATTGCTTGAACAACCTAAGCGATTCAAAATGTAATCTATTTATTAAGTTTCTAATGTAGCATAAGCCCAATGGCCAAACACAAAATTCAATAAAACATTGGGTTAAAATTAAATAATAATATTTTGCTATACGACAAATACGTAAATTAAGAACAATTTTTAACGGCATCAAGTGGACGTTAGTGTGAAATAAATTAAGAACAATTTTTAATGGCATCAAGTGGACAATTTTTAACAGAAGTATCCAAGTCCACATAACATAGAAAACAATGTGCAGAACCAAAAGAAATTATTTTAAAGTACACTGACCAACAATAAAGGGTTATCAAATCAAAATTAACAGTGTCCAATAACACATAATAAAACCATAATCTTACCTGGTAAGGAAAATGCTTGGCCCTTGAGTTTATGCTTTAGAAGAAGTCTTCTAACATTTTCGTCCGGTAATGGTATGTATATTCTCTTCACCTGGTTCATGGTTTCACAATAACTTATCTCGTAAAAGATAATTAAAGCAGTTTGAAATAAATATTTCTATTTGGATCTATATTAGGTATTAAATGTATATTTAAGTTGCCATACAAGACTACTTTCAAATATATAGTTCATGTTGTTTGCCATATTATAGTTCCATGTTATCTTTCAAAAAGTCATGATTATGTGGTTAGCCAAGCACATATGCACAACTAAAATGTGTCCGCATTTTCTCAAGGCAATGTGGCTGGTCACTTTGCAATTGAAGGTCACAATTTATGTTTGCTTCAACCCATTCAACCAACCCATTCCAATAAAAACAATTGAGTACAAAGTCTGTACTATATACATGCCAAGTAGTCTTCAACACCTACATATCATCCATCCCAACCCTAAAAATTAGAAATTTGTTTAAAATTCTGGACTGGATCAGACCCCAACGTCCTGTAATAGACACTAAGCCACCCCGTATCTGCCTTGAACCTAATGCAAGAACCATTTTTTGCCACCTGAACTAATAATATTGAGATGGGATCTACATTTATGTTTCTTCATCAGATCATTTGCCCTTATGAGTATCCAAACCCTAAATTTTGGTTGATAGGCAATTTGGGCAGGATGTTCACTTTTTGCGCCCAAATGGCCATGTTTGGTTGCTCATAACCTTCCATCAGGTCAAATCACAGACCTACAATACTTCAATGGAAAGCTTTGGACGTTTTCTACGTGTGGGGCTAGCTGTCATTGGTTCATTTGACTTTGAGTATCCAAATCCTTTTCTTCTGGTAATGGAGTGCCTATGCACTCCCACAATGTTTGAGGAAATTGGGCACCTGTGCAATATTAGGCTAGAAATGGAAAATAATAATAATAATAATAGTAAGAAAACAAAATTTTTATACATATATATATTGAGAGAGAGAGAGAGAGAGAGAGAGAGAGAACTTAGTATTTGATAAGCATAAAAGTGCATAATATTAATAACAAATTGTAAATCTCACATCCAAGAAGTAATTTCCATTAAAAATTCATACTACCGGTTCCTACAACAACTAAGTTCAGCAATTTCATATAAAAACATACTCACCAATCTCCTAAGAACTGCATCATCCAATTCTTGTGGCTTATTAGTTGCACCTGCATCAACATAAAAGCGCTTATATTACAAAATGAAAGGTCAAGACTAGATATGTCATCCAAGCATACAAGATCAATAATAAACATAATTCAATGTGTTTATTAGTGCCACCAAGGTTTAACTCTAGAATGGCCTCTTCTCATTTTGCACCAGCAAGGTTTTCCCAAAGGTTGAAAAAAAAATTTAAAAATTACATTCCTTTTTGAAGAGAGGTCTATGCTGGTACGTTAGGGGTAGGCTTGGTTCACTAATCGAGTCGAGGGTCACTATAAAACTTTTATTCATTCCACTATACATGTTTATGTATGTATGCATGTATATCTATGTATTTCCCATTTATTGAGAGAGAGAACTTCATATGAATATAATGAAAAATTGAAAATTTAATAAAATTTCTACATTGAATGATTTAGGAAATTGAATTACATATAGAATTTGCTAATATCTGATAATATTATTTATTTATTTATTTTTAAATTATAATAAGAAGCATTTTATAGTAGTTTGAGTCTCATACAATTTCCAATAATCTTAATTTGACAGTTAAAGTTGTACCTTTGAAACAAAAGTATCTCTCTCCTATATATTTTGAGATGCCAAAAAAAGAGAATCCATACCGTAAATGAATTGCACTTTGTGTTGAGGAC
The DNA here is from genome assembly GCA_039720395.1 of Liquidambar formosana. Classification (NCBI taxonomy): domain Eukaryota; kingdom Viridiplantae; phylum Streptophyta; class Magnoliopsida; order Saxifragales; family Altingiaceae; genus Liquidambar; species Liquidambar formosana. The sequence goes on along the minus strand of CM077831.1, from coordinate 18,519,832 downwards.
CCTAAATCGCGGCTCGAAAGGAGATCAAGAGATCCCAGTAACACTAGGCGGAACTAAATAGGGAACTAGGGGTGCCTTGATCGGCATATAGTGAATCTCTAGCATTTGACATTCAGGAGTTCCAGATCTTGTGGCGGCTTCACCAGATTTGATTTCTAGAGCACACCGTTATTCCTCTGTAAAATCCATTGTTGAACTCTTCACCTTGTGCTATGAAGGGCATAATAGTCATCTTGCAACCGCCATTAACAACATAATCGATTTTGGGTCGATGCACGAATTGGGGGCTCAAATGATGCAATTGAAAGTTCATGGTACCAAACTGAAACCTAACGTAAAGTCGAGGGTAGTTTTCTGCAATTTAATAATGTTCATCGTGTATCTTCTAACTTCAAAATCTCAAAAGATTCACTTGAATAAGAATAAACTCACAAGCATCGGTGCTTGCTCGGTATCTTTCAACTCGTTTTAGTTTAAATCTTCACAATTCAATAAAGTTTTCTCATGGCCCCAAGAAAGTAAAAGTGCACTTAAATTTTCATGAGTCAGTAAACATCTAATGACTATCACTCTACTAACAGCACACATATATGCATGCAGTATGCACACAATTGTACATGTGACAGTTCTTCTCATATATGTTGATGCAGATGAAATTTAAAACGTTTGCAAAGGTTATGTGGGCCCCACCAATGCAACAATCATCCAACCATAGGTGGCACATAAAGAAGAGTATCTCTCATGAGTGTAAGGTTGAATGATGTTGATTCAATCTTCCTTGAATTTGAAGAATCGTGAAAGTCCATATTTTAGAGGTATTTTAGTAATTATACAGTTTAGGGGTATTTTAGTAATTTAAAGATTATGGTCTGTTTGGTAATTGAGTTAGTAGGTGTTTGGTTATAAGTTAGAGTTAATTCCTATCCTTGTTAGGAATTAGTTGGGTCCTTTTGATTGCTTTTAGTAAGAGTCCTTATTTGACAAGTAACAGAATTTAAAAAGGAAGAGTCCTTGTTTGACAAGTAAGAGTCCTCTCTATAAGCAAGGCTTGGAAACACAATTACAACAATTCATTAATGAAATTTTCTGCAGCTTTTGCTTAAATTATAGGTGTGACTCCATTGATCTTCTTCAAAGTGAGACTCCTAGAAACCCTTGGTGAGACTCTAAGGTTTATCTTCTTGTTCTTGTTCTTGTTCTTAAATTTTATTTACAGCACTACTGTAATTTATTTTAACCCGGAATCAACTGTCTCCTTCACTTCAATTTCAACCCTAAAACCTTTACCCTTCACCATAAACCCTAATCCTACCTTCCCATACACTTTAAGATTAAAAAACCTTAAAATATCCATTCTGTCCAAAAATTCCAGCAACCTTTTTCATTTTATTTTACCCCATATTCACCCTTAAACCTTCACTAAATCTACCCTTATTCTATCCATAAACCCTAATACCACCACCACTTTCGTAATATCTATAGAATCCAAGGTTTTAGCCCACCTAAGCCTGATTGTAGGAAACGTTACTCTCTACTCTATGGGCTGTCCTACATCACATGTTCTATAAATCACCTACATAAAGTAAAATATATAATTTATCACCATCTCCAGATTCCAAGGAGTTATCAAGAGTCAAGTCCATGATTACTCTTTCCAAACCCAAATCCACAATGAACCCTCTCATATCCTCCACTAATATTCCCTATGTGGCCATTTAAGTCTCCTCCTATAAAGATCTTCTCCCTGTTAGGTATCCCTTGAATTAGTCCTTCCATATCCTCCCAAAAATGCTGCTTAATGATTTCATCAAGCCCTACTTGGGTGCATAAGCACTAATTATATTAATCGTCTCTTCTACTTGGGCTGCGTAAGCACTAATTATATTAATCACATATTCTCCTAGCACTAGTTTTATTATCATTATTCAATCACCTTTTCTCTTAGTGTTTACAACTTCTTTCAAATCTCTATCTGCAATTATCCCTACTCCATTCCTATGCTTATCCTTTCCTGTTTACCAAAGTATATATCCCATATTTCCAATTTCCCTAGATTTTTATCTTTCCCACTTAGTTTCTTTAAAACAAGCTATATTTATTCTTCTTCTAATCATCTTATATACTAATTCCATCCATTTACTTGTTAATGTTCCAATGTTCCAAGTTGCTAAATAAATTTTACTATCTTGGACTAACTTCTTTAGCCAGTGGCCACACCCGTCCATTGAAGTATAAAAACTCTTACCTACTTCTCACCACATCTGGGCTCTGATACGGTGTGTTGCTTCGAGCCTTGCCTATTTTTACATCGCACCTAGGACCTGATACAATGCGTTAATACCCAAACTAATATTCATATTTGGATTTATGTTCATAAGATGTGACTATAGTTTTATACTGCCCATCAACCTACCACAATCCTCCTTCATCTGGACTTGGGACCGGTTATAGGTAATATAAGACATTAAGGATACGACAAATGGATTTTTTACAGGGACAAATGGAAAGAAAAAAATCTTCAAACTTGGAGGGCTGATTTGAGCCAGAAGAAAGAGATAGTTTAGGAAAATTTATGTTTCCTCATTTCTTTCTTCTTCCTTCTTTAAAAATAAAAATTTTAAATTAAAAAAAAAAATTATTTTACTTTTGTGTGTGTATTGGGAGGGGGAGGGGGGAGGGGGGTGAGATATCTCCCACTGCAATAAATTTTATTCAGAATATTTAAGGCTCCAGTGACAATGTGTCGCATCCTCCCAGCTATAGCTACCTTCAGTGGCACAAAGTTCTAAATGAATATTTTCAATTCCAGATTCCACGAAAACTTTTATTGTAGTTGAGTTAGATGGATTGATCATGTGCAACAAAAGCCATGACTACACACAAGGAGTGATATGGTTCAAGTTGAAGGAGCTAAAAGGAAGGCAAAAGCCAAAAAGAATGGTCAAAGTAGTGAAAGTACATGACTGTCTTAATTTAAGAGACTTATAGAAGATATACCCGGCATATAGAAAAATGGCAGAAAGAAAATTCATGTAACTGACCCCAAACAGTTGGGGTGAGGCTTTATCAAGGTCAAACATTAAACTTACCAATTACAATGATTAAATCATCAGGATTAGAGGTCACCCCGTCAAACTGTATCAGAAACTCTGACTTCAACCTTCTGCTTGCATCATTCTCATTAGCCACCCTTGTTGACATGATACTGTCAATCTGTTAACGAAAAAGAATAAAACTTGAATGTTGCAACAAACAAAAAATTCATCACTCAACTCAACAACAAAGCCTTAAACCAAATTAAAAATTATGGACAAGGAAATAAGGAATGGTGGTGGTGGAAAACACAAATGCTGGCTAAAAAAATGCAAAATAAACAAAATTTTACTCTATTTCACAAATCACAATGGCTGTGGAGAATGGTTAAATGGAGACACAAACATATTTAGGGAAGCAGGTTAAATATTATGTCATTAGTCCCGAGAAAAAATAAATCGTGAATTTGCGACCATCCGGGAAGGGAGCAGAAACAAAGAGGAATGGTTAAATATTATGTCATTAGTCCGAAGAAAAAATAAATCGTGAATTTGCGACCATCCAGGAAGGGAGCAGAAAGAAAGAGGAAATACATATATATTCATAAATCATTTGCAAAGATAATAAGATTAGCCTAGAGATTTTCAAGTAATAGTACTAATCACAGTTAAATGGCTGCAAAAAAAGTTGTGCAACCCTCCATACAATCAACCCTGGCCAGCTAGCATTATTAAAGAGTTCCATCCCCCAAGTCTCCAACTGATATTCTCAGATTATATTAACTCCAAAAATAACTCTAGAACAAAGTAACTAATTTGGGAAAGAAGCTACAGGAGACGGCAAGGGAAACAGGAGCCAAAAACATAACAAGGGTTACTAATATGGCCACTCAAAATCCTAATAATAGAAACTATGTCAAATGAATGGGAAGAGTAAAAGATATATACATATATATATATATAGATAATAAACTACAAGGGTACACCTCATGGTTTAATACAGTTATACCGTTCTACTTACCAAAAAGGAAAAAACCAAAGGTAAAATACAATTCTACCTAAAGTTTACACCATAAATCTTTGATAATAATGTTAAAGAAAAAAAAATACTTATGGGTTTAGTCGGGTCCTTTAAACTGCAAGCTATCTTAACACAAGGGGCATCCCCAACAGATCTTCAAATCTAAATCACCTTTTCTTTTGCTCGATTCTGATGTAGCACAATGATGATGTTTATCCTTAATCTTCAATTTAAACATAAGGGATCTTAGTCCTACTTTCTATGATCTATTGCCAACAAAGGTCAGAATCTCCAACCGAAACAACCAAAAAAAAAAAAAAAAAAAAACCTATGCGCCTATGCAATGCCTCTAATCACAACATGATCTGTCATTGGGTAATCTATGTAATGGCCATGCTTTGAGTTAAATGATGTATAAACCAGTCCTAAAATTTTGGTTATTCAATTACAATGGCTATTAGTTCTGCAGACAATTAAAAACAGATGAGAAGCAATGTAAATAATTACATCTAGTTGCGGTGATATCACCAGTAATTCCAGTACCATAAAACAATAAATCCATATCAACTTATTAAATTACTGAATCGTATATTCATCCTTCCCATTACCAATCGAATATCTACATTTAAATAAAACCAATAGCATATTTCAAAGCAGAACCAATGCATGAGGTTTTGACTGAACTAACACGCTTTTTGAAAAAAGAAAAAAAAAACAAAACAAAAACTGTCACTAGCTATTTGAAATAAAAAATTCCAAACTAACCAACCATACGCCACATGGATATGGTGGGTTCCACACCATCCAGATCATACAATAAAACTGCTTTCTCAAATAACTGGTATGTATATTTACCCCAATTTAATTGTTGGGAAGTCCCACATTGTCTATATATAGACTTTGATACGACTTCATACACCTATTTGGCCCTCCACCCACATCACCCAAATATTTGGGTTTAACATGACTTCATAAACTTGTTTGGCCCCTCCAGGCCTCCATTAAACAGCTTAGGTTATTGGGTTGGAAACTTAACACTAATGACACAAACTGTTACTATATATATCTTACATAGAAAGAAAGAGCTCAACGCCTGCGACCTTGCCACTCCCATGACCTCAAGAGAGAAACACAAAATAATATAAAATAAAATAAGGAAAGCCATGGCCGCCACAGCCATGGCCGGATCATCCCTCCATTTTTTCCAGCAAATAAGAAAGGGAGATTGAAGCAAACAGAAAATTCTAAAACCCATCAAGCTATTAATCTGCTATGCTATATTCCAGCCATGGCTCACCTCTTTTTTCTAAATATATTTTATTACTCTTCAAAAAACCGAGATGAATTTTTATTTGTGTTCCTCTGCTCCTGCCATGGCTCTCTTATTTTTATTCTTTATTAGATCTCGTTCAGATCTGCGTTCTGGTAAGGTTACCTCTCTCTCTCTCTCTCTCTCTCTCTCTCTCTCTCTCTCTCTCTCCATTCAGAAAGAGGGGTCGTTCTTGAGGTCACCACCTCACCAGCATGGTGATGTTGCCAGCACTGCGATGAACTATATTCAAAAGATAGAGGTTGGATGTCAATGATTTTAGCATCTGACAAAGAAAGAGTGGCCCAATCTTTTGCGAAGAAGACCCAGAGAACCTGATGCAGGCATAGGTTTATTTGGTTTGGGTAGTTAATCAAACACAAGCTGTGCGTATTGGAGGTTGCAAGTGTTGTTAACAGGGTGTATTGGTACATAATCACAACCATTAGCAATGTGGTTCTAATATCAGGAACAGCAAAACTGGGTTTCCTGTTGATGCTACAGGTAATCCAAGATATATATATGTACACACACACACACACACACACACACACACACACACACACACATACATACATACATACATATACGCATATATATGCATAACACGCTAGTAACCACTATCCCAGATAACGGTAAAGGGCAAGATCTGAACAGCGTGGGACCCACCATCCCTAAGTAGCATCCGATGTGGTGTACAGTCGGTCAGTTTGAAATTTGTTTACTCCAACTCAGCTAGTAGCGTTTTTTTTTTTTCTTTTTTATTTTTTCCAAAAAGCATGTTAGTACAGTAAACACCTTCCAATACAGAGAAAACAGAAGCATGGTTTCAACTTTCAAGTAGATTCAACCCTCACAATGGAGTTTGCAGAGAGAGTAGCATACTTCATCCATAAAAATCACTGATGGCTGCCTGGATATAGCGACCATGAAGAGAGCCCGGACAAGTTTTTCACCCTCACCCACCTATTTTAGTATAAGTGAAACGTATAAGAACTTTTTCAAGTAGCAGGGAAAATATCCAAATCCAAAGACCTACCAAAGACACTAAGGACAGAAACGCACCCACTTTGAAGTCAGGGAAGCTGCAGAGACATTAAAAAATGTTGCCTCTGATTCTGAAGCGACTGCTTTTGCAAGCATGGTCTTCCCATTACCAGGTGGACCAAATAGAAGCAGACCTGAAAAACAAAAGCCATTTTTTTCTTTCATGAAACAAGTTTTTTGAATACTGCACTATCATTCATCTGAATGTCACAGTTCTGTGGAATTCTCCCAATTTTTTAACAAAATTTGTTTCCCATGCCCTCAGTCCCTCACCCATCCCCTACCCCCAAAAAAAAAAGGAAAAAAGAAAAAGAAGACCATTTTTTTTCCATGAAACAAGTTCTTTTGGGTACTGCACTATGATTAATATGAAGTTAACAGTTCTGCGGAACGTTCCCCCTATTTTTAATAAAATTTGTTTACCATGCCCCCACTCATTCCCCCCCCCCCCCCCCAAAGGCGGGAGCCACCCACTCACACAAAAACAATAACAAAACACAAAACACAAAACACAAAACCAAAAAAAAAAAAAAAAAAAAAAAAAAAAAAAAAAAAAAAAAAAAAAACCAAGCCTTCTGGAACATCACCTTTAGCTGGCCTCCGAAGGCCAGTGAACAGATCTCTTCTTTTAGTGGGCAGAATAACCATTTCCAATAAAGCTTGCTTTGCCTTTTCAAGACCGGCTGCAAACAAACGCAGATTCAACATGCTTGTAGGCAATCAGAATGTACATAAACAATAGTTTCAAAAAATTTAAATTAGAAAGGGAAAAGAGAAAAAAAAAAAAAAAATGTTACAAATTCTCACCAACATCTTCCCATTTAACAGAAGGACTTCTGTCCACAATTGCAGTATTTATCATTTCAACCAATTTTGCATCGTAACCAAGAGCAGATTCTTGTGTAGGTTTTGAGCTAACAACTTTATCTGTTTGATTCCTCACTACTGGACTGTTTCTACTGGAATGGGGAGACTTTTGTAATACGTCTCTTCTAGCATTAGATGTTGTCGATGAAGCTGCTGCAGTTTGTGCATGATTTAAGGTGTTCTGCAGAGAATATATTGCTAAAAATTAGATAGGACCAGAATAATTAAAATCTAGCTCATTGCTCAAAATTCACAGAAGCATTATTAAGAAAACGAAAAAGAAAACAAAGACAAAAACACCTGTTCAAGAATCAAAACAACATTAAGAACACCATTAAAAATCACAGAAGGTGAACAATGTTGTAAACATCCCCACTAAAAGCGCTCAAATCAAGAGCGGAAGATTTATACTATGCACTAGAGCTTGTCACTTCATAAACACTTCCATTATAAGAAGTAGAATTACTTAGAAAGTTAGAATGAACTGGTAGGTCCAACACGACCATAAGTTACCTTTGTTGACAAACAAAGATTCACTTGCTTCTATCAACACCCTTTCCCCATTGGAGGGAAACAATTCTGATCTGATGCAGGACAACCTCTTGAGAACAATGAAAGAGAAAAGAAGCTTGAAAAAAAAGAAAAGAAGCTTGGAAGAAGCAAAAAGCAGGAACCCTAGCTAGGGTTTGTTTGGAGTCGAAACCCAAACGTGGGAAAACCCAATTTTAATTCATAATAAGATCCCAATTAAAGAGAATATTGGAGCCTATATATAGGTCCCAATTACATCAAATAAGGAAAAACTTAACCTAGGAATTTAAAAGACAAAAACTTAATTATTCTTAAAAATAAATTTGCCTAAAATATGCTAGAGCCTAGGTCTTCAAGTTAATAGGCTGTATTGGACCACTCGGTTGAACCACGTGCATGCTGTCCCCATCAACTCTCCCGGGGTGGGAGAAACTCGACCTCGAGTTTGAGTTTGGATGGAGATACTGAATTCGCCCATTCCAAATAAACAGATACTTTGAATAGGCCAATTGCTTGAGTCGTTGAGTTAATTCCACTTCAAACTGTGCAACCCAGAGTAAAATCTTCAATTTAGCGAAGAACTCGATCAGACAGCGATCAGTTGCCAACTCAAACTTGTCAACACCAAGAAAATCTATCTCTTGTACCTCAAGCAATTCAAACGCAAACACAATATCATCCACTTTTGACAGAACCAGATTTTCTTGTGGCGAACCTTCTTCTTCAATACTCGGTACTTTTGGGGCTTCTATTCTCTGTTGAAACTCTTGCACCATCATTTCTTCAACTTTTGAATTATCTGTGACGACTTCAATGTTCCCTTCCAAAACGTCTTTAGCTGGCATAGGGTTAGGGAATGAAATAACTCCTTGTGGCATAAGCTCGAGTTCATCAGTGAGATCCGACTGCGGTTGGGCATTGAGCTTGGCACTCATGTCTGGAAGTAGTTTTATCATGGACTCCCATGGTGAATAGTCCATTGGAGTTGCTTCCACAAAATTTACACGAGTTCTATCTTTGCAAATAGAAATAACGATTGGGGCATAATCATCCAAAACAGAATCCAAGGATTGTACTGCTTCCATGAGATAGAGCTTCAATTTTTCAGCACAATTCGTGAGGATTTGTTCTCCCAATTGCCAAGATAGGGATCCAACATTCTTGTTCTCCTTTCTGACACTATCCAAGAGAGGATATAGAAGCTCCTTGGAGATGTCATCGCTTTCCTCCAAAACCATGGTCATGATTGCTTCCATGTTGGCAAATGTAGCATCAGAACAATGAAATTTAGCAATTGTCAGAAAATGTTGGAACATTTCAATAACCAATGCATCACACTCAAGATCCAACATCTCCATACATAACCTGATCTTTGCAACATTCTCAAGAATGGAAAGAGATTTAAAATAGCAACTATTCCCAGGAGACAATGTACCAAATGTTGAGACTATAAGTTGAAAAACTTCTCTCATTTGCTCATCATTGTAAGGAGGAGTTGGTGCAGTGATTCTCAAAATCTCACAGATGCAAGAGGCAACTGAAACTCTCACATTGGTGTTCATATGCTTCAAAAGCTCAGGAGCTATTAGTGCACTCATTGCAGGTCGAAGTGCATCTTGCATTGACTGCGATGGGACTTGCCATACTTTTGATAAGTTATATGCAAGTCCATCAAGTAGGCGGAGTAGCTCACCAACAGAATATATAGGAAATATGAGCTTTTTCCCCATATCCATAAGTCGCTTTTCAAATAATTGTTCAGAAGAATTCATTTTTCTTTTTTTTTTTTTTTCACTCCTTTTTTTTTTTTTTTCAATCACTCTTTTTTTTTTTTTTTCAATCAAACATGAGAAATTAATTGATACAATTCTAAAGAAGCAAAATTAAACTAAGAGAATAAGGAAATTGGAATACTGGATTAGAATAACCTGGATTGGAATGAGGATAACCCTGTTTGTGAATCTGGTTCCAATTGGAATAATCTGCTCCCAGTTAGAATAGCCTGATCCTCGTTTGGAATAGCCTGAGTTGAATGGAGGATAACTCTATCCAAGGACTGGACAACAAACTTCAGTTGGAAAGAGTTAATCCGTAATTGGAATAACCTTATCCAAGGTTTATGAGCTACTTATTTGCAATTTAGATCGCCAAGAAATCGTAACCAAATGCACCCATTCTCCTTTTATATCATATACCCGAGACTCAAAAGGTTTTGCCATTTCTAAGGTTCAATTGTGGAAGGGAGAGAGAGACTGGCAGGTGTCTTCGACTTCGGCAAGCTCGATGGCGGTGATGGCTTCCGGCAGAGATGGCCTCCGGCAGCGACAACCGACAGGGAAGGTCGACGTCACAGAAGAGAGCGATGATGGCATCAGCGAGATGGTGGTGGCTGTCGGTGAAGTCTCGATGGCGATGATGGTGGATGTGAGATTTGGCGGTGGGTTCCGATGGTGGTAGCTTCTGACGACCGGGGTAGAAGGCTCAGATGGCAGTGTCGGTGGTTGGTGATAACGCCGTGGGCTCAAACGACGGTGCTGGTGACGCAAGGGTGGGTTTTCCGACAACGCCACTGATGTGACAGTGGGCTTCCAGCGATGGTGGCTTCTGACAACGACGATGGAAACCGTCGGCGATGGGGAATGTCAAGTCATATGTGGGTTCACAATGGGGGTTCGAAGGATTTGGGGTTTGAGTTCACAGTGGGTATAGATTCGTTGGGGTATGGGTTTCAAGGGATTTGGGGTTAATGGTTTAGGTTTGTTGGCTGGTTCGTAAGGGTACTTGATTGTATTTGAGAGAGGTATCGAAGTTCTGGATCAGTGGTTGGTCTTGGTGTGGGTTTGATTTGGGTTTCTGATTTTTTTTTTTTTTTTTTTTTTTTACGATGTGGTGGTTGGGGCTGATAGTGAAGGGGGTTGTATAGGAGGAGTTTTGGGTGTGGTTGGAATTTTGGTTGGGGTCTGTGTATGAGGGGTTTTGGATGAGATTGGGATTTCCTTTATGATCGAAGGTGATGCATTGACGGGCTGTGCTGGGATGTTATGGGTTGTAGTGGTGATGCGAATCGGTGCGACGGTAGTGATAAATGGACCATGGACTTTGGGTTTGGCAGTGTAGCTGTGGCAGATTCAAGGTGGTGATGCTTGAAGCGACAGAGATGGTGAGATGCGAGGAAACATCAGTTTTGCTTGTGTGAAGCGCGTGATCGAAGTTTGCTCTGATACCAAGTTGATGCAGGACAACCTCTTGAGAACAATGAAAGAGAAAAGAAGCTTGAAAAAAAAGAAAAGAAGCTTGGAAGAAGCAAAAAGCAGGAACCCTAGCTAGGGTTTGTTTGGAGTCGAAACCCAAACGTGGGAAAACCCAATTTTAATTCATAATAAGATCCCAATTAAAGAGAATATTGGAGCCTATATATAGGTCCCAATTACATCAAATAAGGAAAAACTTAACCTAGGAATTTAAAAGACAAAAACTTAATTATTCTTAAAAATAAATTTGCCTAAAATATGCTAGAGCCTAGGTCTTCAAGTTAATAGGCTGTATTGGACCACTCGGTTGAACCACGTGCATGCTGTCCCCATCATGATCAATGGTGACTGTTCATTACAGTCACATTCTGCCCTTTAATTCAATAAATTATTTAAATATTACTACGTAATGGAAGCAGAGCAAAAACAATCACTGGATTGAACATTGACTATTCTGAGTATATGTTGGAGGTAAGTGGCAAATGCTCACTTGTATTATTCTTAGTTGTTTCTTTAAAAAAAAAAAATGAAAAATGTGGCATATGAAAAAAAATGTGGCATATGCTCAACTTGAAGATAAAAACCTAGTTAGCCATAGACATAAAAGAGAGAAATCTAGCTTTTTGAACACAGGGTTTAGATCAAATGTTAATCACTATAAACTTAGCACTTTTTGTAGCCTATAGTGATATATATTTGAAGAAGTATCCATAGAGAAGTATGAATCTGTAAACTTTGTTTGCAGCAACTAGATTTGCACTTGCATTTGAGTATTCATAAGTACAACCTATACAAATCCTAAAAGCAAGAATCTTCCACAAAGGGTGCCGATCCTGCTTCGAAACCACAATTCAATGCTTATCAGTGAGAATCTCGTTAGAACTGTGATTCTTGAGAATCATGCTTTAAATTAAGACAAAAGCTTGTGAGAAATTAGGAAAGGTAGGGCCATGACCTCTAAAATTTTAGGAATCGCTTATTAAGTAAAAGATAAGAGATCTTTTGATGAGAGGTTGGACCTAGAGTGATGACAAGTGCTTATCCACCCAAGTGATACGTTGTGGATTCAAGTCTAGGAATCAGCTCTCCAAAATGGTGGCAAGGCTGCTTACCACTTACCTGTCCCAGCCCCACTATGGGTGGGAGCATTGTGCATAGGGTACGACCTTTTTATATCTTTTGATGAATTAAATTATTGACTTTTTATGTATGGTGACTCCCTCTAACTTTATTCTAATTCCTAAATATGTTCTTAAATTTTAGAAGAAAATCAAATTAGTAGTCCTATTTTGATCCTCAGTAGTTTGCTTTAAAAAGGTAGGAACATATGATACATTCTCTCTTTTTGTACATTAGTGTAGCTTCTCATAAGAACACACTCATTCCTCGCCCATATCTTTCTTGAATTCCTCTATAATTCAACTAAGTTAGAAACCTTAGTGGAATTTTCCCCACAATTTCATATTATATTAGGTAACACAATTTCATATTATATATGTTAGATAGGTATTTTATGTATCAGGTATTTTTGTATTTTCATTATATGTCTATCGTAGATATATATAATAAATACATGGCTGATAGGAAACACCGAAACATTCTATCCTCTCCCACAATTCTCAAAAATCCCTAGTTTACCTGTTCACATGGTATTAGAGTGTCATTCTTGGGTCCGATTTGTTTGTGACCCATCTTTATTGCCCATGTAGCAGGCCTGTTCTTGTTATGTTGGGCATACACCTGAGTGGGAGTAGTCACACTCCCACATACTTGCTTTTGATAACCGCATACCATAAGAAGTCCCTTTCAATAGGAAATCTCAATAACCATTTCCCAGTCAAAGCAACATTATTATCAATAATGTTTCCCAGAGCAAGTCCCAGCCACCTACCAACTAACCAGATGGTCCCTCCTCCTTTCACTACTCCCTTCCCTTAAGAAATACCTCATCAACTTTTCAATTCTATTAGCCACGCTAACAAGAATCTTAAAAAGAGACATATTATAAATCAGCATACTAGCTGAAACAAACTGTATCAAAACAAGTCTACCCCCTTTACAAATCAAAGCTTTATTTCATCCATCCAACTTTTTCCATAACTGGACTCCAGAAAGATTCAAATTTTGGATCCCCCGCCAAAAACTTCAAAATCCATCCTTCTATTGAGCACCCCAACATCCCCCTCCAAATTATCCTGGGGTAATTAGTACCAGCTGAAGAGCTCTTAACCATGTTCAACTTCAAACCACAAACTAGCTCAAGAATTTACAAAATAAATTGGATTGGTTTCTTCTAACATGGTATTAGAGACTTGGTTTCTGGGAGGTGTTGTGTTCAAGTCTTGGTACCTTCATTTGTTTATTCCCCCAATAGTTTATTTGTTATTTGTTTGTCAAATGTTTGTTTGTATGTATCTCCACATGCAGAATGGGACCACATGTAAGGGGTATGTTATCTTGATATACTTTGTTGGCCCATTGCCCAACAATTTAAGCTTTTGGAGTTAACTAGTGTTCTAATATGATATCAAAGTTTTTCATTCTTAGGGCTGTATTGTTCGTGAGCCCGTCTTTGTTGTCCATATGACAGGTTATTCTTGTTTTGTTGGGCTGCACTTGAAAAGGAGTATTCCCACATCCCACATCAACCAAATATTGAGTTTGATTTGGCTTCATATACTTGTTTGGGCTCTCCACCTAATAGCTTAGGTCCAGGACATTTCGGAAATTATCGCATGGCTAGAAGCCACACGCACGTGTGCATGAAATCCACACACGGCTCCAAGTCGTGCGATCTATCCCGGACGTCCCACACTCAATCATCTCCTCTCTCTCTCTCTCTCTCTCTCTCTCTCTCTCTCTCTCTCTCTCTCTCTCTATCTATATATATATATCAGCCCCTGCATTGGGGTTGTACCTCATGCATAGTGGGTTAAGGGATACATTGGGCCAATGCATGGGGTACAACCCCTAGGTGGTGATATAAATTAGGTCATACAAGAGATAAGAAAATGTATGCAGTAGTTTAGAAATGGGAGGGTATATCATACTAGTCAATATTGATATAATAATAACCATTCAATCCAATATTCATACAAAATCTGTAGCACATCCTAGACTTCCAATAAGGCCGGGAAGAATGCTAAAGTTACTTGGTCAATGGTCACATACCTTTGCATGAATCCATACACTATTTCCATATGTAATTAATCAAGGGCAACTTCAGTTAGTAAATTTAACATACAGAATGTCAATAAATCAAATCAAAAAAAAAAAAAAATGACAGGGATAAAACCTACTTGTAGGGATATATAAATACGCTTGATAAAAAAAATAAAATAATTAAAATAAAGATCTGCACTTAGACATTAGTCAGACCAAACCATACCTTGTTTGTCAACGTGCCACCTGAAATGAGAAGGGAAAGAAAAGAGGAAATATAAGCACTCCCCTAAGATCCATATCACTTTAAAGACAATTATGACAATAAATTTGTGAAAGATTTGAACCTGCCCGCCGACTTAAAACATTTAGTCTCTCTGAAACTTGACCCTGCCATTTTGATATCTTTTGACGGTAAGATTTCACCTTCTCTTGTTCACTGTTACAGAATCAAAGAGTTGAATTACATCGATGCCATATAAATACATATGTGCTCCATTTTGCTGACAAAAATAGCCAAGAAAAATAAAAGAGTACTTGGAATTAGAAACCACCATTCCATATATATGTAAGATTCTAAATTTTATTTTCTTTCGTCTGTCTTACTGGAAACCATATTGAGCATCAATGTAAAAACCATAAGGATCTCATTCCCAGCTTCCCATAACAAAATTATTGGAAAGGCTAACCATAGTGGATTTTCTTGTTAACAATTCACTTTCATTAACAATGCCACCTTCATGATGAGGGAGTGTTTCCACACTTCCCTCATGCTAAACATCGATTAAATCATGATTACAGATGCTGGACCCCTTTTATACTGTAAATTATTCAAAGAAAGCCTTTGACAAATCTACTAACACCTTTTATACTGTAAATTTATCAACAATAACAAAACCAAAAAAATTAAAAAATTAAAAAATTAAAAAAGCTTTTTACAAATCTACTAACAGAGAGGGGCACCAAATCTTCTCCTCTGCTTCATTTCATTTCCCTCATAATCTCTAAGAAAACCCCAAACAGATATGCATTACCCAATGTATTACCACAGTCATGTTTT
This sequence comes from Liquidambar formosana, assembly GCA_039720395.1. Classification (NCBI taxonomy): domain Eukaryota; kingdom Viridiplantae; phylum Streptophyta; class Magnoliopsida; order Saxifragales; family Altingiaceae; genus Liquidambar; species Liquidambar formosana. Next base: position 18,504,552 of record CM077831.1, on the reverse strand, counting down.
GCATCATTCCCTAACCCTCCACGCAGTTCTTGGACTCTCCATTTGGTTCTTGGACAAAAATACAGGAAAGGAAAGAAAATTGCATTTAAATTTTATTTTTCTTTGCCTCATTCTTTCGAAGAACCAATTGGAGCCAGAAAGAATGAAGGATAAGAAGAAATGCCCAAGAAAGGAAGCCACTTTCAGCACACTCCTTTCCTTTCCCTCAAAATCACAAAATGTTGCAAATATTAACAGTTGTATTAAAACCAGAATGGGAAGCCCATGCAGATGGGACAGATACAAGCAATAACCAAAAGTCCTCAATTAGAGCTTTAGAGAATCTACAAAATGGACAAAAGGGGGACTACATCCATCAATGGTGCTACTAAACCAACAAAAAAGAAGTTTAACAAAAATGGACTTTAAATCAAATATGGAAGCTTCCACCTCTTAAAAAATTCTTGAGTTTCTTTCCCTCCAAATGCACCAAAAAAGGGCATTCGGAACCGTATTCCAAACAAGTTTTGCCTCCTTACTTCCCACCTTAATCCACCACCCTGAAGGGAAGATCGTAAGTAGAAGGTAACACCCCAAAAATCCCAAAAAGATGGAAGGTAGACCCACATGTTTCAAGCAACTTGATGATGTATGAAAAGGTGATTAGCTGATTCTGCCTCTTCCTTACACAAAATACATCAACTGGGCATGAATCACCCTCTACTAATCAAATGATACCCAGTCAAACATTTATTTCTAGCCACCAACCAAGTGAAGAAGGAAACTTTAGAAGGAACCGAAGCAATCCAAATGTGTTCGTTGAAATGTTTCAATAAAATATTACAATTCAATGAACATTGTGGAAACTTGAAACCTAAATTAAAAGATCACCCATTACTTTGTTCTTCTTTATGCTAATGTGGTAACAATTACTAAGATTGATCCATCAAAATCATGTATTGAAATCACCATTTCATTCTTCTTTTGGTTCAAATAAGTTAAAATCCCAATGCAACAACTATGAACACTGTAAACCACATAAATACAACTTCATATTCAAGCTGAAAAATTACCTACCAATTTAGTCTTCTTTGTGTTCATATACCAAGAAGTACTAAACTCAATTCATTAAAATCACAAAATTCTACAACATCCTATAACAATTTGACCCACATTTTATTCTAAACACTTGAAACTTCAAATTGAATGATCACACACCATTTCATTCTTCTCTGTGTCCATGTAATAACATTCACTAAGCTCAACTCATTAAAATAACACAAGTTAAATGAATGAAATAGTAATTTCACTAACTATTTCATTCTTCTTTAAGCACAGATACTAACATTTACTAAACTCAAATAACCAAAATATGAATGAATGTCATCGAGTTAAATTTATGGTGCCAGCTCTGACACTAAATATTTAGACATTTGACAAATCAAAGCTTTTTAACCGTTAAGATCATAACCTTTTGCTTTCCACTAATAATCATAAAGGCTGTGTTTGTTTGCATGGGGAGGGCTACAATCTATGGGAGAAATCCCTGAGAAGTGCCGAGGGCAAGGGGGCTACAGAAAATTCCCTAAGAAAAGACCCGGGACATGCCTTACCTCAGAGTGAAAGCTGCCACGAATGACAGCATTGGAGAGTGGTGGCCTGTCATGATCCTAAGGGTAAAAAAGCTTTCATATGACGTTTCCATTAGTCTTGGGCTTTTGGCATATTGGTCAAAGTTCTTAACACAAAATCAACAAGAATTGATTGTTGAACATCATTGATATTCCAATATTTATATGAGCATAAAGGTCTTCAGTGCAAACTCATAGAAAATCGAAATTCAAACTGAAAGATCACCCACCATTTTACTCACTAAAATCACAAAACTTCCCAACAAATGATATAACTACATGCATAAATCATGGATTAAGCTAATTCTTAAATACCTAGAGCTGATGAATGAAGGTACCGGTGTCGAACTGGCTTCGACCAATATACGCTGCGCATTCCTGTAATGAACAATGGCATCATCGACCAAACCCCACTCTTCAGCCCTAACGGCCTTGGCAATCTCTTCCTTGGCTAAATCGAAGAATCCTTTAAGCTTATACGAAGTGCGCTCGTTGGTCACTGAAGTTCCGGCAATGCCATCCATGTTTCGAGTATCGGAAAAGCTAGGGTTCGGTTGAGTTTCATACGAAGAACTGGATAAGATCGAGCCTAAAGAATCGATGAGTCCTTTGAAGAAACTCATTTCTGGGAGCAGATTGAACCAAAAAAAATCAATGAAATTGATGAGAATGAGAGAGAGAGAGAGAGAGAGAGAGAGAGAGAGAATTTTCTTAGCGTTTCCAGAAAATTCGAAAGTCTTCTGGGAATTTCATTCTACGGATTGATTGAAAGTTTGAAACTCGTTTCTAAGAACAGATTGATAAACAAATTCATGAAAATGGATATATGTAGTCTCTGTATTTGTACATGTATTCCATATGTGTAGAGAGAGAGAGAGAGAGAGAGAGAGAGGAATTACTTACAGTGGAGGAGGAATGAAGAAGGTTTTGTGAGAATTTTCACTGCATGGGTTGCTTCAAACTCATGTCTGAGAAGGGATGAAAATTAAAAGTCATAATTATAAAGAATTGATTGATTAATAATTTAATATGAGAATTGAAGAAAGAAGGTTTTGCTTACCATTTCCAAGCTTTATTGTTTTTTCAGAGCGATCGACTCGAAAGACCGAGCTCTATAGCATTGACTACGAGTCTACGAGGTTAATTTCATAGACTGGTTGTGCCTTGTCACACTGTGAGGGGCTGAAAAAGAGGGGAAGCAATCGTGTATTCTTGCGGTTAATGAAAGGGTAAATTACAAGAAATCATCTCATGTTTAATAATTAGCGTCATCGTTAATATCACATAATGTTTTTCCATCTAATTCTACAAATGATTTAACAATGATACTAATTAGTAAATGTGTAAATTGTCTAACATCATGTACAAAAAGGGCCATAGTTGCAATATCACTTCAAACAATTTACACATTTAGCAATTAGTGTCATCGTTAATCGCTGTTCGTCGAATTAGAAGTGGTCATATGATGTTTTTCAAACTAATTCCATGAATAGTGATTAATAGTGATGCTAATTGTTAAATGTGTAAATAATTGATGAGGACATTGCAACCATTTTTTCTTTAAAAAGTTATGTGCAAAAAGAGGCCATACTTTAGATTTTTTCTTTTTTCTTTGTTGGTAATTTACCTTTTAATAAACCACGAGATTGCCAATAGCCTTGTGAATTGTGATGCTTGTTTTTTTGTGTTAAGAAGGTTTTAAGTTCAAGTTTAAGATAATTATATGTAATGAATTTGTAATCCATATCAACAAAGATATTGAAATTAATAACAAACCACAAGAGTTGTGTACCAAATAAAAATGACAATGAAAATAATAGACCATGAGATTTGTGTACCAAAACAAAAAGAGGCATAGTATTATATCAGAATATGTAGTCAATCCATACTTGTTTAGAAGAGAGAAAAAGAAAAGACAAATGTAACGAACTAATAACAATAAATGTGAATTATGGCCTCTCATAGCTTAAACATAAATATATGAAATTTTGAATGTGTTGAGCTAGCCTGAAGTTTTAGATTTAAGAATTTGATAGAGATTCAAAATCAAATTGCATAGTATTATATTAACATATTAGATATGGAAAATATATATGTAGCCCATTGGCTTAAGTAGGCTTTCCTTTCCTTACCAAAGGAATGTATAAAATCTCGTAAACAATTTTCTTGGGTAACAAATAAATGTAAATAGAGATAGTCACACAAGATCAATAAATAAATAAATTAATTAATTAAAATAAGATTGACAGGATCTACTAGTAGCAACGCCAGTCAAGTCACCAAACAGAAGATTACAAATCCCACTTGGGGGCTGTATAAAACAAGAAAATTACAATCTACTTCGTGGTACGTCCCTCTTGGGTAAGGTAGTCAACACAACTATTACCCTCCCTAAGGGTGTGTTGGAGTTTACACCTCTAATTTCTAGCCATGAGGCCTTACAATCATTAATTAGCACAACATCAGGATGTTATTTGCGCATCCTATTTATTTTAATTTTTCAATGTTTTATAAAAAATGTAAAAAGTTTTATAAAAACTAATCGTGTGATTCACTAGAAAAATATTATTTTGAAAAAAATCTAAAGAAAAGTTTTTCTAAAATCTATTATAAAAACATTTTATATTTTTTATAAAATCTTAAAAATTAAAATAAGGGAAAATTACACTTTGCCCCCTTCATCTTTTGCCCGAAATCACTTTTCACCCCTTATCTATAAAATCCTACAAATACCCCCTTCAACTACAGGAAGACGTTAAAAAGCTGACGGCGTTAGCAGAATGAATAAAATGACTATTTTGCCCTTACCGTTGAAGAAGGAAAAATACGACTTAACGTCGGTTTGCACCATCAATGGCCAAAACCCAACACAACAGCAGTCGCCGGCGAGGTTTGTTGCTAAGGAAAAACGTTCGTTCCATTATTACCATTGTCATTCTCGGTAAGGATCAACCATACCCATCCACGCCGGCGGAAGAAATGGGTTTAAGAAATGGGTTTTTTCCCAGTGAGGTTTCCTCCGTCTTCATGGTTTTTCTAGTGAGGTTTCCACCATAAAAAATTGGGTTTTTTCCCTATGAAGAGGCCAACTCCGATCTGTGGGTTTGAGCTACAAGGCATAATAGTACTTAGAGATTCTCCAGGGAGGGTCCTTCTCTGACGATTGGCAACTGGTGGCAATATGGCATCGTCGTCCCTCTTGGGTTCAAATCTGCCCAAATAGAGAGAGAGAGAGAGAGAGAGACTAGAAGCTTCATCCATCATCAACAAGCACAAACCCGCCACGAGAACCACATAGCTTGGAACAGAACGCCATTTCAAGGAAATCTTACTAGAAAATACATAAGATTTGCAGGTTTTGAAAAGAAAACAAAGCAGATCTTGAGAAGCCAAAGAGAAAGACACCTAATTTATTGAGGGTTTTGAACATCCAAATGATTGCATATGCGGCCATTTCTGGAGGAATGACACCATCACTCTCTCGCCGGCGGCCCAGCCACAGCACCCACTGACAGCGCCGGCTTCACACTGTCCGTCACTCCGCACAAACCAAACCTCCCACAGTACCTGGAGATTCTCCAAGGAGGGTTCTTCTCCGACAATGGCAACTGGTGCAAGATGGCATCGTCCTCCCTCTTGGGTTCAGATCTGCCCAAATAGGGAAGAAATAAATCCAACCAACGCACCAATCTTGTGCCCCATCACCACTTCTCTCTCTCTTCGAGCTGCCGGGGTTACTGTTGTCGTCGGAACCCCTGCCTACATTAAAATCAAAAAAATGATTACATTCATTCCCCAAAAATGCATACATTCAAACCGTATATATTTAAAAAATTTCCCAAAAATTTAGTACAAAACATAAGAAGTAACCCAGATTTTGGGTTTCTTATGAACCCTAGATTTTTACACCAACTAATAACAAATTTTTGGGTTTTTTGTTTGATTAACCCAGATTTTGGGTGCAACAATCAAGTCTTCCAAAGTAGAGATAAGATGGTTGTTGGAGAGTCTTTTAAAAGATTTGGCGACAGCGATCGAGTCAGGGAGGATTTAGAGCGTGGTTCTTCTGGTGGTTGCTTTAGTTCAGAGGGTTTAAGGAGCGGTTTGTTGGCAAACGATTTGTTCTTCGTGAAGGTTTTCATGGACTGCTTTCATGGAAGCAGTCTTCAACTCGGCAAATCTCGCTAGTAATTCAAGTGTTGCACGTACGTCGACTCCAACAAGATCTCCCCCTCACCATTGACGACAAGATCTCCACCTCACCATTCACGAATCTTTCATAGATCAAGAATTCGAAGGTTAGAATGGATTGCGATATAAATATTTGTGTGAACGTCATTGGAATTGAGAAAAATAAAACTAGATTTATTCTGAGTGGAGATGGTAGAAGGGATTTGTCATTCATTCCCAAATTGGGGAGAAATTGGGAGTTTATGAGAAACCCTAAAAACAATACAGTGTGAGTGGGTGTGAGTATGAAGGAAGAGCACATGAGCCTTTACAAGGGCATTTTGGGTATAAAATGTGCTGACCTTCAGTCATGTGCAATGCACATGTCTATTTCCGTTACATTTCTCACGGTTGCTTAACGGTTTAATAAAAAGTGTACTTTTCTGGTAGTTGAGGGGGGTATTTGTAGGATTTTATAGATGAGGGGTGAAAAGTGATTTTGGGCAAAAGATGAGGGGGGAAAAGTGTAATTTTCCCTTAAAATAAATAGAGTGTACAAATAATATCGAGGGATTACATTAACCACTCTCCCAAAAAAAAAAAAAAAATGAAGAAGAAGAAGAAGAAGAAACGAGGCCCAGCCCACAACTCAGTTGGATGCAGTCATACAGCCCCTGTTTTTGAAAGCACAGATGGTATTCTCATTCTCATGGGCTCAAAAAGCAATGCAAGAGGCTTTCTCTAAGTCTACTCTATATCTGGCCCCACCAACCGAACCCAACTCGCACTTTTCATTGCTACCAGTGTCGGATTCCACTCTTCTATTATCCTGAATTCCTGATGAAACAATTTGGGCATGCAAAAAGAGTAAAGAGAACTGATTGAACCTTCATTCTCAGGAGGAGGAGCGAGCTCACAATATAGTTAACCAAAACTTTGCATAAATAGCCCAAAGCCCCAAATAGAGGTTGCATCCTCCAATCTCTTAGTTCGTTCACACTCCTCACTCCAAGTGACCAATCAGCCCATCATCGATCATGCCATTTTTGCAAGAAGCGCCTACCCTCACTAGTCACTATGGTTTCCAATGTAGAGCAAGTTCTGCTGCTTTTTCATTTCTTTAGATGGATATATGGGATAATAATCAGGACCCAGGAGTACGTGCTGATATAACTTAGGCTATGTTTGTTATGAGGGAATGAAGGAGTGAGTGGAATAGTGATTTCATTCTCTAAAAAATAAATGAGTGTTTGGTTGTACAATAGAATGGGATGGCTATTCCCTTATGGGGATATATTCTCTCCAATAAGGGAATAGCCATTCATTCCCAAATCAAAAGGAATGATTATTCCTACCTTTCAAAGAGTAAAAATCATTAAAAATGGATCCCACCTATGCTTTTTCATTCTATTCCCACCCCTTACCAAACATGGAGATGGAATGTCCATTCTCATTCCATTCCCATTCCCATTCCCATTTTCATTCTATTCCATTCCCACTCCCGTTTCATTCTATTCCTTCAAACCAAATGTAGCCTTATATCCCACATTGAGGGTTATACCTCGTGTATTAGCAGGTTACAGGATATATTGGGTCAAGGATAGATGTACATAGAGGCTATACGCCATACGTGACCAATTTTTTGTAATAAATTTTATACTCTTAACACTGTTAAATTATAAATTTGCCCAACTTGAATTTTTTAAAAACCCTTTTATTTTTCTTTTATATCCCTCTCTTTTTATTAATTTTCCTTTCCATAAGACCTTTTTATTTTTCTTCCATACCCCTGTCTTTATGAAATTAAAAATTCACCTCACCTCACCTAAATTCCCGACTCTGTCCTTGTGTTGAGCCAATGACCGGATACAACCTTCAACGCATAGTATTGACATAATTTATATCAACAAGTGCTAACCTGATTAATATTGTGAATATATGCTGCATTAGCTCTTTTATGTTCCTTCTTATGTAATGTCTATATTCTCCCTCGTAATTGTAAAGATTTTGTTGTTCTCTTGTTAAGTTTGTAATAAAATGGAAAACCATTATTATTATTCTGAACTTTCCATGTTATTAGCCAATATCAAGTGGTCTATTGAGTTGTGGATGTCGTTACATCAATTCTCACGTTAAATAGATGGAAGAAATTTTTTTTTTTTTTGAAGAGTAGCACTGCTCTAAATAAATACAAGTAGTAAATAGGATTATGCGTTAAATATTGAAATGAAACTATGAAAGCGCTGCAAAGTAGTTGCAAATGTGGGGAGACCAACTAGTCTAGGAGCGACCAAATCAAACTCCTCTTAGTGGGAAAACTATACCCATGCTATTCTTTCTACCCTCCTGGGCCTACTCATCCATTTCGACATATGTGACCATAATGCTTTTGTAATTTTAAAAAATGTGACAATAATAGTTTTGTAATTTATTATTCATATATATATATATATATATATACATATGTATATATATATATATATGTATATATATATATATGTATATATATACATATGTATATATACATATATATATATATGTGATTGTGTTCCCATCAGCACGTGTTGATATAAGTTATATCAGCACCATGCATTAGGGGTTGTACCCCTTGCATTGATCCTATGTACCTTATAACCCACTAATGCACAAGGTACAACTCCCAATGCAAGTGTTCATGTAAGTTATGTCGACAAGTGTTTACCTGATCATTCATTAATGTCCAAAATGAGAGATTGTCATTGATAAAAAAAAATGTAATTTTTGGGTCAAATAGCAATAAATTTCGGATCAACTTGATTTTCGGTATGTATGAATTACATGATAAGGTTATCTAATCTAACGGTTGGTTTTGTAAAATATGAATCACACACACACACACACACACACACACACACACACACATATATATATATATATATATATATATACAGGATTGATCCCATCAACACGTGCTGATCTGGCCGTTAATTCCCTTAGCTGCTCTTCCAACGGCTGCTAAGTGAAAGACCCGAAAACCCCTTATGGAAATGGATTGACCCAAACCCGCATACCAGATTTGAGAAGAAAAAAGGAATGGGCGCCAAATTATTTGCCAAAACCTGCTCGCATCCCGCCCTCGTTTACCTCTGGCGATTTGGGAAACTCATCTTCCACAGTCGGTTTTGCAAGTGTTCTTCTTCTCCAAAGCACTCTGTCGCTGGTATTTGGGAGCAGGAACGGCTGTTGCAATTGTACGGGTAGTTGGCCATCGTCCCTCGCCTTCACGATTGAAACTAGATCTCCTCCTCATTCTCAACCCGCCTCTGTCGCACGATCAGCGGAAGCCCTAGCTTTCTCACCCTTCATAATCCAGCCTCCGAAGCCAGCATTTTCCGGCGAAGCCTCCGGCGAGGACCACACAGCAGCGGGGAGGAGAGGTACGGAGCCTTCCTTTTTTCTTTTTCTTGTTCTATTTTTTTTTCCTCGCTTGGTTTGCTTCATGTTTTCTTTCCCTTTATTTTTTGTCTTGGTTTTTTTTTTTGTAAGCCATATTGTTTGATTCCTCGTTTATCCCATGTTTTCTTTCTTCATTTTTTTTTTCTTTAACCCATATTGTTTGGTTATTGAGGAAATGGTATTTGATGCCTCTTTCTTTTAGGGTGTTTGCTACGGTTTTTATTTTTGTTATTTTGTTTGTGAGGAAAAATTGTTGCTGCTGTTACTCTGTTTTTTTTTGTTAAAGCTGCATTTTTTTTTGGGGAAAAAATCATGGTGTTTGGTTTTCTGAGAAAATGTAGCAAAAGAAAGGACAAAATTTTTGCGATCCTTCAAGTTTTCAACATTTAATAGATTTTTTGTGCTACGGTTACATCTTGTTTGTTGGACCCTTAATTATTAGAATTTTTATCAAACGACTAGACGTTCATTTCAACATTTATGTAATATATTCTAAAATGTAGATAAAAGTTATCAATACGTATGTACACTTGGCGTCCCAATAGTAGCCTTTCATGATTAATTTTACTGCTTCTTCCTGTTCAGTAATCTGGTTTGAGGATTTGTGCATTGAATTAGCGTTGGATTCGTTTGTTCTGGACATTAGTGAAACTTGCCTCTTGTGTGAAGTTAAATTGGTAGTTTCGTCAAGCTTGTGTTATAATTTTTTCAAAGTTAATGCCTAGATTAATCATGGAATCTAGTTTAGGCATAATATTGGTTTAGTAGAATCACATGTTGACGACATGGTCTATCTGTCAAATTTTTTTTAAGGGTAAACGGAAAGAGTGGGTGGGGGAGGCGCAAAGCATTAAAATTTATTATGTCAGGAGGTTTCGTGCAGGTCAAAATAATGCAATTGTAGGTATCCCAAGGGTGGGAGTCTGAAGTGGCATAATGAGGAGTTATCTTTTCATTATTATCTATTCAGTGATTTACTTGTTTTTTTATTTTTATTTTTAAATTATTATAACAATGTAGCTGTCACACCCCATTTTTGTCACCTTAGCTAGGGCATATCATTTCATATAGGATTTTGAGTCCTTTTTTAGTCTAGTCTTTTGCATTGAGTTTCTATGGCATTGAATATCATGTGTATGAATTTTGAAGTGATTTGGAGTTCATTTCGATAGTCAATAAGAACTTTTGCGACTTTAAGGGCATAATCGTCTTTTAAGTCGTATATTTTCCATTTGACTTTGGAATGGATCCCAAGTCATTCCCATGAGTTCATATGGTTATATAGAGTCCATATATAGGTTCAATTTCATGAATTAATGGTTTAAGATCAATTCAGCTCGTAATGGTTCGGGTTGGTTAAAAGACCCTTTCTTGTTTTGCTCAAATTGACTCATAAGACCCAACCAATTTTCTCTCATTTATCTTCAATTGGGCTTTATTTACATCCTAAATATGTTTAGAAAGATCAATTTTCGATTGGGAAAGCATTCGGTTCGACCTTGTGTACAAACCCAGCTTAGCGATGGTGAGGCACCATGGTTAACCACCTTTGTAAAACCTAACCATGCACCCATGGTTGAGGATTTTTGTCCTAAAATGCCTAAAAATGTGTTCCCCTTTGAAACACGGTCGTTTTGGCTTTTATTTCGTCAAAATCGGACTTAATTTGAAGATTTTAGGACTTCTACAGCAAGTGGGAGTCAAAAGCGGAGCCAAAATAGGAGGGCCTCGGGTAACCGTCCGGGGCTGGACGGTCAGCCGTCCAAGCCCAGACGGCTAACCGTCCAGGCCTAGATGGTCACCCGAGAGAGTCCTTTCTCAACTCAAATTCTGACTCTTCTCTCCCTCTTTTGACGGTTTCCTCCGCCAAAACAACTTGTCTGAGCTTAGGAGTATGTAAGGTTGAGTTGTTTGAGCACCAAGAGAGTCTCTAATAGCCCTAGGATCATTGTTTAATGAATTAATCTTAACCATTGGTTTAGGGGGTCAGTTCTCTATATAAAGGACATGATATTCAGCACATAGGAGGAGGTTAATTGCACTTTACACTTAGAGAGAGAGGGAGCTACGAGTTTGAAGAGATAGAAGGACTTCAAGAGGAGGCTCTTCAACCCCAAGCAAGCAAGGAAACAAGAGGTTTGAAGACAAGGAAGAGTCTACAAGAGGTAAGCATGTCCTTTTAATGCTGAAAATGAATTTTCTGCTTCTCCTTCTTCTCTTTCTTCTTCTTCTTTTAAGATAGTTATGGTGCATGAAATTGCTCTTCTTATGGATTGAATTCAATGTTTATGTGATGTTATATGAATGATTTTAGGATAGTTTATGGTTTTATATGCTTGATAATCCCTGGTTTACTAAGGATTTGAAAGTATTACTCTTTTTATCCTCTTAAATCATGCATAGTTCACATGTCTAGGTTGCTGTGATTGTTATCATGCATTGATACTCCTGTTAGTTAATATATACGATATGAATGATATTCATGATAATTTGAGCATGTGTTAGAGTTGTTTCATAGGTTTTAATGCATAGTTGTGAGATTAGGGTTTCGATAACCCTGAAATTGCGTAGGTCTTATACAGCATGCTTAGCTTAGCTTTTTGAGTTGTTGCTCATCATAGTCATTCTATATATGCTGCATATAGTTGAATCATGCTAGGTTTGCATTCATATAGTATATTTTAAAGGGTTTTTTAGAGATATTATCCTTTTCTAAGGATAATTATCCTTTTCGTTGAGTGAGGTTTTGCATGAGAGTCTTCTGTGATGTGTTTAAGCATGAAATCTCTTCTGTTGTGTTCTAGGGTATATATTTTACGTAGGATATGTTGATTGCACCTCCCCATAATGACTTTTTTACGTGAAATTATCTTAGGATAGTTTTGCTTAAGAAAGCTCGCCGTAGGGAGGCCTATTTTCATGTTTTACATAAAATGACATCTTTTTGGTTAGAATATGCTTTGTTATCATGTTTATTGATGTTATTGGAGTCTCCTATGCTTGTTAGTGTGCCTTTCATAGGTTTTTATGCATGTTAGTTAGGTCATTGCATGTAGGATTGAGTTAGAGTCCTTAGTTATTCATTATTCTTGTTGTTTGCATGATAAATGGATAATTTTAGGCTTTGTCAAGGTTCTGTCCAGATTGGTATTTTGCTTTCTTTGCATGATTGTGTGCACTTGTAAGGGTGCAAACAGGTACAATGCTTGTCCTATTGCAAATAGGGTTGCTATGGTCTGAAATGGCTAATGATTGGAGCTTTTGCGCTCAGGTAAGTAGGGTTTGAAGGTGCCCCAATTCACCTTTCTTTTTCTTTCTTTTCTCTTCTCCCTCCTAGGGTTACTTCTTAATACAAACATATGGTGTTTATCAAAGGTTTCCTTCATTTATAAAATTCTGGTTTTCTATCAAAGTTTTCCTCTTGTGGAAGTTTTCGATTTTAGACTAAATCAATGTATTTTCAAATAAGGAAACCTAGGGTTTTTACCATAGGTTTGTATTAGGTTGTAACCCTATTCTTTTCGAACTACGTGGACTTTGATCCATGTATTTCGCTGCATGGTACGTAGGCGCTCTTCGTGAGGCTCAAGTCCGTTCTAGGATCCAAGTATCCTAGGCTTTTCTTTTCTTTTCTTTTCTTCTTTTTTTTTTTTTCTGTTTTGTTTTATTTGATTGATTGTGCATGGATGTTTGGATGGAATATATGATATGCATGCTGCCTTGTGATGATATATGATGATGTTTGAGTGAAAAAGATATTAAGTTAGCCTAATTAAATTAAGAGACCAACTCGGGCGATGTGGGTGACTATGGGCTTTTGCCCAGAACCTTCCCACGTCGTAACTTAGCCCCCGAATCCAATTTTCTGGTTTCAAAGACTTTGCTTTTCCTTTAATGGAGTAATGTGGTTTTGAAAATAAAACATTTTTGTGGTTTTCCTCTTTTCCCTAAAAAATGAGGTGGCGACTCCATTTTGTTTGTTGTCTTTCACCCATTCTATATATATCCTCTTTTCCGCCAAATCCTTGTGGGCCGTTTTCCGGGGTTCACAGTTTGGCGACTCCACTGGGGATGTCGAGGGCTAGACTTAGTTAATTTGATTGGGCTAAATTAATTTCTTATTGTTTAATAAAATCAATCACATTGCATCCGCTTGATTGTGTGCTTTCATTTATTGCATTGTGTGCACTACTGTTGCATGATCACTCGATTGTCCCTCGATGTATCCTTGCCAACTGATAGCCTAGTTCGACCTTGGTTTTCCTGATTCCATGTGTTGGGCGAAGCTATCAAACCTCTCTTGCCAAGTACCCTTGGGTATATCAAATGGATCAATCACGTACTGCTGGACCTACGCGACATTCCTGATGTCACATGTGGTTAGGTATAAAGATTGGTACAAGCAAAGTTGAGGACCCTAGCCTACCCTCTTAAAAGAAAGAATTGCATGTAATGGGCCTTCTAGGACACCGTCGGATCACCTATATGCACACACATTGTTGTGATGATATGCTACCGTGTTTGTGATGTGTTGCCATGCTTTGTTGATTGAGTGGGTAATTAAAGGAAACTTTACATCCTACATCCTTAATACGTACCCTTCTCCATGACCCCCGCAAGGGTAATTGGTTAAGAGAACTAATTAAGGGGGGTACGTTGTAAAAATTTTGAGATAATTATGGAAGTTTATGATGGACCCTTAGGCTGAAAAATTGAGTGTTTGCCCTATGTTAGAGGGATAGACGTGCTGGCTTGGATCCGCAATCAACAAGGGCGCCTAGTCAGTGCTGATTCTGTCACCGAGTCGGATATGGCCGAGGAAAGAACTAGCAACCGGGGTTTCAACCTTGAGGCCACTTTGAAAGCTATTATGGAAAAGCTTGATCACACTACCCAGGTATCCGAGACCGCACTCAAGTTAGCTCAAGACATTCAACAGAAGAACTCTGAACCTGAATCTAGGGCCCGTGCCACTGATAACAATCAAGGATCCAATGATTCCGAATCTGCCGAGGAACCATTAGGAGAAGGGGGAGAACTACCCAAGACCAAGGAAGGGGAAACCAAAGCCACATCAAGAGAAAGCTCAACCATCCTGGTAAACAAGGTCGAGGCCTTAGAAAGAACTTTGAAGCGAATCCGCAAATCTGATGATATGGTCGACATCCGTACTTTGTCCTTGTTCCCAAAGGCTCGCATCCCGTTACAATTCAAGATGCCGGAGTTGGAAAAATTCGACGGGATAGGTTGTCCTAAGACCCACCTCAAGATGTATGTGCGAGCTATGCACCCTTGAGGGGCGAACGATGAGTTATTGGCTCAAATGTTTCACGAGTCATTAGCGAGTTCCGCCTTGAAATGGTTTTTGTCATTAGAATAGAACAGAACCAAGACCTGGGAGGATGTATGCAATGCATTCACGGACCATTACAAGTATAACACTGAAGTGGATGTCACGCGAAGGGACTTGGAAACCACTAAGCAAGAGGTTAATGAGACTTTCTCCGCCTTCATCACTAGGTGGAGACAAAAGGCTTCCAAAATGACAGACAGACCGAATGAGGAAGACCAGATTCAGTTGGTGGTGAAGAACTTGCTGCCCGTATATCATAAGCACCTCTTTGCTCACTACTTCCTGAACTTCAAGGCTCTTGTTGGGGCTGGCACACAAGTTGAAGATGCAATCGCCGATGGAACAATCAAAATGGAGGAGGTCCAAAGGAGTCGAAGGACAAACTTTGGAGGAAAACCCAATGCTGAGGTCAATACCATTACCCAACCCGCTCGCCCTTTCTCCCTAAATGACTCCACCTCACCTCGCCAATTCACGGAGCTATACATGCCACTCGAAAGAGTCTTTGAAAAACTCAGAAGCCGTGACCTCCTGAAACCCCTCGACCCAAGGCCTCCACCAAACCCATTGCCCAAAAGCTACAATGAAAATGAATACTGCAAGTTCCACCAAGCCAAAGGCCATCTAACCAACCGTTGTTATCGCCTCCGCCATGAAATCCAAGATTTGCTTGATAAGCAGATCATTTCACCACCCACCGCACCAAATCGCCCAAATGTCACTCGAAATCCCCTCCCCACTCACAATGTGCCTTCTCCCAACAACATAAATGCCATCGAGCTTGGCTCGTCCCAATCCCGTCAACCCATAAGGCAATACACACCACTTCCCATGACCTTGACTCAAGTTTTCCACCAATGTTGTAATAAAGGGCTCATATTGCCATGCCATTCAAAGCCGAGGCCTTCGACTCCTCACCAATTCTGTTTATACCATCAGGCACCCGGACATGATACGGAGGACTGTGTTATACTGAAAAAGGTAGTTCAAGACCTTATTGATCAAAAGGTTTTGGTGTTGCCAAAGAAGTCCATGCAACGACAATTGAAAGAAAGGTTCGAGGCAGGAGATCCTAAAGTGGGTTTGTTGGGAGATTCGTCTGGAAAGTTTGATTACTATGTACTCTACCCCGACCCCATCCCTGATGAGCCTATAATCCCCACAGGTTGGGATGAGTTACCAGAAGAAGCCCAAATGGAGGAGATCGACACCATCACATGGGATGATCTCATGGGTGACGTAGGTGAGATTGATGACATGTGGATGAGCGATGACGAGGTGGAGCACATAACTAGAGGGGGTCGCCATTTTAAGCCTCCGCACTTAGAATCTGACAACCCGTTGGGAGATTTGGAAGGTAATCGCCACCTCGACTTGCAAGAAGAAGAGGACGAGGTGCTTAGGCAATTGAGAAAGACTAATGCCAACATCACTATATGGGGTTTGCTCATGGCCTCTTACAAGCACAGGCAGACCATCTTGAAATTGCTCAACCAGATACAAGTTCCCGTTGACACATCTCCGGAAAATTTGGTGAACTTGGTGAATCCAACCTCGAAGAACTCGACCATTATGTTCTCAGAAGTAGACCTACCTAAAAGTGGACCTAGCCATTCACAAGCCATGTACATCACTGTCGACACCATGGGAAAGAGAGTTCCAACAGTCCTGATCGACAATGGTTCTGCTCTTAATGTGTGCCCTCTCAGAACTGCCACCGTCTTGGGGTTAGATCCAACAGACTTCATGCCATCCGGGCAAACAATGAGAGCCTATGATAACACCCGCAGAGAAGTGATTGGAGTGGTCACTTTGCTGCTGATTATGGGGCCTACAGAATTCAGAGTGGAGTTCCAAGTGATGGATGTCCCGTCGTGCTTCAATCTCTTGTTGGGGAGACCTTGGATTCATCCTACAGGGGCTGTCCCTTCTTCATTGCACCAAAAAGTCAAGTTCCCTTATGAAGGGGCCATTGTCACACTCCAAGGTGATTATGACTTGAAGTTGTCGGGGGTACCCATTTGTAAGATCAAGCCCGAGCCCGCTAGAGCACCATTGTCTGGGTTCGAGTATGTTCAATGCATAGAGAAAGAGCCAGAACAGAGAGAGTTGATACCTCTTGACTTTTGCCCTCATGGCAATTTGTATGTGGGGAACATAATGAAGAAATAAGTTTCTTCCCAGGCATGGGACTTGGATGCCGTCAGCAAGGCATACCGGTATCCATTCAGAACCGCGTTGTCACCTATACCTTTGGATTGGGGTATGAGCCTTCCAAGAAGAACCGTATGGAGATGTTGCAGAGAAGCAAAGAAAGGGTCAAAGCAAAAGCAGAAGGAAGGGTGCCAGATATTTGAATCTCACCATACCGACCTACCTTGAATGGTTACTTTGTTAAGGAAGGGGAGGACTTTCTATTCTGCGGATTTCCCGAGCCATCCATTGACAAAGCAACCAAGGCGAGAGTTCCAGGGTTTGAAATATTCTTCACTGAGTGGTATTCCATCACTGCAACAATGGTTGATGATGAAGCAATCAATGATGACTATTGGGAAGAGAAGAGCGAGGACTGGGCAGAACAGATGGATTCGAAAGCCATGGTTACAATGTTTCAAGATACGATTCTTGCTGTGGAGGAATCGGACCTCGAGTGTTCTTCAATTCACCATGTAGCCGTGCCGCTCCTTAATTGGTATCTTGAAGAGGGTACCATTGCAGAAGTTCTTGAGGGCGAGGATCTCAACTTACCTGATAGTAGCTTGTAGGTTCCTTAGTAGCTTGTCTTAGCTTTCCTTTCAAATAAAGTGTGTCCGCCTAGCCCACCTTGTGGAGTTAGGAGTCGTTCCCTAGTTGTGGCACATGTGTTTTCTTTTCTTTGCTTTGTTTTGTTAGTTCAGTCAATAAAGTGTGTTTCTTTTCATTATTTGCAGTGTTTCCTTTCTCTCTTCTATGGATATCTATGGCATGGATATAGATCCTAGGAATGACGTCCCCCCGGAGCTCGTCGAGCAAAGGAAAAGGGGCGTTACCGAACCTAACATGGATGAATTGGAATCAATCAATCTAGGGACAGATGAATTGCCAAGGATAATTAAAATTGGGATAACTCTCTCGCCTGCTGAAAAAGAAAAATTGATAATGCTTCTAAAAGCCAATGTAGAGGCCTTCGCATGGTCTTATGAGGATATGCCTGGCATTGATCCAGATATTGTGCAACATTACATCCCCACTAATCCCACTAAAAAGCCTATAAAGCAAAAATTAAAAAGATTAAAACCAGAATGGGCTTTGAAAGTAAAAGAAGAGGTAACTAAATAATTAGATGCCGGGTTTCTCAAAGTTGTGGAGTACCTTGAATGGCTATCTAACATAGTGCCTGTGCCTAAAAAAGATGGGAAAGGGCGAATGTGTGTTGACTTCCGCGACCTTAATGCTGCGAGCCCAAAAGACGATTTCCCTCTACCGCATATCGATGTATTGGTGGACAGTACAGCAGGCCATGCTCTTCTCTCCTTCATGGATGGGTTCTCCAGTTACAACCAGATAAAGATGGCATCTCAAGACATGGAAAAGACGGCTTTTATCACGCAGTGGGGCACGTATTGCTACAAGGTAATGCCTTTTGGCTTGAGAAATGCCGGGGCTACTTACCAAAGAGCTGCTACGACCCTATTGCATGATATGATCCATAAAGAAGTAGAGGTGTATGTGGATGACATGATAGTCAAATCTGTAGATCGGGAAGGACATTTCACGGCATTGGAGAAGTTCCTAGAACGGGCAAAGAAGTACAACCTCCGATTGAATCCTCAAAAGTGTGCCTTTGGAGTCACCGCAGGGAAGCTGTTGGGTTTCATGATCACTCAGAGGGGAATTGAAGTTGATCTAGGGAAGATAAAAGCTATCGCGGAGATGGAGCCACCAAGAACGGAGAAGCAGATCCAAGGTTTTCTAGGGAGAGTTCAATACATAAGCCGTTTTATCGCCAATCTAACCATGGTGTGCGAGCCAATTTTCAAGCTACTTAAGAAGGGCGTTTCCAAGGAATGGAATAAAGACTATCAAGAAGCCTTTGAGACCATTAAAAGGTATCTGAGCAACCCTCCAATCTTGGTTCCCCCGCGGCAAGGTGAACCATTACTGTTATATTAACGGTTACTGAAACCGTGACGGGAGCTATGTTAGCTCAATACCTTGAAGGGTCAAAAAAGGAAAATGCCATCTACTACTTGAGCAAGAAAATGACAGATTATGAAGTAAAGTACAATGCGCTAGAAAAGGCTTGCGTAGCATTGGTGTGGGCCACCCAGAAACTCTGTCATTATATGATGTCTTTCGAAGTCCTATTGATAAGTCGATTGGATCCTTTGAAGTATTTGCTAGAAAAACCAGTCCTATCGTACAGGACCGCTCGTTGGTCACTTCTTCTCAATGAATTCGACATAAAGTACCTGGCGCAGAAGTCCGTTAAAGGAAGCGTCATTGCAGACCACTTGGCAAGTTGCCCGGTGTTGTCATCAACCCAATTCAATGATGAGTTCCCCGACGAAGATATCCTTGAAATCAAGAAGAAGGTTTGGAGAGTCTACTTCGACGGAGCTGCAAACAGAAGGGGATATGGAATAGGAGTGCTATTAGTCTCGCCCGAGGAAGCCTTCACGCCTTTAGTAGTCAAATTGGGGTTCGAAGCCACCAACAACATAGCAGAGTATGAGGCCTGCATCCTAGCATTGGAAGCTGCGTTAGAGTTGGGGATAAAAGAACTTGAGGTGTTCGGAGATTCAACATTGATAATCTGTCAGATAAAAGGGGAGTGGAAAACTCGCGATGAGAAGCTGTTGCCCTATCATGCTTATTTGGAAGCACTGACTAAAGAGTTTGCGGAGATCGAGTTCAATTACCTGTCGAGAAACAAGAATCAGTTTGCTGATGCCTTAGCAACTCTAGCTTCAATGGTGGAGATACCAGAAGGAGGAAGCGTGAAACCGCTCATGATCGAATGCAGAGAGAAACCCGTTTATTGTTGTTCCATTCAAGAAGGGGAGGTAATAGATAACCACCCTTGGTTTTATGACATAAGAAGACTCATTGAGGAAAGAGAATATCTAGAGGGAGCATCTCGTGTGGATAGGCGAACTTTAAGGAGATTGGCAAGCCATTATGTGGTATGTGGAGGAAAACTATATCGGAGGTCTTATGATGGAATTCACTTGCTGTGTGTTACGGAGGAAGAGGCTAGAAAACTCATCGAGGAGATTCATGAAGGAGTGGGGGCTCCGCATATGAATGGATACATGTTAGCTAAGAAGATCATGAGGCTGGGGTATTACTGGTCTACAATGGAAAGGGATTGTTATGCCCACGTCAAGAAGTGCCACAAGTGTCAGCTCTTCGCCAACATTTGAACTACGAGGACCTGATTCCCCAAAAAGAAAAAAAGAAAGAAAGAAAAAAAAAAAGAAAAGAAAAAAAAGAAAAAAAAAAGAAAAGAAAAGAAAAGAGAAAAAGAGAAAAAGAGAAAAAAAAAAGAAGAAAGAAAAAGAAAACGGGGATACGTAGGCAGCCCATAAAGTTACTTTGGGTGCGGTCCAAACAACACAACACAGAAAATTCTCAAAAGTAAATTATCATTGGCAATTTATTTGAAACTAATTGTTTGACATAACAATTTATTGGTGTTAGGAAAAAGAACTATCGACATGCCATAGATATTCTATTCCTTGAGTCTTTAAGTCCTCTTGAGTTTCTTCAGAGTCATTTTGTTTGTCTTCTGTCTTTCTCTCTCGAGTCTCCTTTTCTTTCGTAAGCCGTGGTCGTGTGCTGCCTCTACTGCCTCAAGAATGTCTTTTCTGCAAAGCCCAAGTCTCGTGTCCTTGATAAGGTCATAAATTCTTTCTCGGCGAGAAGCTTCTCTTTCGCCCAAATCATCCTTCAACCATTGCTTATATTCTCTACTCATCTCGAAAGGTCCTTCAGTGTTGGCAATCCGAGTCAATTTCAGGTCTGTAGGCCAGCGAGTCCTCGCCCACTTGACTATTGTAAGACCCACAGGTTCCACAGAGTAACAAGGTCCTGTTAAGGATGGTATAGTTTGCATGGCGCCCATCTGGCGAAGAATTCTCGAAGTCCAATAGAAGGAAGTTGATCTCAGTCCTATGAGTTTGACAAAAGCACACCCCGAGGTTCGAAAAAGTACCTACTCTTTACACCCCCATGTGAAGATGTACCATTTGATGTTTCGCCATGACAACGTTTGGAAATAACCCAACCAATCTCTTAAAGAGAATGGCCCAGGGAGTTCAACTCGGCGCAGACAGAAGTGCTGGGGCTTGTATGGATTGATAGTGGTGGGAGATAGAAAGTTCAAGCGCTCGAGCAGCCACATTTGCAATAAAAAGGGGCTACCTTCTAAAGGCGCTTTGGGGTTGCCATGAACTTTATCTAAACCATTCAAGGTTTCAGCTAATACCAAGGGAATGATGTTATGTCGCTTAAGAAGAGGGGCAATCAACTCACATATTTGAACAGGGGCTTGAAGAGTGCCGGTGGAGATGAGAAAGCGACCAATCAAGCAAAAAGCGAGTGTACGCTGAATTTGAGGGGTGAAAGTCAGAATACCTTTGCTATCATGAGCTAAGAATGAGGTTGCTAACTTCATCAAGTCCACCACATGGTCCTTTACAAAGATCGTTGCGTCCCTTTGAGGAATGCCAAGAAAATCCGAAAAGGAGGCGAGGTAATCCGAGCGAGGTGCAGGAAGGATGAATGGCCCTGCGGGCGAAACTCTGAATAAAGCACAGAATTCATCCATGGTTGGGCATAATTCTTCATAATTGAATCGAAAGACATGGATTTAAGGATCCCAGAAATATGTAGCAGCAGTAAGGAGAGTCGTCTCGAGCTTCATGTACCTTATAGAGAGCAACGGTTCCAAGCCGAAGCGCCTAAACTCAGTTTTGTCTTTGGCAGGCATGACTGCCAAAAACCCTCTTAAGAACCCATCCAAGGCTTCCATAATTATTATCAATGAAAATAGGTGAGTTAGAAGGCTTCCCTCATGTGTTTTTATAGGGAAAGGGTCACAAATTCGAGTCCTAAAGGGAGTAGAACCGTCAAAATAGAAAAATTCCTGAAAAATCGCGAAAAAACGCATCGACCTCGGGTAACCGTCCGGGGCTGGACGGTCAGCCGTCTAGGCCCAGACGGCTAACCGTCTGGGGCCAAATGGTCACCCGAGGCTCCCACCTTGTTTTGCCCTGTTTCGCCCAGTTTTGCCTATTTTCGCGTTCGGATGGCCTTTTTAGGCCATTTTCACTCCTATGAACTCACATTGACTCAAATTTTCATGAGAAAGGTACCATAACATCATCATGATAGATTCAAACAAGCACAACAAGTATCCATAGCAAGGGATAAGAGAGCTGGTTTTAGGTGGCAATTACAAAACACAAGCATAAAATGCAAAAAGATAACCATTGTCTCATTGTTTCTACAAGCCCAACAAGAAAGTAAATGAACTCAGCGGTTCCCAGAGCTTCTTTTGCGGCTCGGCCCAGCTCCATCACGACCCCCACGAGGTGCTCTAGGAGGGCGCATTGTTGGTGGCGGCTGCATATACAAAATCCATTGCAAAGAGGTTAAGTATGAGAATAAGGTTGGTTGAAAACCACAAATGGGAACTTTAAAATGGGTTGAACACTTACCATGACATCCAGACGAGCTTCCGCCATGGATTTGGCTAAGCTCATCCTCACAATGTCACGCCTCAAGCCCTTACTTAGGTCAATGAACTCTTGGGCATACGCCGCAGGTACCTAGGATAATCAATGAGTTTAAACTGAAGGTAATGCTAAAAAAAAAAAAGAAGAAAGAAATACCCATAAAGAGAACTCACCTGTTCTCGATTTGGGTCGATCTTAGGGGATTCATCAAATGCAGGGTGAGTGATGGCGGTCTTGACAAAGTCCGACCCGCAGCACAGATCAATGAACCAATTAGGTTGAGGCAAGGGTAGTGACCTATCGCCCTCCATCTCATCGTCCTCAGAGCCAGGAACCACTCCTGAGCCCACTGTCGAGCTATGCCCTCGTGCTCGTCGACCCTGCAAGTGTTCACCCATTAAATAGAATCTCTATCAAAAGAAAAGGCTAGGAAAATGTCAAAACTTACCCCCTAGGGAGGGAGGCCTGTCACCCTGGGCCTCATCAGATATTGGAGACAGAAAGTGTCATATGCCATGTTAGGAGAAGTGAACTCCTCCGCATCCCAACCTCTCAGGGCATCCTACAACTCCTCCCCCTCCATCAAGTTAGCATGCCTCATGTTAAGTGGTGGAGGCATTGGAGTCATGGCGGCATTCACATCACCCATGACTTGTCGTAAGACACGCTCCCCTAGGTACCAGTACCTACCCACGGGGCCTTCCAAGAGCACCCTCTTGCCAGTCAGCATCAAGCTAGGAATGCATCGCTTGGGTAACATGGGTACCCATATCTTCCATGGATTCCATTCAATCTGTTCAAAAATCCAAAATGAGAAATTGGGAGTAAAAAGAAAAGAAAAAGAATAGGGAAAGAATTTCATCATATCAGCAGTGAGGCTTGCTAGGTGAGCTCTAGCAAAGGCGTAATCGTGACGATTCGCCGCCCGGATGGACACATAAGTGGGGGAGTAATTCTTGAGGGTAGGCCATTCAATGGTTTCCTCAGCAAGGGATGGGCGACATAGGTTGAGGTACTCATAGCACCACACCTGTCAAAAGATTGAGAAAAGAGTCAAAAAGAAAAGATAATATAAGAAAAAAATAAAAAAGAAATGAAAGGGAAGTAGCATTACCTCCCAAACAAAGGGCATCCCACCGAAGTCCTTGGTCACACCGCGTGACATGTCACACATTGTGCGATACATGGTGGCTAGAGCAGCCCCTCCCTAGTTGAATTTCCTAAATCTTGTCAACATCCTCCATGCTTGCAAGAAGACCCAAAGGGGCTAGGTCACCCGTCCCGGCAAAGAATGTGCATGAGATCATGTACAGAAGGAATGCCCTTGTAATACAATCGGGGCTCGCACCCTCGTTCTCCCTTTGCTTAGCAAACTTGTTAAAAAGCCAAGTGCAACGCACTGCTTTCTTGATTACCTCAACTTCCATCCCAAGGTAAGCTAAGAGATAATCCTCATCTATGTGAGCCTCTTCATAGAACTCCAAGCTTTTGCCCTTAATGCTTAAGCCCGTGATCATGGTGAAATCCTTGGGGGTTAGTGTCATCTCCCCGAAGCCAAAATGGAATGTATTGGTGGTGTCCCACCATAGTTCAGACAAGGCTAGCAAAGCTTGCCTATCACATTGGTCATTCCACAAAGAGTCTAGGAATGGACCAAAACCGGCTTTTTCGACATAGCCCTTGGCAATAGGTTGGAAGTTTTCCATGTTCCGCCACCATTCAATGAGTCCTTTGACAGAGGACCTAGTGCGCATGTCCTGAAAGTTAGGCTATAGCCGTTGAAAATACCTTGAGGGTTAGTTGAAAGAACATAGAAATAATAAGCTTGCACTAGCAATTGGTTTCAAATTGTTTTCTAAAAGATGTCAAAAAGTTGTTTTTGTTCATGAAATGAATTGCTAATAGATGTTTATGAGTTTGCTTGTTCATATGCCTTAATTTGGCAAGGATTGAACACTTTTTTATCACTTGGGCATTTTATCGAACACTTGGGGGGTGATACTTCCCAAGCCTTGAAACAAAAGAATTTTGTATGATCAATCCTTGCTAAATCATAGCACATTACTCACTTGAGTGTTTACTTGTTGATATACATTGATTTGGTAAAGATTGAACATCTTTATTTCGCTTGGGCATTTCATCAAACACTTGGTGGGTGCCATTTTTCAAGCTTTCAAATGAAAAGAATTTGTATGTTCAATCCTTGCCAAATCAAGGGATATCACTCAACAACCCAAGGGGTATTCAAAAGAAGTAGAAGGGAATGCAATTTCACCAAAAGAATCGAAAGATTCAAAAGAAAAGTGTTAAGTTGGGTAAACTTACTTCTTGTTGGGAATGGATGAATGAGAGATGTTGGTCGGGTTCAAGCAACACCCTATCTTGTGGAGTATCATAGAGTGGTGCCTTGTACTTGCTTTTGACCCCATAGAATGGATACTTGGTGCTTGAGTCCTTACTTGATGACATGCTTGATGATGGAGTTGGGTTTGTGAAAAATGGGTTTGATTTGGTTTGATTTCCAAAGATGATGTCAATTGGTTGTTTTGATTGTTAAATTGGCTTGATTTGTTGTTGTTTGATGTGCATTTGATGTTTGGATTGAATGGTTTTGAAGTAGGAATGAGAGAATGAGAGATGGAGAAGGTAGGATGAGAGTTTAGAGAGAGAAACTCTCTAATTTTCGGGCTAGGAAAATGTGGGAATGAGGATGCAAGTGTTGGGTTTTTAAAACCCAGATTTTTTCAATAGAGGGCTTGGGTAACCGTCCCACCTTGGACGGTCAGCCGTCTTGCCCTGGACGGTTGACCATCTGAGGGCAGATGGTCACCCTAGCCTGCTTTGCCCGTTTGCCCCGTCTCGCGCGCTTGCAACCTCTAAACTTCTCCAAATTGACTTTGTGTGCAATCCTTGAGTTATGGGATGAATATATCCCTCAAGTTTATCAAGTTTCAATGAAATTTTTGAATCTTGGGTGATTGTATTTGCCCACATAACGAGGAATTGTTATGGCTATGATAAATGGCTTTCTCATGAAATGAGCTTGGTGTTGAATTGATTGACTTTCAAGTCTTGGAATTCAATTCTCTTGAAGATGATAGTGATATCATATCATGTGATAAAGATAATTTCACATGAAATGACTCGCTAATTATGTGATAAAGATAACTTCACATGAAATGATGATTCATAAGCTATGCTAGTTACGAAGTAACTTGCTATCTTTGTGAAGAGGGCATGAAATGCACTTTGTTTTTCAATCAATTGACTTTCAAAATCAATGTTGTATCATGTGATAAAGATAGTTTCACATGAAATGATAAGAAATGAACTTGATTTTGAGTTGAATGACTCTCAATACATTGTCATTTCATGTGATAAAGACAATTTCACATAAAATGAACCTGATTCTGAGTTGAATGACTTTCAATTCATTATCATATCGTGTGATAAAGATAACTTCACATGAAATGATAAGAAATGAGCTTGATTTTGAAGCAATTGACTTGCAATTGGGTCTCATATCATGTGATAAAGACAATTTCACATGAAATGACGATTCATGAGTTATGAAATAACTCCCTGTCTTTGTTACTTCCACAGAAAGTGGCATGAAATGATTCATGAGTTATGAAATAACTCCCTATCTTTGTTGCTTCCACAGAAAGTGGCATAATTTCACATGAAATGATGATTCAAGAGTTATGAAATAACTCCCCATCTTTGTTGTTTCCACTGAAAGTGGCATGAAATCATAATTTCACATGAAATGATGAGTCACAAGTTATGAAATAACTCACCACCTTTGTTATCCCCAGTGAGATTGGCATGAAATGCACTTGGTTTTGAATTGATGGACATTCAATTCAAATTCACATGAAATGATGACTTATGAGTTATGAAATAACTCGTTTTGAGAATTACCAATGAAATTGGTAGGATACCTTGTGATGCACTAGTGCAACTAGTCTCGCATCATGAGAAGACCATGTGGATATCACTAATGCAATTAGTGCATGGTAAAGGCATTTGTATGAGCGCACCAACGAAGTTGGCATGCATAGAAATGCATTCAATTCTTTTGCTTCGATGAAATCGTCGCATGCTTGGATATGACGAAGTCTATCCTTATGGTTCCATTTGAGTTTGTTGGTATTAACGAGATTAATCCATCAAACAAAGATGGGTTGTTATGTCACTAATGCAATTAGTGCAGGGTAAAGGCATTTGCATGAGCACACCAACGAAGTTGGCATGCATTGAAATGCAATCAATTCTTTGCTTCGATGAAATCGTCGCATGCTTGGATATGACAAAGTCTATCCTTATGGTTCCATTTGAGTTTGGTGGTATTAATGAGATTAATCCATCGAACAAAAATGGGTTGTTCTTTGATCATTGGCTCGCAAGTGAAACTTGTTCACCAATGAGGGGCTTCTGTCACACCCTATTTTTGTCATCTTAGCTAGGGCATATCATTTCATGTAGGATTTTGAGTCCTTTTTGAGTCTAGTCTTTTGCATTGAGTTTCTATGGCATTGAATATCATGTGTATGAATTTTGAAGTGATTTGGAGTTCATTTCGATAGTCAATAAGAACTTTTGCGACTTTAGGGGCATAATCGTCTTTTAAGTCGTATATTTTCCATTTGACTTTGGAATGAATCCCGAGTCATTCCCATGAGTTCATATGGTTATATAGAGTCCATATATAGGTTCAATTTCATGAATTAATGGTTTAAGATCAATTCGGCTCGTAATGGTTCGGGTTGGTTAAAAGACCCTTTCTTGGTTTGCTCAAATTGACTCATAAGATCCAACCAATTTTCTCTCATTTAACTTCAATTGGGCTTTATTTACATCCTAAATATGTTTAGAAAGATCAATTTTCGATTGGGAAAGCATTCGGTTCGACCTTGTGTACAAACCCAGCTTAGCGACGGTGAGGCACCATGGTTAACCACCTTTGTAAAACCTAACCATGCACCCATGGTTGAGGATTTTTGTCCTAAAATGCCTAAAAATGTGTTCCCCTTCGAAACACGGTCGTTTTGGCTTTTATTTCGTCAAAATCGGACTTAATTTGAAGATTTTAGGACTTTTACAGCAAGTGGGAGTCAAAAGCGGAGCCAAAATAGGAGGGCCTCGGGTAACCGTCCGAGGCTGGACGGTCAGCCGTCCAAGCCCAGACGGCTAACCGTCCAGGCCTAGATGGTCACCCGAGAGAGTCCTTTCTCAACTCAAATTCTGACTCTTCTCTCCCTCTTTTGACGGTTTCCTCCGCCAAAACAACTTGTCTGAGCTTAGGAGTATGTAAGGTTGAGTTGTTTGAGCACCAAGAGAGTCTCTAATAGCCCTAGGATCATTGTTTAATGAATTAATCTTAACCATTGGTTTAGGGGGTCAGTTCTCTATATAAAGGACATGATATTCAGCACATAGGAGGAGGTTAATTGCACTTTACACTTAGAGAGAGAGGGAGCTACGAGTTTGAAGAGATAGAAGGACTTCAAGAGGAGGCTCTTCAACCCCAAGCAAGCAAGGAAACAAGAGGTTTGAAGACAAGGAAGAGTCTACAAGAGGTAAGCATGTCCTTTTAATGCTGAACATAAATTTTCTGCTTCTCCTTCTTCTCTTTCTTCTTCTTCTTTTAAGATAGTTATGGTGCATGAAGTTACTCTTCTTATGGATTGAATTCAATGTTTATGTGATGTTATATGAATGATTTTAGGATATTTTATGGTTTTATATGCTTGATAATCCCTGGTTTACTAGGGATTTGAAAGTATTACTCTTTTTATCTTCTTAAATCATGCATAGTTCACATGTCTAGGTTGCTGTGATTGTTATCATGCATTGATACTCCTGTTAGTTAATATATATGATATGAATGATATTCATGATAATTTGAGCATGTGTTAGAGTTGTTTCATAGGTTTTAATGCACAGTTGTGAGATTAGGGTTTCGATAACCCTGAAATCGCGTAGGTCTTATACAGCATGCTTAGCTTAGCTTTTTGAGTTGTTGCTCATCATAGTCATTCTATATATGCTGCATATAGTTGAATCATGCTAGGTTTGCATTCATATAGTATATTTTATAGGGTTTTTTAGAGATGTTATCCTTTTCTAAGGATAATTATCCTTTTCGTTGAGTGAGGTTTTGCATGAGAGTCTTCTGTGATGTGTTTAAGCATGAAATCTCTTCTGTTGTGTTCTAGGGTATATATTTTACGTAGGATATGTTGATTGCACCTCCCCATAACGACTTTTTTACGTGAAATTATCTTAGGATGGTTTTGCTTAAGAAAGCTCGCCGTAGGGAGGCCTATTTTCATGTTTTACATAAAATGACATCTTTTTGGTTAGAATATGCTTTGTTATCATGTTTATTGATGTTATTGGAGTCTCCTATGCTTGTTAGTGTGCCTTTCATAGGTTTTTATACATGTTAGTTAGGTCATTGCATGTAGGATTGAGTTAGAGTCCTTAGTTATTCATTATTCTTGTTGTTTGCACGATAAATGGATAATTTTAGGCTTTGTCAAGGTTCTGTCCAGATTGGTATTTTGCTTTCTTTGCATGATTGTGTGCACTTGTAAGGGTGCAAACAGGTACAATGCTTGTCCTATTGCAAATAGGATTGCTATGGTCTGAAATGGCTAATGATTGGAGCTTTTGCGCTCAGGTAAGTAGGGTTTGAAGGTGCCCCAATTCACCTTTCTTTTTCTTTCTTTTCTCTTCTCCCTCCTAGGGTTACTTCTTAATACAAACATATGGTGTTTATCAAAGGTTTCCTTCATTTATAAAATTCTGGTTTTCTATCAAAGTTTTCCTCTTGTGGAAGTTTTCGATTTTAGACTAAATCAATGTATTTTCAAATAAGGAAACCTAGGGTTTTTACCATAGGTTTGTATTAGGTTGTAACCCTATTCTTTTCGAACTATGTGGACTTTGATCCATGTATTTCGCTGCATGGTACGTAGGCGCTCTTCGTGAGGCTCAAGTCCGTTCTAGGATCCAAGTATCCTAGGCTTTTCTTTTCTTTTCTTTTTTTTTTTTTTTTTTTTCTGTTTTGTTTTATTTGATTGATTGTGCATGGATGTTTGGATGGAATATATGATATGCATGCTGCCTTGTGATGATATATGATGATGTTTGAGTGAAAAAGATATTAAGTTAGCCCAATTAAATTAAGAGACCAACTCGGGCGATGTGGGTGCCTATGGGCTTTTGCCCAGAACCTTCCCACGTCGTAACTTAGCCCCCGAATCCAATTTTCTGGTTTCAAAGACTTTGCTTTTCCTTTAATGGAGTCATGTGGTTTTGAAAATAAAACATTTTTGTGGTTTTCCTCTTTTCCCTAAAAAATGAGGTGGCGACTCCTTTTTGTTTATTGTCTTTCACCCATTCTATATATATCCTCTTTTCCGCCAAATCCTTGTGGGCCGTTTTCCGGGGTTCACAGTAGCATGCATAGTATCTATTGTAGTTTTAATTTTTCAATGTTCTAAATTGCTTCTTGTCCCTAAATAGAATGTTGTACCTGTGAGATTAATTTTATATATTAAATAATTTGAAATTGTATTCACGCACATGCAAATCCTTGTCGCAGATTCGTAGAAGGCCAATATAATTAAATGGCCAGTAGAAAGAGAAGTAGGAGGGCTGCTAAGCAGACTAATTTTGTAGTTGTTTTGTTTTGTTATGTTATTTTTTTTGGTTTTTTGTGACTTGCCATAATTGCGGTTCATGCTCACTGATATTTTAGGAGGTCTTGCAAGAACGGCTGGCCGACCCTTCTCGCACGAGAGCATCACCACCGACGACAAATGGTCACAGTCGGTCGCCCGCCTGCCAGGAATGTTAGGGTTTTCAAATATTTTCACGAGCATACCTAAGACATCCTTCCATTGCAAATTTTCTTAATAAGGGTCATATCAATTACACGTGTCAGCTGAAACCCTCCATTTGACAAACGGTTCTCTCTCTCAACATATTGCAAGCGTGTCCAACTACCACTTTTGGTAGGTCCTTGTTGCCTTATATTTATTTATTTATTAGTCCGCGTTGGTTGGTTTGGTAATGACTATAGGGTTGCTGTTCTTCCTTATTTTATTTATATTTTTATTCTTGTAGCTTATTGATTTTTTTTCTTATTTCGGGTATGCCGTCTGGCATTGTATTTAGAGCTATATATCGTGGTAATGCCTATAGGGTTTGGTCTAGTTTGTCAGAGAGATGTTGGGGTGCTGGGATTTTGTAATTTGCTTTGGTGTTTTTTATTTTTTGCCTATTTATTCTATTTTTTTTGCGTTTTTGGGGTGAGTTATATGTTGTTGTGGCAGCTGTGGAGTATGGTCTTACTTTTATGAGCTGAATTTGATTGGTGGTGTTTGGTGCTTGGGATAGTTATCATTTTTGGAGCTAAGCACCTTGTAATAGTTAGTTTTGGGTCATATTGTTTGCCTTTGTAGATATATGAAAATTTAGTTATAAGTGGCTGAAACTATTATTTCCCCTATACAGATTTTGAATTGGTTTGGTAATGTTTTTTTTTCTTTGTTTTGCGTAAACTATGGTGAACTGCATGTTTTGAATACTATTGTGAATTTGGGCACTATGGACACGATATGCGTGTGTAAGATATTTTCTATTTGTTGGAGTAAGGCCTTAGGTAACACTTGCAATCCTTTGAATCCAAATAACATAAATATAGTGTGAAACATTGATTATTAGTAGGGTTGTTAATCCTTTTTAAAGAGAAGTGATCATTCCAATTAATTAAATTGTCCAATTTTATATTATTACACTCACCTACATATAGAATTGTTTCATCCTATTAATTGTATTGACAATCGGTTTTCGAATGAGCGGCAAATGAGATTATCAGATAAAGTATAGAGCATGGGTTTGGGGAAATAATTGCCAGGAAAAAAAAATGGAAGATTCAGTAATAAACCCTGTGAACCTTTTTAGGCACTAAATTCCATAAAAAGTTTGTTGGATGGAATGGGTAGTATATTTAAGTAGGCAGTGGGGCAACAGGGTTGCTCTCCATCAATGATGATGGTCTATTATCATTTAAATGTTATTTTTGAAGAAAGTGGCGCAAACATAGAAATGCAAGGTTCTCTGCCTTATAATAAATAATTTTTTTAAAAAAATACATAACTGGCTATACTAGGTGTGGTATGCATTATTAGTTATTTTGGTATACCTATTTTATTTTTGGGGGTTGTAGTTGTGGTGGATGGTGTTACAATAGATGCTTTTCATACTACCTCAATATCTTCAAATTTACTATCCTCTTTATTTTATAAGTAACCTTGAAATTTTATCTTCTTTTAAAACCATTGGAACTCGGCCTTCCATATGCCATTAATGTTCTTTGTTGCATTTCAACAAAATAGTATATTATTTATGTTTTGTGTTAAGATTTTATGAAGATAATGATTTCATTTGTATATAATAGGTAGGATAACCATGCATTAGTATGATTCTATTATAATGTTGAGTTGACAATGTCTTATTATGATTTTGCTATGACCAGATCAATGGAGGACCTTGAGGTTGAATTAGGAGATGAAAGTGAAGAACCACAAACACAACCAATTGATTCATCCTCAATCAATTCGGAAAGTTTGTATATTCCTACAATAATGCATGGACACAAACCATTCGTTGGGCAAGAGTTTGACTCATTGGATAATGTTCATTACTTTTATAACAATTATGCGAGGCAAGGGGGATTTAGTGTTCGAATAGGTGGTAGTCATAAGAAAGATAATGTAGTAGTACGAAAGGAGTACATGTGCTCAAAAGAAGAGGAGAAAATAGTTCGAAATTCAAAACAACCAAAGAGGCGTTGGGGGCTAACACGAGAAGGTTGTAATGTGAAACTAGCAGTTGTGAAATCAGGGGCAAAATTTAGAGTCACTGTATTTGTTGAGCCTCACAACCACAGTTTTTCAACGCCTGGAAAAGTGCAGCTTTTGCCATCTCATCGACATGTCTCATTAGCACAAAGGTCATTGGCACAAATTATGTCTGATGCAAATATCCCTACATGCCAGCAGATGAGTGTTTTGGAGTTGTAGTCAGGTGGTTTGCAAAATATTGGATGCATTGAGCGGGATATAAGGAATGCTAGAAGAAATGTAAGGAAAGCAAACGATGGTCATGTTGCAGATATGTTGAATGAACATTTTCTTGCTCGAAAAGAAAAGAATCCCTATTTTACATATACAATTGAGACAGATGATGAGAATCGAATCTCTCATATATTTTGGGCAGATGCAACTAGTAAGGAGGCATATAAAGTTTTTGGGGATGTTGTAGTATTCGACACTACACACAGCTCAAATCGGTATGAAATGATTTTCAAACCAATTTTGGGAGTTAACCATCATGGGCAAACAATAACATTTGGTTGTGGGTTCCTATGTAATGAAAGCCATGAAAGTTTTATTTGGTTTTTTGAGCAATGGATGAAAGTAATGCCCGGAGGTCCCCCGAAGATGATCATTACTGATCAAGATCCTGCCATGGAGATAGCGACTAAAAATGTACTCCCAAACACCACTCATAGGTTTTGCATTTGGCATATTTTGAAAAAGTTCTCTGAAAATCTTGATTATGCCACTTATGACCGACACTGCCAAAGCTTTCGCAACTATATTTGGGATTCAGAGAACCCACAGGAATTTGAGGCTAGATGGGTGGATCTTATTGAAAAAATTGAGCCACAAGGACATGGTTGGTTAACAACAATGTTTAATTTGCGAGAGAGGTGGATTCCTGCTTTTGTGAAACACATTTTCTCTGCTAGAATGTCAGCTAGTCAAAGAGTAGAGAGTAATCATGCATTTTTCAAGAAGTATGTGGATAAGAGAAATTCTTTAATGGATTTTATCACAAGATTTGACAGGCACTTGCACGACAGAGGTATATTGAGTTACAAGCCAACCATGTTGATCATCACGAACAACCCATGTTGCGGACTCCGTTTGCACTAGAGAATCAAATGGTTGATGTTTATACACGTGCAATATTTGAAAATTTTCAAGTAGAGTTGTGGGAATCTATGAAGTGTGGGGGGATCGTTAAGGTTGATGATGAGATACAGACAATATATAAGGTTCAAAGGCATGTGTTAGATGATGGAAGAAGCAGGCAAAAGCAAAATGCAGAGAAAGAATTACCTGACAGGTTAAGGGTGATCGTGGAAGACAAGAAGTCTGATATTGTATCTTGTAGTTGTAAGAGTTTTGAGTGGGAGGGGATTCCATGTAGACACATGTTGCATTATTTAATTTTTAGAAAACAATACACCAAGTTGCCGAGTAAATATATATTGAAGAGGTGGACGAAAGGTGCAAAAAGTGTAAAATTAATGGAAAGGAGTGGGGTGAACATGGAAGATGGGGGTGATAGAGGCTTGTTAGTTCGGCGTAATGAATTATATCAACTTTTTGCAAGTGTAGTTGATATGGCCGTTGTAAGTGTAGAGGGAACCGAGCTACTGAAAAGGGAGTTGATGTCTATTCAATGCAGAATGAAATCACAATCTGTTGCAGATGGTAGCAATAATTTGGGAATTGGTAGTAACAATTTGGGAATTGGTACTAGAAGCACTACTATAACTTCCCCTCCAATGTTGTTAGAGCCCAACAAAGTTAGGGCTAAAGGGTCTGGTAAGAAGATAAAAGGAGGGAAGGAAAAGACAATGGAACAAAATTTACAAAAATGCCATGCATGCAACAAATGGGGACAGTCGCATAACAAACGGAATTGTCCACAAAAATTAAACTCGTAAGTTTACTTATATAGTTTGTGCAATTAATTCAAAATTTTATTAATATAGTTTTATAACAATATTTATGTACTTGATTAACATGTTAGACCTACTCCTATCCATAATGCTGGAAGTTCATGTGGTCCCTCTTTAAACGAGGATGGATATTCAGTTACAGGTAAGTGAATAAGATTTAATGGGTGTTATATGTAATATTTATTTACTTGATCTTAACTCTATGTTATAATTTATCCATTGATACTATTACTAACTTGTTTTATTTAATAATTTTTTTTTTTTTAATGTTTTACAGATTTGGCGTGAATTCAAGCTCACTTTTGGGAGTGACTTTGCTGGCAGGCATTATATTGGAGGGGACATTGTATTTGGGGGTGTTATTAGGGGGAATTTTTTGTATAGCAAAAGTTTGTGTTTTGAGAAATATGGGATTCTCTCATACAGTTTTATTTTTTCATACCATTCAGGTTTCTTGTGTGGTATGAAGTAACTACATGTGTCAACCATTTTCGACACGTTCATGTAATGTTCATTTTCTGTATAAATGATCAATTAACATTGATCATTTAGGAAAAAAATGGGTTTCTATTTATACCATTTACACGTTCATGTAATGTTACTTACTTGGGCTTGTTGGGTGTTATTATGGGGAATATTTTGTATACATAACATTTGTGTTTTCCAGAAATATGGGATTCCCTCATGCACTTAGAATTTTTCACACCTTTCTGGTCAGATTGAAGGTTTCTTGTATATCGTGAACTACTATATATTTGAACCATTTTGGAGAATTTACATGTTCATGTAATATTCATTTTTTGTATAAATGATCAACGTTAATTGATCCTTCATTTAATTGCGAAATTTATAGGTATTTGTGTCTTGTATAAATGATTAGTTAAATCATTTTTTACAATAAACTGATGACAACGTAAGGATTTTTTTGAACTTTAAGCAACGTTACGATTTTTGTTGTTGTTGTTATAGTATATTGGATTATTAGGTTAAATAGCAACTTAGCATGAAAGCATATGTAGTATTGATAAGGTATACAGGAGTGTTGGTGTAGGTGGTGATGTAGGAATAGTGGTGGTTATGACTTGTGAGGGTGATAGTTGTGATGGTTGTTGCGAGATGTTGGCAATGGTTCTATTGGTGAATGTGGTCGTGTTATTTATTGTTTTGTGTTGATGTAGTTGGAGCCTTGGAGTGTTTATGGTTGTAGGAGGACTTATATAGTGTTTGCAACATTATTGGTGGCAATGGTGGCCTTGGTGGTGGTTTAATGGTGGTTAAAGGAGGTGATGTTTATAATTGCCTTCACTTTGATGGTAGCATTAGCGGCTAGAGTTGGTGAAGTTGGTAGGGGTATTATAATGTTGGTGGACGAGTGGTGCCAGTAGTAGGGTGGATAGTACAAACTTTGGGCTTGGCTTCATCAAGATCTGCGAGAAATAAAATGAAATGCATGATGACTGACTTGCTTTTAAAGACTTACAAACATGCCACTTGCTTGACTACAAATATCGAATGGAGTACTACAAATATGCCATTTGATTGCTTACAAACCTACTTTTCAGTACTACAAATGGACTGTGAAAGTGTGAAGGTTCAAGTGTTCCCTAGGAAAAAAAGACTGCGTTGCTACCCACCCCCTAATCATTGGCATGGTGATCATAAAACAAAATGCGTGATGGAAAATCATTACTGATTTGCTTTTAAAGAGCTACAAACATGCCTTTTGATTGACTACAACCATACAATTGAATAATACAAACCTGTCATTTAATTGACTACAAACCTACCATTGAGTACTACAAATGGGAATGTTTACTGCTTGAGTCGCTAACCAAAAAAATTAAGTTCCTACCTACCCATATTCATCAAGATCTTCATGAAATAAAATGAAATACGTGATGGAAAATCACTACTGCTTTGCTTTTACAGAGTTACAAACATACTATTTGTTGAACTACAAACGTACAATCATGTAGTACAAACATACCATTTCATTGACTACAAACCTACAATTGAGTACTACAAATGGGAAGTGAATATTCATAACCCAAAAAAATTAAGTTGGTAGGTACCTCATGAAGATCTTCATCAAAGGAAATGATATGCATGATGGAAAATCATTACTAACTTACTTTCAAATAGCTACAAATAAGCCATTTGACCAACTAAAAATCTACAATTGAGTACTACAAATGGAAATGTTTAATGAATGAGTGTTCCGTGACCAAAGAATTAAGTTGCTAGCCACCCCCAATCATGAAGATCTTCTTGAAATGAAATGAAATGAAATGCACGATAAAAAATCACAACCTTTATTGGCTTGGTTTCATAGAGTTACAAATATACCATTTGATTGACTACTAATCTACAATTGAGTATTACAAACATTCTATTTAGTTGACTACAACCTAAAATTGAGTACTACAAACGAGCATGTTTAATGAATCACTCTTCCCTGACCAAAAATATTAAGTTGCTAGCCATCTCGAATCATCAATATCTTCATGAAATGTAATGAAATTGTAAATTACATGTGTTTCGATTGGCATATTCCGTATGAAATATATCTATTTAGTGTTATTTGTTGATTTAAGATGAGCAAAGCTTCTAAGATCACTCGAGTCACTACTTCAACACAATGCAACTCGCATTCATATGTCAGGTAAGTGTCTATAGAAGCCAAATTTTAATCGCTTAAGTTTTTTTTGAGTCATAATATATGCTTTGAAGAAATAGAAAATGATTTTAAAATTGTTTAAACCTTTAAAGACAATTTCATGAAGCTACGATTGATCCTAGACAAATGAAGATCGATCGTAGCTATTTTATTTAAACAGTTTTAACTTCTGTTTTTCAGGATCGATCGTGGACTGTGGAAGATCAATCGTGAAGTGCCCAGAATAGCATGTTTGCTTTTGTTTTTCAAGATCGATCGTGGATGATCGATCCTGCAGTACCCAGAATTGACTGTTTGATTCTGTTTTTCAGGATCGATCGTGTGGTCATGGGACAATCAATCCTCTAACCTAAAAATTAGTTTTAACAATATTTGTAACTTACCTATTTGACCCACCTAGAACTATTTTTGTAGTTACATATAATCAAAAGGTTCCTCTGAAAAATTTACATATAATTAATGTAAGTATTTGATTTTTTTTTTTTTTTTTGTTATACATACTATTATATTTATCATGAGTCTTTTCCCTATTTTTTCCCAAATAAAAAAAACTTCCAATTAAATCTGGGCAAAAATGTACTTGTAACTAAAGTATATACTAAATCCACAAAAAAAAAATTAGTTACATGAAAACAATTACTTGTACGTCAATTGTGACTTAATTTTAGTTGCAAAATATTTAAATCTTACACATTTTTGGTTTCAAACACATCAAGGTAACTAATTCAATAGTTACATCTAATAAATTGAATAATTTTGTATGAAAAATTGTACAAAATTTAACCCACAATAAAATAGTTACATGTTTATTTATTTTAAAACTGGTACATGTAAATATGTAATCAATGTAACTATTTGTTTTTTTATACATAAATTTATTTTCATCATGGGTTTTGTTTCAAAAGGCTCAACGAATAGATTTCAAACATATAAATATTATTGGAAATCGATATCTAGATCGAAAGTTATGTCATTTTAAAATTTCAAAACAAAAAATAACATTTAAGGGTAAATTTGCTGCATAGACTAATGCCTCTATAAGTCCTAGGAAGTGTTATTTTTTCCGCTTATTTTCCCTTTTTTCTTTATTTTTGTTTTTATTTTTTATTTTTTTTTGCTTGGGTCCCCCATTTTTCTTTTTCGTACTTGGGTTCTTTGCCATTGGTTCCGGGCAGGGTTTTTATTTTTTGGGGTCGGGTTGGTTCTTTTACCCAGTTCTTTGTCGGGTTTGAAAACCATTTTGTTTTTTTATTTTGTTTTTCCTCTTTTATTTTCTTTTTACTGTTTCTCTCTCCCCGACGAACCCATTTCGAGCCCTAGCGTTTTTTCGGTGACCCTCTTGCTGCCTTATCCGGTGACTGGCGCCGCCCTGCCCCTTTTCTTTCCGGTGACCCTCGTCCTCTCGGCCTCTCATCTGTGCCTCCTTGCCCTCACTCGCCGCCGTTCCTCCCTTGATGCTAGCCTCACTGGTTCTTCCAATCATTGGTTTGCTGCCCTCGTTCATCTCCGGTATTTGCAGTTCCGGCGCCGTGCGTACCGACGTCTGCTGTGTGTCTCACGGTTTGGGTTGCTTCACCTTTACTTTTGGGTAAGCATTCCCATCATATCTCCTGTTCATTTTTGGTGCTCGCATCCCTCTCGCAGTGTATTTCTCTCTTGGACTTTCTGTGGCCTCTCTAGCTTTTCCTTTTTGACACTTTGGGGCTCGTCTGGGTTTGGTGTGCCTACCTTGCCTCTCGGGTGTTGTCTGTGGATATTTGGTTTTCGGTGTTAAGGGTTTTGGTGCTGCCGTTGGTGCTTGGACTCGGCTTGGCAATTTTTGTTGCGGCTGCGGACTAGAATTGGTTTTTAGTTGGGCCTTCCCCATTCCCTGTATTGTTGTGGCCCTTGCTTCTTCATATCGAGTGTTGGGCTTGGTATTGCTGTGGTGTCTGCTCTTGGGAGTGACAGTGTTGTCAGATTTTGCTTGGGTTCCCCATTTTCCCTGCATTGCGTTGGCCTATTACAATTTGGATTTGGACTGGTGTGTGCGTTGGCTGTGCTTTGGTTTTGATTTGGGCATTCCATTGCTCTTGACAGGGGCTTAGATCTGATGTCGTAGCACTGGCCTTCACTGAAGTCTCTCTCATTTGGACTTGACTGGCAGTGGTGCTTATTGGGCCTACGTTTCTGCTTGCTTGCAGTTCTATGCTTCAGGGTTTGGGCTGGTTGATAGCTGGCTTGGCAGATTGGTGATCTGCATTTGTTTTCTCTCCTCATGTTGCTTGAACTTGGTTTGGTATTGGCTGTGGTGGTGGCTGGTGGAGTTGGCTGTGGCCGTGGACGTGGACGTGGACGTGGACGCGCTAAGGGTATTGTTATTTCCGATTCTGCTGATGGTACAGGGCATTGATGTAGCCGTGGACAGACCTCTGCCTCTGATAAAGGCAAGGGGAAGGTTGTTGTTAGTAGGCATAGATCGAGGAAGCGACCCACTTGCTTTCCCACTCCTTCTGAGTCATCTGAGAGCTCTAGTGAACATAGTGAAGAGGAGCTTGAGCATTTATCAGCTGATATTGCTGGTCTTGTCGATGAGACCGACTATGGCGCTGCCCCTCCTGTTGGCCCAGGGACCGATGTCCTTGCAGATATGGTGATGGACACATTTGTTATTGAGTCCTGGTGGCACTCTGCTGAGCAGAAGCAGTCATTTCTCTCTTTATACTCCAAGCGTCTAGTGTTGGGTGAGCGTGTGGTTGATCTAGATGGGGTTGGCAATGGGTTTGCCAACATGATTTTTCAGCGTCATCACTGGCGTCCTATTTTGAATTTGAGGGGGCGTATTTATTTATGCCTAGTTCAGATTTTTTATGCTAGTATGTATCGACAGAATACCGATACGTGGGTTCTTCGTTCACATGTGTTGGGCATTGATATTGAGTTTTCTGCTGCGTCGGTTGCTTACTTTCTTGGCCTGCGTTGAGTCCCTTCTCCTGACATTCTGAATGACAAAATCACTCAGACTCCGGCTATCTCTGTTGTGTACAACACTTTATGTGGTCAGACTGTTGAGGTGCGGGGTGCCTTGTGTGCTAGTTTGATGACAGAAAATTATCAGGTGCT
Source organism: Liquidambar formosana (assembly GCA_039720395.1). NCBI lineage: Eukaryota > Viridiplantae > Streptophyta > Magnoliopsida > Saxifragales > Altingiaceae > Liquidambar > Liquidambar formosana. The sequence continues at coordinate 18,464,651 of CM077831.1, read as the reverse complement.
TCACAAGGTCGTTTGTAACACTATTCTCCTGATTACACATCAGTCTGAAGTTACTGTGGAGCGTGCTCGTTTCCTATATGCTCTTGGTACGGGTGGTACAGTGGATTTACCTGCTCTGATCGTCAAACTCGTTTATCAGGCCACTACTGTTACTAAACCGTCTATTGGGTTACCGTTTGGCCTTGTCATCTCAAATTTTCTTCTATCTCAGGGTGTACCCGTGAACATTCAGTCTTGTGCCCAGCAGGGTGTGATTTCTACTGTGACCTTGAAGCAGAGTCGGGGCCAGCGTCAGGGTAAGCAGGCTCGGTTGTCTTCTGCCTCTGCTCCTTCTGTGCCTCCTGCTCCTGATCAATCTGCTCCTATTGATCCTTCCCCACTGCCTCCACCACCTCCTGATCATTCGGCTCATATGATGGACTTACTTACTGAGATCCTGGCTCGGCTTGGTCGGATTAAGGACGTTTTGGTTGCCCGTGGTGGCCCGTTGCCTCCCTTGCCTCCTCGGAGTCGTGGTAGTGATTCTTAGGATTTTTTTTTTTTTTTTTTTGCTATCTTCTTTGTTTTGGTGGTAGTGGTTGGCCATATAGTTGTGGCATTTTGAGGTGTTCTGCTTTATCTACTTCAGTGCGCTTCTTGTTCTTCCATCCTTTGTCCATTACTAACAATAAGGGGGAGATGCGTTGCTGTTGTTATAGATGCTATAGATGCTATAGATTCTAGATGTGGTTGGCCATATAGTTGCTCTCCTTATTATAAATTGTAAATGTCAAATTGTTCTTAGATTCTCCATGTTATATTTTTTAAATTAATATGAGTACTGAATTGTTATGCATGAATTTGAAAACTTTTTATTCGATAGATGGAAAATGTTGAACACAACAAGAAGTCTGCACATTGGCCGGCTTTATAAACGATATAGTGTGGTTGCAATTGATAGCTTTCAGCAAGTAAATTTATGTTGTTTGTCAATCTAGTGACTAAAGAGAAAAGTATTCACCTTTAAAGAACAGAGTAACAAAAAGAATGACTAAATTTATATACCAAATTCATTAGCAAGCTGGGATGAAAGAAAATAGCTCACTGTGGATGCAAGTGAATTGAAACATCTACAATACAGCACGTGCGTATTTTAGTTCATATGAGTTCTCTTGTCAAAAATAACACAAAATAGAGAAATAAAAATGAAGAAAGCAAATAAATTGTAACTGAAAGAAAATTAAAAAAACAGAAGCCATTTAACTACACAGAAGCACCATTATAAGAGCTTTTTGATAACATAAAGAAGTGAAATTGAGCCATTATACATGAGCAAATCACTGTAGAAATCTATATATTACACTAAATGGTCAAACCGACACATACTTTATCAAAACACTTCTATTAAAGATACTTTATCAAAATAAGGACACCTACTTTAACAAAATTATGAAGCAAACGCAAATATATTAAAATAAAAATGTTCAGAATATGGAAGATTTTGTTTGAATAAATATAAAATGATTTTAAAATTGTTTTAAACCTTTAAAGACAAATGTAGGGTGCTACGATCGATCATGGACAAATGAAGATCGATCGTAGCTATTTTATGTAAACAGGTTAAATTTCTGTTTTTAACGATCGATCGTGGATTACGGACGATAGATCGTGAAGTGGCCACAATGGCCTATTTGCTTCTGTTTTTCAGGATCGATCGTCGACGATCGATCCTGAAGTGCCTAGACTTGCATGTTTGATTCTGTTTTTTAAGATCGATCGTCGGGTTTGGAAGATGGATCCTGAAGTGCCCGGATTTGCATGTTTGCTTCTGTTTTTGAGGATCGATCGTCGAAGATCGATCCTGCAGTGCACATAATTGCATGTTTGCTTCTGTTTTTCAGGATCGATCATTTTTTTTAGGATCAATCGTCCACGATCGATCCTGAAGTGCACAGAATTGCCTGTATGCTTCTCTTTTGCAGGATCGATCGAGAGGTCATGGGACGATCGATCCTGGATCCAAAAAATTATTTTTTAAAATATTTTAAACTTACCTATTTCACCTACAATTGAATCCCTGTCACTTGGGGTGTCTTATTCTCTATAAAGAAGGTTTTGTTTCATAAAGAGAGGGGTTGAAGCCTCTCCCTATTAGGTTTTACAAAGTTACTCTTATTAAACCTCAGTATACGCATTTTTACCAAACTTGTCATATATATGGTCGAGAGACCTTCAAAACACAAACTATTTCACATCCTACAATGTTTGTGTGTCCGTTGTAGTGGTGAAGGAATCAATGTGAAGAGGTTAGGTGCGACCATAGTCGTGAAGACGGAGATCGCTCGTGTGCGATCGTGGGAGTCAAGATTTGTGTGCACTCTCTGACATGAGTTTATAGTTGCTATGTGATTGACTTGATTGTTTATCACTCGATTGCTTTGAAAGAGTTCCAAACATGGCATTTGATCGACGACAAACATGCAATTGAGTACTACAAATGGGAATGTTTAATGAAACGAACAAATTAAGTTGCTAGCCAACCCGAATCACCAAGATGTTCATGAAAGTAAATCAAATGCGCGATGGAAAATCACACCCTTTATTGGACTACTGCCTTGCTTTGAATCGAGTACAAACATAGCATTTGATGAACTACAAATCTATATCTGGGTACTACAAACATGGCATTTGATGGACTACAAACCTACAATTGAGTACTAAAAATGGGAATGATTAACGAAATGAACAAATTAAGTTGCTAGCCAACCCAAATCACCAAGATGTTTATGAAAGTAAATCAACTGCGCGATGGAAAATCACACCCTTTATTGGACTACTACCTTACTTTGAATCCAGTACAAACATAGCATTTGATAAACTACAAATCTACATTTGGGTACTACAAACATTGCATTTGATGGACCACAAACCTACAATTGAGTACTACAAACGGGAATGTTTAATGAAACGAACAAATTAAGTTGCTAGCCAACCCAAATCACACAGATGTTCATGAAAGGAAATCAAATGCGCGATGAAAAATCACACCCTTTATTGGACTACTGCCTTGCTTTGAATCTAGTACAAACATGGCATCTGAAGAACTACAAACGGACATCTGGGTACTACAAACATGGCATTTGATGTACTAAAAATCTACAATTGAGTACTACAAAGTGGAATGTTTAATGAAACAAACAAATTAATTTGGTAACCAATCCAAATCACCAAGATGGTCATGAAATGAAATGAAATGCGTGAAGGAAAATCATCACCTTTATTTAATGGACTACTCGCTTGCTTTCAAATAGTTACAAACATGCCATTGGACCGACTACAAACCTACAATGGAGTACTACAAACAAGACACTGGATAGACTACAAATCTACAATTGAGTACTACAAAGTGGAATGTTTAATGAAACAAACAAATTAATTTGGTAACCAATCCGAATCACCAAGATGGTCATGAAATGAAAGGAAATGCGTGAAGGAAAATCACCACCTTTATTTAATGGACTACTCACTTGCTTTCAAATAGTTACAAATATGCCATTGGACCGACTACAAACCTACAATGGAGTACTACAAACGTGGCATTGGTTGGCCTACAAATATACATTGGATGGACTACAAATGGGCATAATTTATAGGATACAAACCTTGTATTCACTACATACGGGACTGATACATAGATGATACAACTTTGTTTCCCATTTGTTTCACAATAAAGATGATACAAGTCTAAAACTTTAACTGAAAGTAAAATCATATAAATATTCATTGTTTGTTAGGATATGGCTGCGTTGGGTGGCGGTGAGTTGTCGTCCAGTAGCTTCAGCCATTTCAGTTGCTAGCTGAAGCATCATGTAGCGACATTTACTTATCAGCATGTTGTTGTTTTCAATCCTTATTTGGGCGACCGCCGCTTTATACTCGGCCTTATTTCTTCCTGGCATGGAAATTGATTGGCAATGAAGGATCAGTGCACCTAGGATGGAAAGATCACTTAGTAATCTTTCTTGCTCCTTCGTCCTGAACACCCACTCACAACGTAAACCAACATAATATTCCCTCGGATCAGTGTATATTTCATTCCAATATGCATCATGATATACCGGTAGTAGCCACAATCGCCGACCCCATGAGGATTGAGAGCCACCAATGCCCCTATTTGCCATTGTGATCAATGTATGACTAAGAATAGCCAATTTATAGATAAAGTAAAACAAGCTAAGTAAAAAAATATTGGGGTAATTACATACTCGACAGCCTATATGTAAATAATTATAGTTACAATTTATTGGTAGTAGTCATTCACTTTATCAAATTAATAGTAACTCATCACAGGCACACAGTTGCCTATCACATGCACATAGTAGTATGTTATGCAGTACAATAATGCTATGAACTGCTGATCTGTTTGCAATATCAGTCCTATAGTCACATGCACACATAAAAAACAAAAAATAATTATTCAAAAAAAGAAAGAAATACTGTGTTCATGTGACTTATGCATAACTTTTCCATAATGGAAGGGTATGCTATGTGGGCATAAAAGGATTCCACTTTTGTGCCTTTTTGAAAATATCACGTATATATGACTAACTGCCCGTGATATTTTCCAGGCAATGGGTCGTCATTGGCATGGTGATGATAACTTCAGCTATCCATTGGATCCGAATCGACGTTATTCACCTGGGACTGTTGATATAATGCGGAGTGAATTATCTTATCGAATCAGGCAGGCCGAAATTCTTATTGAAGATTGTTGGGAAAAAAATATTCGAATACCCTGTCAATTGGCTAAACACATGCCAATTGACACTCCTCTACAGCTACAAATGGCATTGCATCGATTCCGGGAGGAGGTCAATCGGATGCAAATGCGACGGCAAAGATACGACTTCCGGTGGGCTGCACGAGAGCGTACCGAAGAGGGCTTAATGGTAGACGCACAAATTTATTGGAGCGCAAGCATTGGTGATGAATATAAATCTGACATTGACATGTCAGACGAAGATTAAAAGATAACAACCTCTATTGTAGCATAAGTGTGACCATTATACCTATTTTATAGCATATCCGTAGTCTATAAAATGTTGAGATTTTAGATCAATGAAGATGTTGAGGTTCTAATTTCATGACTCGTTTCGTATTTGTAGTAGTCAATTGTAGGTTTCTAAACCATCAAATGGCATGTTTATTGCTCTGTCAATGAATGTTAGTAGTCCAATTAATATTGAGATTTTCCATGATGGATTTCAGTAAAATATTGGTGAATGGGGTGGGCAAGCCACAGGATTTTTAGGTTACGCCACACTCATTCATGAACTTAGAGGCAAGAGACAAAGCAAGTTGAAATTAGGTAACCAATTTACAACTTATCCTCCAACCTTTAACCCTCTAGTTGGTAAGGGTAATTTTTAAGGGAAAGAAAATACAAGGCAAAAAAAGGAAACATCATTTTCAATATGAAATGAAAGAAATTACGACAAATAAAACAATAAAGGAAATTGAATCACTCATATTAATTATAAAACCATCATTTTCATTTCATTGGATTAGAATAACAAGGTTTCAAAAGTCACCATCCACTTGACCTAAGTAGTCATACAATATTTTAATCATAGAATATTTTAGATGTTAAAATGAAGAACACATCTACAAAGGCAATATACTGAAAAAATTTTCACTTTTTGCCATAGTGCATGATTCAACTACACAGAAAGAAGAAGCCATTTGGTGGAAAAACACCAAAAAAAAAAAAAAGGACGAAATAGAAGAGTCGTCATCCAATAAAGATTAAGTGTTAATTTAGTCTCCCATTTCTTTGACTTTATAAAAGCAAAATATCCCTGCCTCTCTCTATCTCTTTCTGTCTCTCTCTCCCTCTATCTCACCTACACACCTGCAAAAGGCAAAATCAAAATAAAAATAGAGTAAAAAATCATATAATGAGATCAATCAAACATTCAAGGTCACACCTCCATAACAAAATGACAATCCGTGGCAACCTAAAGGACAGTAGTGAGTCCTCCAAGCTCCCGTAAGTTTTCCTTCAGGTTTCCCCCACTCTTCCTTTTTGTATCGAATGTGTCTGAATGAATACAAACCAACATTTAAAAACAAATGAGCAACGAGGAAGGGTAAAAGACGAAGAATTAATCTTAAAGACATAAAAGATATAGAAATCCACCAATAACATTAATTGAGTTACATGCTCACAAAAGTTTTATTTGATGAAACCTGCATGAAAGACAACCATTCGTATCATCTTTTTGTATATCCCAATATAAGATAAATTTCAACTACACAATACTGTGATGATCCACTCTCACCTTTTTTATTATATCATGCTTAGATTTATTATTTGCTAATCCAAGTAATGCAACAAAAATTGACATACTGATCCAATAAAAAAATATTGGGTATGAACTTACTAGCTATGTTCATTCTAGTGATATCCAAATCCTTACTTTCCAATGGGGTATGCAGACCATGACAAGACGCGCTCCATGTCTTTCTCCGGACGTAGGAATCTATATGCATCTAGTAGCCTTCCCCTAAGGCGTAATCCACAGAAATTAGCACTTTATGTTCAAAACTTCAACTCGATTAGTACGAATATTTAAAATTAACAACTAAATTACTTAAGTAGAAAGAAGTCAAAGCTCAGAAGTTCAATCTTCAGTCATAAGTCGACTGAAAAGACTGCCGAATGGACCTATAGGCTATGTTTCCTATTTAAGAAACCAAACCTAGGACATGGTTTCAAAAGCAACATTTTTCATGAATAATTTGTCTTTGTTAGCTGGATAAGAGCTTTTTTGAATAATCACTTTACATTGAACATAACAAAAACCTGAATTTTAAAAAAAATATGGGGACAAAAATAAGTGTAACTAGTGGGTGGGAAGAATGATGAGTAGCAATACCTCTAAACACTTGCACACACACACAAATACAAAGAGAGAAAGAGGATCAAAAGCATACTTTCATACATCATTAACTGATAAGTAGAATAAAGTAATGGAAGAAATGAATCCCAAACAGTATGTCGCTTTATCTTCGGTCAGGATTTAGCTTTACAGGCTTCATGACGCTTATTCCTACCACCTTTCAATGCGTTAGCACAAACAGTATCTCGCACCACATTTAAAGGGTGTAGCACCCATTCCGCAACAAGCTGCTCACGAAAGCGTTGAATATGAGACTGCAAGGGGTAGTCACATAAAGCACAAATTAGACCTCACATCATTAAATAGGGGGTATGGGTTAGGTAGGGGAAGGAAATGAAAGAAATGCATGAGAAGCTGCATCAAAACTCACCTGATCAAAATTGGACTTCAAATAACCATCCCAATACTCCATGAACTTTATCAAAAATATGCCACAGTCATATCTGTCGGAAGGAATTAGGACAAAAAGTTATGCAACGAAAACAAGCAAATCATGTTAAGTGGGCGAACATGGGATGAACCAACACACATTACGATAAATAAGGATGGGTGATGGTATTAAAGAAGTACATAAAAAGGGGAACACTACTCTGGATGCTAAAAGGCAAAACATTATGAAAATATCTAACCCATTTTCTTACTGTGGCACATCAGAAACTTGGATTGGAAACTTTTGGATATTCAATTTGAATGAAGGATAAAGTTGGTGCATAACCTCGTCCATACGTTTCCTCTGCAAATAAGTCAATGCACAACTTGATAAATATAAGTCCAAATAGTAGGGAACTAATGTACCTGTTAGCAGTCCGATATTTTTGAAAAGGTGGTATGTAAATAATACTTACTACTCGTATGTCAAGTTTTGTATGGATAGAGGTCCGCATTGACTGGCACGAGTCAAGTACGTCAACGCGTTTGTCTCGGATATTGATGACATATGCTACCCAATGCTCTTCAAACAATAAAGGCAAGAATACCTACATGTCCAGGAAAAAAAAACAATGAAAAACATTAGACTATTTGCAGTATGTTACTTAAAGTTATAAAGGCCCTCACACCAAATGATATAAAATAAGGCATAGGGGTTATCACAAACATACCATCAATACATTCTCCAATTCAATCCCTTCTTCCACTGCAGGGGAAAAATCAGCAAGCGCCCGATTACGATCCTACTTTAACGGATTCGGATGCAAGCGTTGGGGGAATTCACGGGCAATGTGTTCCTGTCAATTAAGAGATGGATTAAATTTTAACCATTATAAACCATAAAAAAAGTATTACGTTTGTACTCACTAGAACATATGGTGCAGGATTGCAGGTTAGTTGACAAATATCTACTACGGAGTAAACAAATTATGGGTTTGTAAGCGCCGCATCCTGAACCACGCCAGCTCGGGGGTACGCCGCTAACCACAAATGATTAGGGCGGAGAGGGAGTCGCCACCCGGTTTGGCCCCGGGAACTGATTGACCCCTAGCAAGAGGCTCACTTGTCATTACCCAAAGAATTAAGGTTCGGAGTTAAGGTACATTGTCGGGAAGGTGTTAGGCACCCGACAACGCCAGGCTAAATCCGGCCTCCACACGCATTTTGTTGGCTTTAATTAACGGGAAATATCAATTTGGCTCAACCCCTATTCATGCGACAGATATATCAAACAACAATGGCACACAAGATGACATTATATGAATAAAATATGCAAATAAGCAAATAAACAGAAGATAATATTGATTAACAGAATAAACAGTAACTAATAGGAGAGAAGAAGGGCGGAGGACTTACCATTGCCTGCAAAAACAAGTTAGCAAAACACCTTAAATATGCGTACGCACAAACTTAAGGTGCGTATGCACCTTTAATTTGTGCGTACGCACAAATTGTGACAGATTGTAAACTGGCAGAATGCATTCAAAATTCCTATACTATTCATGCAATGCTGTAAAATATGCAACGTGCAGAGTTTCCATCTGTACAAAAAATGTCCTATCATTGCCATTCCATCTTGAGCCTAAACATGGATTTAACGCATCTTAATCATCATGCCAACTAATATGCAAAGCCATTTAAATGACAAAGTAGCATAAATCCAGTCGCGAAACATTTAATTAAGAGCATTTAAGTAAATCTGAAATTATGGCATTCAATGAAAATATGCATGGAAAATATACTTGGAGGAATAATTAATTACTATCCTAACAATTGAGGAAATGAATCATAAAGGGATGTTACCCTCAGGTTTGGGTGGATCCCAATGGATGCACTAACAGAACCTCTTCTTCCAACCTCCGCGATCGCAGCCGCCGCCTTTTGGGTTTAGGTTAAGGGTCTTTAGGGTTTGTGGAGCTTTCCAAAATGATGATGGCCAAAAGATCTCCTTTTCGTGTGAGAAAGTAATCCTTTTATAGGCAAGGTATTAGGGTTTTGGGGTAGGTAGATTAGGGTTTCTAGCTCCTTTAGCCGCCACTGGATGGATGTAAAGCGGGCTCCATTCATATAAGGCAACAGGGGAAATGGGGGGAAAAAATTCGAATTTTGGAAAATAACATGCGTACGCACAAATAGGAGGTGCGTACGCACATTTTGATGGTGCGTATGCATAAATGAATGGGCTGGGCTTCTTTAGGCCAGGCTGCGGCTGCAATCACATTAGCTTTCTGAAGATTACTTGTCAGCCATTTCAAGTTGGGCCACCCCTCATCACCGGGCTTAAAAGGGTGGACTTGGAATATTTGGGCGGCACAAAACGGGGTGTTAACAGTTGCCCCTTCTTTCAGCTCTATTCGCAGGGTGAATAAAACTGAAAGACTAGAAACAATCCATTTTGGCCGGTTAATATTGCAAGTCGTTGGAACAAATGCTGATATATGCATAAGATGAGGTCGAATCAGGCCAACACCTGCTTTCCTACGTACTCTTTTCGGAGATCAGACCTAACGTAGTTCTCATGTGTGGTGTCGACTTTTCGGGGCATGAGAAAGTCCGTGGAAAAAACGGTAATAAGTTGAATTGACGCTGTAGATTAAATGACTCGTGGGTGGAATCGAGAAATTCGTTGATTAAATTTCTGATGACGGATGATTCACGGGTGGAATCGAGAAATCGCGGATTGAATTTCTGATAACAGCTGATTCACGGGTGGAATCGAGAAATTCGCGGGTTGAATTTCTGATGACGGATGATTCACAGGTGGAATCGAGAAATCGCGGATAGAATTTCTGATGACGGATGATTCACGGGTGGAATCGAGAAATCACGGATTGAATTTCTGATAACGGCTGATTCACGGGTGGAATCGAGAAATTCGCGGGTTGAATTTCTGGTGACGGATGATTCACGGGTGGAATCGAGAAATCGCGGATTGAATTTCTGATAACGGATTGATGAGCCGAATTTCGAAATGTGACATTGAACACTCGAGGTACGGTCAAGTGATTTGTACATGGCATGGTTCACATGCCTTGAGTACCAACAGGAGGTCTGTCACATTGAGGCGCGTACGTACAAACTTTATGTGCGTACGTGCAATATAAATATACGTACGCCCAAATGTAATGTGCGTACGCATATTTACTTGATTTCAAAAAATAAAAAACGGAACGATGCCGTTTCGCCTGTGAAGAGCTAGACTGTTCTTCTTCTTTGCGAAACCGACACCCTTCCCCCCATTTCCTCCGAAAACTCCTCCTCCACGATTCTCTCCCTCTCCCTCTCTTCCTTCCAATAAAACCTGACATCCCTTCCCCACTCCAACCCCGCTCTCTCTCATTCATTCCTTCTCAAAGCCCACACTACACGAATGGCCCCCAAACGAGCACGTCGCGAAGGTGCACAAGGGAGTGACGACGGCAAGCCGGAGGTGAATAGTTGGGCCCCGAAACGCATCGCGAACGAGGTGATGAGGATCGTGCATCGTCCCACAGAGCATCTCTCCAACTACGCACTCCAAGGAATGGTATGCTCCCTTAAAACCCGAAATCATGTTTTCGCTTCCCATTCGCACATAACTAGGTTAGGAAATGTGAAATCTGTTGTAAATGACCAAAAATGCTAATGACGAATGATTTGGGTGGCCTAGTGTGAGAAAAACACGACCTTGACTGACTGTGATGGGGGCGAGAAACCATGGAGATGACGGTGAACTTTGAACATGAAATGTGCGTACGCACTTTTCATTTCTTGCGTACGTATATTTACGAAACGCAGAATTGTAACTCAAAAACATGCGTACGCACTTTTCCTTTCCGCATGCGCACATTCATGTAATGAAGAAATTCAGGCTTCAAAACCCGTGTACGCACCTTTAATTGAAGCGTACGCCCATTTACAAAACATAATAATGTAAATGTGCGTACGTGCCTTTAGGTGCTGTCTCGGCCTCAGATAAGTGCGTACGCACATCTAGAGTATGCGTACGCACATTTTAAATGTGCGCACGTTTATTATGCAAACAAAATATATGAGATGTAGTGCGTACCTGTGCTGTATACTTACCTGTGACTCTTCTTATGGCAGCTTCCGCTCGAGCTTGTGACGAGGGGTAGCTTCACCAAGACAGGTGCTTGGTGGAATCAACTCACCGGCGAGACCAGAGCTTTGGTCAATGCCGTCGGTTTCTCTGCGATCACGGCCGACGTGAACGTGCGCACCCCTAGGGCGATAGTCCATTGCCTAGCCGAGAGGTGGTGGGATACTACACATACACTGCATATCGGAGGGCAAGAACTGACGATGACCCCTTACGATTTCTATCGATTATCCGGGCTGCGTATGACCGGGGAGCCTTTCTCTTTCGACCATGATGCAGGCGAGCGAGCAGAGATTTCAATGCGGCTGCTGGGCATAGCCTTTACCGGTTCTTCCATTTACTGCCCGGCTTATACGATGCATACCTCTCTTATCCACAGGATACCCTTGAGCACCGAGCTCATATGGCGCGAGCTTATATCATGTTTCTTCTAGGGGCCTATCTGGTCCCCAACTCTTCGCAGACCGTTTCCTTCGGGTGGTTGTTGGCTTTGGAGGATCTGGAGACAGCCGACCGTTTCTGTTGGGGCGCAGCTATTTACGCCCATCTGATATCTGCTATGGATTCACTGAGCAGGGGTGCCATTAACTCCATGCTTAGTTACTGGAGAGTGTGGGTGGTAAGATTCTTTATTTCCCCTATTTTGTGTAGCTTCTCTGCTCATCATGTTTTATTCTGTCAGCTCATTCGTGTTCTTATGATGTCACAACTATGGGTCTATAGGTACCTCCGGAAGGAAGTCGAGGAGGAGGGAGTTCCTGTAGTGAGTATGTGACAGCATCTGAGCTCCCGCAGATTTCTCGACGAGATGGTGGTCGAGAGGATAAGAATTACTACGCAATCCTGCGCTTCTTTGTTTTTTCCATTTCTTTTCCTAATTTCTTCTGTGTTCGCAGATCATTCCCCACCCCTGGGAGGATGAGGCGCCTTTGCCCCCAGTTGAGCACGACACTGCGGCGTGGGAGCTCACCTCGATGTCGCAGGTGTTCGAGTATGCTGGCGCCCGTTCTTTCTATCTGGGGAAGAAGGTGGCTTGGCAGTTTGATGCTGATATGGGCCTGATCCCTCGTGTACCCTTGGATCCTCCCCCATATATTGCATTCCCTTACCAGTGTAGTGACGAGGATTTGGCCGTCTGGCGGGGTGGGATCGCGTATACGGACAGACTGATGGGGGAGGATTTTGATTACGAGCTTTTTGCCAGGGAGCAGCTCATGCCGAGCCTTTCCATGCCCTCGACGGTGGGTCATTACTCCGCTCTTTCTTCCTTTTCACCTTAATTCTGTTATCTAATCTGATGACACGCGTTGCTGTAGGACCCACATGCGTCATCTTCCGGGGCCGTGGACCCTGTGTACCTAGGATGGTACGTGCCCTTTCATGAGACGAGGGGCGTTCCAAGGGAGCGGATAGTTCCTAGGGCGTCTTCCTGTCTCGGCTATCCCATGCCTGAGGGTATCCGTGCGGTATGCAACATTCTACCTTGTATTTAAACATATGTTAAAATGCTATGCATGTCCTAACGTGATCCCAACCTTGCTTATTCTGGACAGCCTACTATCCCGGAGGTGTCAAACCTGATCCATCTGGCGGGCAGCCTGAAGCTGATGGTGACGGATTTGTCCCTTCAGCTAGTCATAGCTCAGGAGGAGGCGGAGGGTCATGGTGAGGATGCTGAGAGCGGCGATGATGATGATGGTGGCGAGGGCAGCAATGCTGCCTCAGACTTTTGACTGTGTTTTTTTTTTTTTTTTTTTTTTTCTTTTCTTTTATTTCGTGGATCAGACTTGTTTTAAACTTTACATTTGAGGTTGTGTACTCATGTTACTCATTTCTCCTTCCCTTTCTTATGTGGATGATATCATTTTGTAATAACTTGAAATCTCATATCATTGTTTTGTTGTGTTTCAATTATGCCATGAGTTCAACCATCCTATCAATATTGCAAAGCAAGTCGATGCGTTAAGTACTCGAAGAGTCAAAACTGCCCGAAACATCTTCAAATAATCGTGCCAAATATGCGTAAGCATAAAACATATGTGCATAGGCGCATATCGTATACTGGCATGAAATATGCGTACGTACCTTTGAAATGTGCGTACGCACATTTACCCTTACTTTCCTATTTTCATACTTTCCAAAAACGAAACTAGGAAACCCTGGTACTGCCTATAAACCCAAGCTCGGCCTTGCGCCTCCCTCCTCACGAGTTAGAATTCATGGAGGCCTCCCAACTTAGCAAAGCGATCGCCCGGTGGCTGACGTCCTTCAGCGATTCGGCCAAGGCTGAATTCAATGAACTCTTTGGCCTGTCGTGCATCTTCCATTACTGCCAGGTGGATATTAACTACCCTTTCCTTCACATAGCTGCTGAATTTTGGCACCCGTCTCGCCATGTGTTCCGGTTCAACTGTAACGAGCTATGCCCGACCATTGAGGATTTTGGCGGGATACTAGGACGTACTACCTTCAATGGTTTGCTTGTGCCGGTTACGAAAAAGGTCGCCGCAGATGAGGTTGCTCGGTTTCTCGGATTCTCTACGAGGCTGGTGAAGCAATGGGTGAGGGATTTTTGTATCGACGTCCTTTCCTTGTTGCAGTACTTTATCAATTGCCCAATGCCCACAGTGGAGGCTCGCGTCTTTTATTTGCGTGCTGCATGCATTTGTGCCTTGGCTACCCTTTTCTTTTTGGAGGAACAGAACAAGATAGAGACCTTCATTGTTCGTTCTCTTACTGAGATAAGAAGTTTCAACCCGAGTATGATGATTCTTGCCGGTACCCTCAACGGTCTGGATCGAGTAGTGCGTACCGAGAGCTTCTCCTTTGATGGCAGTCCCCTCTTACTGCAGGTTCCTGAGAGATCCCTCGTCTTTCCCGTCCATCATTTTTTTCTTTTCTGGAATTTGCCTGAATGTGCATACGCATATAGTAAATGTGCGTACGTTTATTTTAAATGTGCGTACGCATATTTGTAACTCCTGTTTTTCTCCTCTTCGCAGATTTGGCTGTATAAATGCTTGCGGTTAGTTGCTGAGCCAAAGATGAGCATCTGGACTTATCATCCTCAGCACTATCGTTACCGAAAGCTGCAAGCCCCTTTTCCGTCTGTCGAGGAGTCCCGAGAGATGCTGGATACCATTCCTTGTCACGCGATCTTATGGCATTGCCCCTGGTGGCGAGTCACTTATGCTGTGAAGAAGCTTGTGCTCTCTTACTGTGTTATGATGGTCGGTCTTAGGGAGGTTTCTTTCTACTCGCCTCTCCGTATCCATCGCCAATATGAAGAAGAACAAGAACCTATCAAATATTGGCATCTCGGGTATACTTGCCCATGGTCCCCTAGCGTAGTGGAGCGCATCGAGGATGAGTGGCTCAACCAAGCCGTGTATTGGCGTATCTCGGCCCCCAAAGTGATCAGTCCGTCGGGAAGTTACTACATATGGTTGGCTGCTGACATAGAGAGAGAAGTGGAAGCTGAAGAGTCATACAAGCGGAAGAGGGATGCTGAAGACGAAGAGGGAGCGAACAAGAGGGCGAAAGATAATTCTACTTAGTAAATGAGCTCAGATGATCTAGTTTTATTTATGCATTTCCTTTCTTTTCCTATGAGTTAGCAAATAAGCATCAAAAGATGTACTGGTCTTTACCATTATCAATGAAGAATTATATTATTAATATGAGCACCGCATTACACAAAGTTGGCACCTTTTCCTATACATAATACTTGCGAAGCCTATCCATGTTGATTGGATGAGTGAACTCATTATTGTCACCGTCCATGAGCTTAACAGCTCCTCCGGGAAGGATTGTCTTAATGATGTAAGGCCCCATCCAGTTTGGCTTGAATTTTCCACGGGGGTCAAATACCGGTGCCTGAAATTCCTTAAGTACTAGATCCCCTTCTCTCAAGTTCCGTGGTCTAACTCTTTTGTTAAAAGTTTGGGCCACACGGCATTGGTAACCTTGCACATGATAGGATGCTTTTAACCTCTTTTCTTCTAATAATGCCAACTGCTCATATCTTTCCCGTACCCAATCCACTTATGGAATTCCACTCTCTATCGCTACATGTAGCGATTGCACTTCCATCTCTATAGGCAAAACAGCCTCCATCCCGTATACCAATGAGTATGGGGTCGCTCCCGTGGAGGTTCTTATGGATGTCCTATATCCCCATAATGCATATGGCAATTTTTCAGCCCAATCTTTGTAATTCACGGCCGTCTTTTCCAGGATGGTCTTAACGTTCTTGTTGGCGACTTCGACAGCTCCGTTGGTTTGTGGCCTATAAGGGGAAGACTGGTGGTGCTGGATTTTGTATTTCTCGAACATGCGCTTGACCTCATCCTCGAATTGTGTGCCGTGATCCGGGATGATCTCATGTGGTACCCCATAACGACAGACGATATTGGCTTCTATAAACTTAGCCACTTGCTTGGATTTCAATTCTGTGTAAGCAGCTGCTTCTACCCACTTGGTGAAATAATCAATGGCCACTAGGATGTACTTGTATCCTCCCGTGGCAGCTGGTTTGATTTCTCCAATAATATCTATGCCCCATGCAGAGAATGGCCAAGGGGCACTCAACTGATGCAACTCAACTGGCGGCATGTAGTTGGAACTGGAATATATCTGGCACTGATGACATCTTCGAACATACTTTATGCAATCGTTCTCCATGGTACTCCAATAGTATCCCAACCTCATAAGCTTTTTGGCTAGCATTCTTCCGTTCATGTGTGTCCCGCATTCCCCCTCGTAAATCTCTCTCATTAAAGTCTCCCCGATGTTCTGATCAACACACAACAGATGAATCCCGTCATAAGATCTTTTGAACAATTTCCCTCCGCAGATGATGAACTGTGTAGCGAACAATCGCAATGCCCTTCGTCCTTTCTTATCGGCTCCTACTGGGTATTCCCCTTTTTCCAAGAGGTTCCAAACATCATAGTACCAAGGATTTCTGTCATCTGGCTCCCCGTCAATCAATGCAATCATCTCTTCGTGCGCTGGCCTAGACTTTTGCTGGACGACCAATGGCTCTATCTGGGTTCCGCAAGGTATTCGGATCAGTGAAGCTAAAGTGGCCAATGCATCCGCGAACTGGTTGTGGATCCGAGGAAGTGGGGTAAATGTTATTTTCTGGAATTTCTGTGCTAATCTCTCTAAGTAGCTCTGATAAGGTTTCAAATGCTCTTCTCTGGTGTTCCAAATCCTCTGAACTTGGGAAATTACTAAAGCTGAATCCCCATATACTTCTAACTCCTCTGCTCCTAGCATCAATAATGCCTCTAGACCTGCAATGCATGCCTTGTATTCTGCTGTGTTATTTGAGTTCGGGAAGTTCAACTTAAATGATAGTGGCATATGGGACCCATTCGGGGTAATTAAAAGAACTCCCACCCCGTCTCCATATTGATTAGAAGCCCCATCGAAGTACATCTTCCATGGTCCAATGCAATCTATAACAAAGAGGTCTTCATCAAGAAATTCATCGTTCAAAGCCTGCCCTGGGACCAGATTCTTAGCTCAATATTCTAAGATTGCCCTTCCTTTGACGGATTTTTGCGTTACGTATGTGAGTTCAAACTGGGCCAATAAAGCCAACCATCGTGATAGCCGTCCATTCAACACGGGCTTTTCAAACAAATACTTGAGTGGATCCATTCTGGCTACAACCTAGACCTCGAAACTTAACAAGATGTGTCTCAACCTTTGCACAGCCCAAACCAACGCGAAGCAGGACTTTTCTATGGCATTATATCTCGCCTCATACCCCTGTAGCTTCTTGCTTAAGTAATATATAGCTCGCTCACAACTTCGATCGTCCTCTTTTCTAACATACTTCCCAGAGCTTCTTTGAAAAGAGACAAGTATAATAGCAGAGGTTTTCCAGGACGAGGGGGGACCAATATTGGTGGGTTTAGTAGATACCTCTTGATGGTGTCGAAGGCTTCCTGGCACTGCTCATTCCACTCCTTCGGCTCTCCCTTCCTGAGCAACTTAAAGATCGGTTCACAAGTTGGGGTGAGTTTTGCAATAAACCGGCTTATATACTGCAATTTTCCTAAGAACCCTCTGACTTCCTTTTCCATACTAGGAGGTGGCATCTCTAAGATCGCCTTTACCTTGAGCAGGTCTACTTCGATACCTCTGCTGTTCACGATATACCCTAGTAACTTCCCCGACGTGACCCCGAAAGTGCATTTCTGGGGATTCAACCTTAAACTGTATGCTCATATCCGACCGAAGAACTTCCTCAAGTTTTCTAAATGTCCTCGAGTCTCTACTTTCACAATCATATCATGTACGTACACCTCATCCTCCTGGTGCATCATATCATGTAGCAAAGTTGTGGCCATCCTTTGATAGGTGGCTCCAGTGTTTTTTAACCCAAATGGCATGACCGTGTAACAATAAGTGCCCCATCCGGTGGTAAAGGTCATTTTGCCCATATCTGCTGGTGCCATCCGTATCTGGTTATATCCCGAGAAACCGTCCATAAATGACATTAATGCGCTCCCTGCGGTGTTGTCTACCAGAACATCTATGTGTGGTAATGGAAAGTCATCTTTTGGGCAAGCTTTATTGAGATCCCTATAGTCTATGCAGACTCGAACCCGCCCGTCCTTCTTTGGCACAGGCACTACGTTTGCTATCTAGTCGGCTTGATCCACAGCTTTTATAAACCCTACCTTTAGCAATTTCGTAACCTCTTCTTTGACCTTCAATGACCCTTCCGGTGACATCGTTCTCAATCTCTGCTTTACTTGTTTTACTCCATCTCGAATGGGGATGTGATGCTGAGCGATTTCTAGGTCTATGCCGGGCACGTCCTCATAAGACCATGCGAACACGTCCTGAAATTCTTGTAAAAGGGCCGATAGGCTCGCCTGTTCATGTATAGTTAGGGTGGAGCCAATTTGTATGTTTTTGGGATTTTCTGTAGTGCCTATATTAATAACAATAGTTTCTTCTTTGATAGGTTCGATTTTCCCATCTTGGTTCCTATTAACTAACTCATTTGGATTTAGAAGGTCATGCATTGGATTAGCCTCGTCATTGGGGGACTCATTCAAATAAGCAAAATCAGATTTTATTGCATCATCAGAAATTTGGGTTACATTGGTGGACTTTTTGGCAACAGACTTGTTCCCAGACCTTAGCTTGACCTTAGAAAGGACAGACTTTTTATTTATTTTGACACTATAGGTGATTTCGGCCTCGTGTCCCCAGATCCAAGCACTAGTGTTCCCATCAGCCGCAGAGATGAACTCGGAGGGGTTAACAGTTCCAGCATTCTCACTCAAAACCAGCACGTCCTCATTGTTTTCGGCCGACAACAAGAGATCCCAGCTTGCCTGATCCACATTTTCAACCCAATCTTGTTTTCCAGGGGTTTTAACAGTCTCTAAGCTTGTGTCTCTGAGGGTTAATTTTTCTTGGAAAAACACTTCCAGCCCCATCTCCTTTTTCCCACTCTTCTAATTCATCCATGGTTCGGGGAATCCGCAATAAGGAAAATCTTCTCCATCTTTTATGAAATTCCCGTTTAGCGTATCAACATTTTTGGGAAAATGTTCCTTATTCTCCCCTGTGTACCCAAGTCCCCTACGATTGTTCTGCATATGAAATTCTAGGAATTCAGTGATGCCATATCCTCTCTTTCCCAACCCCATGCTGGGCATGTATCCAAATTTCTTCATAATGTGGGCCACGATGTGGTTGATGTTTTCCCTAAAATCTGGGGACACTTTCTCCTTTTCTGTATCTGCTCTGTTAATTACTTGTATGAACTCGAAGCCCCTCCATTCCATCTCATTGCTTTCTTCTTTTATCCCCAAGACCTGCTCGGTGATCTCCCTATCCCCGTGAATCACCAGAATGCCTCCACCCCATGGCAACTTGATTTTCTGATGCACAGTGGAAGGGACCGCCTGTAGAGGGTGTAACCAAGTCCTTCCTAACAGCAGGTTATAGTTGGCAGGGATGTCCATGACACAAAATTCAACTGTTGATTCCACTGGTCCCACCTTGCATATTATCTTGAAAGTCCCCATCACACTTCGGCAACCATTATCATATCCTCTCACTGTTACTGCGGACGGTGAGAGATTTTCCTCTGTTATTCCCAATTTTGTTGCAGTACGCATTGGGCAAACATTCAATGCCGACCCATTATCAACCAGAACTACCGGTATCTTTAGGTCTTTACATTCTACAGTGATATACAGCGGCTTTGCGTGCTCGAACCCTTCAACTGGCAAATCCTCTTGGGAGAAGGTCATCACGACTTTGTTTATCGAGCTCACTCCCATGAGGGACAACACTTGTTCAGTGGTAGTTTCCATCAGCACCTCCTTTTGCGCTAAAGCATCCA
This sequence comes from Liquidambar formosana, assembly GCA_039720395.1. NCBI lineage: Eukaryota > Viridiplantae > Streptophyta > Magnoliopsida > Saxifragales > Altingiaceae > Liquidambar > Liquidambar formosana. Next base: position 18,444,799 of record CM077831.1, on the reverse strand, counting down.
GCAGGGCTTGACGATGCTTCTTTGAGGCAGTAATCAAATCCCAAATGCTTATGCTTGCCTGCGTCTTTTTTAGCTGTTTTAGGACCCGATCTTCCTCTTCTTCTTCTCCCAGGCACCCCATTCTCTCCCTTACTTTCTCAACGTCTGCTTCCTGGCTCATTTCTCGGCCTGGGTGATCTACTTCCAGAAATCCAGGCTTGAAGTGTCTCCCGGAGCGAGTCAGGTGCATGGAATCCTTTTTCATTTCCGCCCAGATATCCTCTTCTTCACTATCATAATCTTCCCATAGAGTTTTCTTGGTACCGATCATTAGAATAAACTCGGACGGGTCCTCGACCTCATTCACGCAACTAATCAGATTCATAAACGCCGGGAGCGGTGTATTTTTGAAATCCGGGAGCGGGTTATTCTGTATGTTTGGCTTGTCGCTACTTAGCGGCAGTAGCTTCCCTGAATCAATCAAATCCTGGATTTCATTTTTCAGATGCATGCAATTATCGGTTCTGTGGCCGATGCGCTGGTGGAAATCGCAAAACTCGTTTTGTCTCCAGTGCGGGGGAATAGGGTTGGGTAGCGCCCTAGGTTCCAATGGCTTTAAATGCCCTCTTTTGTTCAGGTTGGCCAAAGCTTTTGACAATGGGACTCCCAGGTTGTGGTACACCCTTGGAGGCTTCTGTGCTGCTTGGGCTTATTAGACGGCCCCTACCGTGGCCTGTGTTTGAGTTCCGCCACCCATTCTATTGCCTCCGTTTCCACCGCCACTACCAGAACCATATGTCTTCTTTTGCCTGTCCACCTGACCACGATGAATGGCATCTTCGATGCGAGTTCTACATTAATACAACTGTTCAAAATTCATAACCGAAGAGGTCAACATGCGGTCGAAGTAAACGGGCGTCAAATTCCTCAGGATAATGTTTATCTGGTCGATTTCCGTGGGTCTATTTACCATTTTGACAGCTTTAGCTCTCCAGCGGGTCAAAAATTCAGAAAACGTCTCATCCGGTTTCTGCCTTGTCATCTCCAGGTCCCTCAAGGTGACATCCAGCATAGTGTTGTAAGCATACTTGTTAGCGAATTCTGAAGCGAGTTGTTCCCAAGAGTCTGAGACCTTTGAGTTGAGGGCGTAGTACCATTTCGAAGCATCCGACGAGAGAGACAAAGGAAAGGCATACAAAACTTGGTCGGGGGTTAACCCCTCATCTTAGCGATACTTAGGTATTAGCGCAAGTGCTGTTTGGGATCACCGGTGCCATCAAACTTCTCATAATCAGCTATTTTGAATTTCAGGAGAAGCTGCACCTTTGACTCGTTCGTGATTCCTGCCATGGAGTATATGTAGTCATCCATGCCTTGCGATTTCTGCCATGCCATCTGCATCCGTCCATTCGGGCCTTCATGTCGGCATTTTCTGCCGCCAGTTTCTCCACCCAGGCATCCTTTTCTTTGGCTTCTTTCCTCTTTAAGTAGTCCTCGTAATCGTCATCTTCCCATCTCGGGTGTTCCTCTTCATTTCCCTTAGGTTCCCCTTTTTCCTCAGTCTTAGGTTGTTCTTCTTCTCCTGACTTTCCTTTCCCCTTTTCCAGCTTGGTAACACGATCCCTCATCTCATTCATGAAGCCCCTCATCTCGGCTTTGTCGCTTCTCATTTGTTCAAGGATATCCGCTAAAGTTACTTACTCTGCCATTCTGCTTATTGCAACCCTCTTAAGTTTGTTGGTGGTTGGAGATCGAGCCCAAACACAATTAAATGCCGTTCTTGGTGTCGAATCAATCTTGCTGAAAGGAGAACGAGCGCGAATGAGTACCTCCCCCAATTTTTAAAGTTTTCTTTTTCAAGTCTTTTACCCATGTCGTACCTCATCATCAAACCTTATCATGTTTACTAAATCTTCAAAGGTTTGATGACAGGTAGACCTCTCTTGTGAAGTCGAAAACATCATTTCATCCTTGGCCCATTACAATACACTCATTTGGGATCCAAACCTCTTTCTCTTTTTTTTTTTTTTTTTTTTTTTTTTTTTTTTGGGTTTGGTCCCATTACAAATTTACCTCACTTTCCTCTCGCTAGGCCTTGGATGCAATGGTGCTTGGACTTTGGCCTAGCTTAGAAGGTTATGGCCATTTCCCATAGATCCTAGTCCTTTACTACCAATAGGTCCAACTTGCATGTAAATTTTCTTTGTTCGAGCCTAAGACACACACATCTTACAACTCTCTTGGATCATAGGCCTAACAGACTTTTATTCATTTGTCCGACGGGCCTAGGTCCAATTACATTGTCACACAATCTTCCCTCAAATAGGCTCAAACTTAGAAAACTTACATCAAAGTGGGCCTCGTCCCATACCCGCTCTAGAAAATGAATGCAACATGACATGCGGTGCAACACACATTCACACAAGGTTAGGTAAAAGCCTCGGGGGTTACTAGTGTGGTAGGTCAGAATGGGGTATCTCCTTCGAGGGTTACCCAGGCTAAGGCGCTTAAAGAGCAACCCGTTAACGTACTCACTAACTCATCACAGGTTAGTGGCACAGGCCATGGGCTGATGGTGCTGAGCCAAGTTGCCCATAAGATCGAGTGGATCCCGGGTCTCTAATCAGACTTCCATCGAGGGGTAATGAAGTGCTAAGGTCGTGCGTGTGTGTGCGATTGTGGTTTCACCCAATTAAAATTTCTTATTAATTAAAGCCAACAAAATACTTCGGAATCTAACTCTCAGTCCCCAGTGGAGTCGCCAATGTGAGCACCGCGTCCTGAACCACTCCGGCTAGGGGGTACGCCGCTAACCACGAATGATTAGGGCGGAGAGGGAGTCGCCACCCGATTTGGCCCCGGGAACCGATTGACCCCTAGTAAGAGGCCCACTCGTCATTACCCAAAGAATTAAGGTTCGGGGTTAAGGTACGTTGTCGAGAAGGTGTTAGGCACCCGACAACACCCGACTAAATCCGGCCTCCACACGCATTTTGTTGGCTTTAATTAACGGGAAATATCAATTTAGCTCAACCCCTATTCATGCGACAGATATATCAAACAACAATGGCACACAAGATGACATTATATGAATAAAATATGCAAATAAGTAAATAAACAGAAGATAATATTGATTAACAGAATAAATAGTAACTAATAGGAGAGAGGAAGGGCGGAGGACTTACCATTGCCTGCAAAAACAAGTTAGCAAAACACCTTAAATATGCGTACGCATAAACTGAAGGTGCGTATGCACCTTTAATTTGTGCGTACGCACAAATTGTGACAGATTGTAAACTGGCAGAATGCATTCAAAATTCCTATACTATTCATGTAATGCTGTAAAATATGCAACGTGCAGAGTTTCCATCCGTACAAAAAATGTCCTATCATTGCCATTCCATCCTGAGCCTAAACATGGATTTAACGCATCTTAATCATCATGCCAACTAATATGCAAAGCCATTTAAATGACAAAGTAGCATAAATCCAGTTGCGAAACATTTAATTAAGAACATTCAAGTAAATCTGAAACTATGGCATTCAATGAAAATATGCATGGAAAATATACTTGGAGGAATAATTAATGACTATCCTAACAATTGAGGAAATGAATCATAAAGGGATGTTACCCTCAGGTTTGGGTGGATCCCAATGGATGCACTAACAGAACCTCTTCTTCCAACCTCCGCGATCGCAGCCACCGCCTTTTGGGTTTAGGTTAAGGGTCTTTAGGGTTTGTGGAGCTTTCCAAAATGATGATGGCCAAAAGATCTCCTTTTCGTGTGAGAAAGTAATCCTTTTATAGGCAAGGTATTAGGGTTTTGGGGTAGGTAGATTAGGGTTTCTAGCTCCTCTAGCCGCCACTGGCTGGATGTAAAGCAGGCTCCATCCATATAAGGCAATAGGGGAAATGGGGGGAAAAAATTCGAATTCTGGAAAATAACATGCGTACGCACAAATAGGAGGTGCGTACGCACATTTTGATGGTGCGTACGCATAAATGAATGGGCTAGGCTTCTTTAGGCCAGGCTGCGGCTGCAATCACATTAGCTTTCTGAAGATTACTTGTCAGTCATTTCAAGTTGGGCCACCCCTCATCACCGGGCTTAAAAGGGTGGGCTTGGAATATTTGGGCGGCACAAAACGGGGTGTTAACAGGGTTAGTGGTCAATATATCTCAAGTTAGTGGCCATTTAAACTTAGTTAATAGTTAAACTAATGTTAACGTTCCAAGATCCGGATTTTATCAAGAGTTCAATGAAATGGTTGGGTTTCTATCCTATTAATATGAAAATATACAAAAGGGTGAATGGATTGGAAAATTGTACTATTGATAATGATCCCTGCATAGTAATCAATATAAGTGTAAAAATCGTCACCGAAAAAGTAAGCTCAATAATGGGTCGTTGCACGGTTTTATCCGACGCCGCCGTAGACTCTTTTTGTAGTAAAACTCTTGACGCCAAACAAACCAGCTGCAAGAAACAACTAATTAGCTCCATTCCGAGACATATGATTATAGGTGTAACCACAAACAATAATTTTAACGAATGACGAACAAAAAACTCACAAAATTGGACACTATTCCCCGTGGACGCATAGACTTATGCATTTCTGCACGTGTGACATATGTCTTCAGCATTTCGATAACAATTTCCCTGAGACAAATGATAAATGCATGTCATACACTCATAAACCATCAATGGAAAATAACTACGCCTACAAGTATGAAAATCTTAAAGAAAGTATAATGTTTAATCAATATTACAACATAAGGATATTACTATTGCAACGACACTTACTCATCATCAGTATCAGATTTCCTTGGTTTCCGTGTTGCATAGCAGTACACGACTTTTTCTGTTTCACTAGGCTGTGGTAAAACCAACATCGGCCCATGTTGAAAGGGGGAAACAATGGATGCACCCCGCGTGACAATACGACGTGGGCATTGGGTCAAGTCATGAACACCAGTACTTGATTGGCCAACTTGGACAGGAGGGGTGGATTTATGATGTGCAGACAGTTTGTGCCGTTTGTAGTCCACATGATCTTCACCAATTTCCGTTTCATTGTCAGCAAATGGGCTAGGAATGGAACTTGGTTCTTGGGCACTATATGCAGGTACATCATCATGAATAACAGACGATGGTTCTGGATGCCGTTCCTCACTCTGGGCATGTGCATCCTCTTTGGGCCTGCGGCTATCCACATAAACATTGACAACATGCTACACAGCGCTTGTTATTGCTTTAGCCAAAACTCCCTGTGCATGTTTTATCCCCTCCCGCACAGCCAAAATAACCTACATGCAATTCCAAGTGTAGTCATATATACCATATGAAATTTATTTATGGAAAATCACATAATTAATAGTATGAGAATTACCAGATCCATTGGGTCCACATTTGGGGGAAGCTATGCTAATTTAAAAATTTCTGCACTATTCTTATCATCATACAGACCCAAACGCTTCACCTCACTCTCCCTCTTCCGAATTAGGGCATTTGTCCACCCCTTTAATCATGGTATCTCACGTGGAACACCACCAATAGATGAGGCAGCACGATCAAAGTAGAATAACTGTCATAAATATGTATATGGTCAGCAAGGTTTGATATAAAGGGCAATGGTTACCAATTAAAAAGGCCATACAATTCAAACAAATAAATTAAACCCTTAAAGAAAAACAAAACTGAAAACATTTCAACCATAAATAATTCTACTAGAATTAGCAAAGCACGACACTGAATTATTATTAAGATAGATAACTACTACTATCTTAATAGTATTAACATACATTCAATAAACTACTAATATGTTACAAATGGTCTACTATAATATTTGTTTCTTGTATTGAAACCATGCAAATGATTTCATATGTTATATAATTATCAACTTCATATGACAACTAATAATTAACAACTTCCATATCACAACTAACTTAACAAACAAAGGAAACTATTGTAATTTCAATACAGTACTAATATTTTCTTAATGGATTAATAAAATTTTTTCCTTTTTTGTGCCACAACCAAGACTACCACAACGGTTTTGATATGATGGTGCAGTTCATTTTTTATTTTGTTTAAAATTTGCAATTGATGTTATTGTAGGATAGGGCCATACCGTTAAAAATAGGAGGCAACCTCCAAGACCAGTCTTCGGCTTTGTACACTTCACCTTCTTTTCACTTATTGCAGTTGTTGGGTTGGTAATTGTTGCTCTAAACTCCTTAACCTCTCTCACCAGCCATTCAAGCACAAATTTTGCCCAATTGTACGTGCAAATTTTTTTCACATCAACAATCGCAGGGAATAGTTTTGGGCTTGCCTCCATCTTTAAGGTTAGGCACAACAATATGCTCAACGCATATAATACAAACGAGCGACAAAACCGATCCCCTGAATCAGTACTTTTCAAGTCATCCACAAGAATTGAATATGGCACTCCAGTCTTTGTACATTTATACTCTTCCCGTATCTGCTTAACCTCATCGATGCAACAATTGTGGGAACATCAACTCCAATGGCTGGGAGACCCATCACCAACGCGACATCATCTAGATTAATTGGATATATTTGTCCATCCCTAAGGTTCAGGCAGCAGTGGTCTATATCAAAATGTTCTACTAGCCACTTGCACAACTGTCTACAAAGAAGTGTGCAGTTCAAGTGTAACAATCCACCAAATCCCAACTCCCTCACAGCTGCCATCTGGTTGTCTGTAAGATTCTTAATAACTTTGCTGAATGAAGATGGGGAGCACCTAGTTTCTATAATTGCCTGCCATAAGAAACAAATAAATTTGTTAGTGCATTTTTTAACATAAGCAAAAGTTACCTTTAAAAAAAAATCGCAACAACAAATAAAGCAATATGAAGAATATGCATTATCATTGCATTCACTGACTTATGCCATTTATGTCCCACTTAACAACCTGTATACATAGTTTAGGCATAAATAGCTCATTTGGGAAAGTGTCTTGTATAGTTTAAAACTAATATATCCAATGTTGGTATTCAAAAAATATGATTGATTGACCTAAATAGACGGCAATTGAAGCGTGCAGTGTTACAATCAATCAAACCATTTTAGGTGAAAACTTCGATGCCTCAAAAATTTATTTTTCAATTGCTATCGTGTTCCTCAACTTAAGCCTTCTATTTAGCATCTCCCATATGTCTATTGCTCATGTAGTGTGTCATCCCACCAAAACCCCAAATACGTTCCATAAGAAATCAATCAATAAAATGCAAATTACTAACATACCCTAACACTTTTCTTTGGTATATTAGCAGGACGGGAAGCATTGAAGTCTGCCCTATTTTTTGCTGCAATAGTTTCGTATGAAGCTTTTTCTTCTTTGGACATTGATCTCCACCTCTCAGATGCAAGTCTAGACACCTACATTCGAGACGATAGTTAATTAGTAAGATTGGAAGTGATTCCCATAGTAATATTGAAATCGGGAAATTATAGTTCAATGAGTGATTCAGAAAATAATTCACAAAACAAGGAAGTTTACATTTAATTGAAAGCAAGTATATAACTACTTTGTTTCAAGTAGACATTCAAACCCTTGTCGTGGTTTTTAATTGGGAAGTACTGAGCAAATAGTAACTTTGCCACGTAAAATTTATTTTTTCATATTAATCCTCAACACTACTCACCGCAGGCACATTGAAACTTGATGCAGTTGGCATGGCAGCCTTTTCCTTCCTTGTAAATTCCGATCTGTTAAAGAAGGGTGAAAAATGTGGAATCTGATAAATTGATATGATTTAATCTAATAAATTGATATGATTCAATATAATTCCAAATTTTAGCCAGTGATATGATTTAATTTGATAAATTGCTTACAAAAAGATTTCCCATGCGTTACATGGCTGCTTCTGTACATTCCTTAGTGGAACACTACTTTCTCTCTCGTCTCTTTCCTCTTCCTCTTCATTATGATGTGATGCTTGCCCTGCTTGGTCCTTTCCATCGTCATCATTAATGAATTCTTTATCTTTATTATCACTCTGCTTAGTAGCCCTCCTACTTCTCTTTCTAGTGGCCATTCAATTATATTGGCCTTTTACGAATCTGCGGCAACGATTTGCATGTACATGAATACAATTTCACATTATTAAATATATAAAATTAATCTCAAAGGTACAACAATCTATTTAGGGACAAGAAGCAGTTTAGAACATTGAAAATTTAAAACCATAATAGATATTAAGCATGCTACATTGTTATAATAATTTAAAAAATAAAAATAAAAAAACAAGTAAATCATCGAATAGATAAGAATGAAAAGATAACTCTCTATAATGCCACTGCCACTGTAGACTCCCACCCTTTGGATACCTACAATTAAAATGATGATCAATAGTGCTAGTGCTTGCCATGGAACAAAGTATGTCAAATTTGCCCAAAAGCTGTTCCCCAATGGAGTCGTAAAAGGAACTATGGCTTCGTAGATTGGTTGGTCAACAGTTTCGATCTACTTGGATGACTAATGGAAAGGTTCTCCTGTATTTATCTACACTTTTTTAAAAAATAAAAAAAATTTAACTTGAATTTTGATCCACAATTTCAACTTTTTGAATTGGTTTGGAGGGGTCATTATAGATTATATTGTTAGTTTCTTCTAGTGCTTCATAATTTCTTCTAATTGATGGTTAAGAAAATAATTTGTTTCATCAATAACTATCAAGGTCCATAGATGAATTTTGCGCTATTACATTCAGAGAGTTCCCCTCGTACCTTTTCTATTTTCATAGCCTGTCCAAAGGTCTACGAAAAGAGGGTGTTGCATTCGGTTGAGAGCATCAGTCTAACCTTTATTTACAAACTAGTATGAACCTGCGCATCATCACAACTAAATATGAAGACAACAAATAATTTAGGGATCCAGAGTTTAGGCCGACATGTTTTCATCTATGGTTCATCTCTTTGCATCCCTACTTATAAAGCAACGTGTGTCCATCTTTCTATTAGTTTTCTTGGACAGTTAGGGGTTGTTAACTAAACCCAACTTCTTTAAAGCAGTGTGTGCCCTTTAGTTTTTCCCCCCTTTTGGTCACAATTTGAGTATTTGTTTCCATCATTTAAAGTGTCACGTACACAACATTTGTTAACACATCAACACAATTTTGATTTGTCGCTATTTCTTATGCATTATGTGTGTTTTACTTTTGAAGTATCTAACTTAAATGTTGTTGTTGATTGCACTTTCAAATTGAGAAATATGAATTTATTTTTTTCATCCCATGATCCATGTTATTTTTGCTTTTTATTTTTTATTTTTTTTGCAATTTAGTTAAGAAAATATATGGCTCTTTCCACTTTGAATTTGAAACTAAAAGTATGTTGCTTTGACAGATTAGTAAGGTTGGAGTAAATTCTTCACTCCATAAAGGTAAAAAAAAAACACTTCATCTCCTTCATTTTGTCCTAAAGCAGATAACTTAGTTTCTTCAAAATAACATAGCGTATAAAAGTTTGTCATCATTTAATCTATGTGTTCAAATTGTTAAACTCTAATTAGATTTATTCTATTAATGAGAACATGTAGGAAAAATGAATGAAAAAAATTAAAACTTCGAATCTTTATTTTTTTTGTTATTTCTATATAGTTGGTTATAGTTTTTTAACGTAATCTTTAAAGCTTATTATTTATTGATAGATAAGGGATCATTAAAATATTTTATCTATGCTATTTGAAAATAAATTAAGTACTCGCTCCTTGACAAATGCTTTGGTGAGATCAATTGGTTTATATGGAAACAAAAAGAAACTACTGTTAAACGTGCCATTGATAATCAATGTGATTTTTTAAATTTGTTGGTAATGTGTTACCTTCATATTTGACATGTTTTCTTTTCATTTTTTGTGGCTTTTCAGGTACATGTATGGTAAAATATCTTGCTACTCTACTATGGGTTAATCAAAATTGAATTATTTTTACATTATTGAGTTTAGATAGTGGGACTTATTGTATCGGGGTTTTTAATTTGCTAAATCACATATTTTAGAAAGCATTTTGTGTACATGTTTACAATATGTGAATATTTTGTTTCACTGCAAATTATGTTGCTACAGTCTTATGACTTGGTAAGACTGAATATAACTTTATTATGTTGGGGATCTATTCGACAATTAGTCTCATTGTTTTAATAGAACAAGTATCCTACTAAATGAAACCAACAATTGATAATGGCATTTTTATCTCTTATATAAGGAGTTTAGATAAAATTACTATTTAGTTTCCTGGGCATCACCCGGGGTTTCTACTAGTATTACATAAATGTAGAAATGAATGTCTAGTCATTTGATAAAAAAATCTAATAATTAAGGGTGCAACAAACATTGTCCTTTCTTTTGCTACATTTTCTCAGAAAACCAAACACTATGCTTTTTTCCCGAAAAAAAATGCGGCTTTAACAAAAAATACAGAGTAACTGCAGCAAAAATTTTTCCTCACAACCAAAAGAACAAAAATAAAAACCATACCAAACACTCTAAAAGAAAGAGGCATCAAATACCATATCCTCAATCACCAAAAAACAATATGGGTTAAAGAAAAAAAAATGACGAAAGAAAACATGAAGCATATGAGGAACCAAACAATATGGCTTAGAAAAAAAAAACCAAAAAAAAAAAAAGGGGGAAAGATAACATGAAGCAAACCAAGCGAGGAAAAAAAACAGAACATGAAAAAGAAAAAAGGAAGGCTCCGTACCTCTCCTCCCCGCTGCTGTGTGGTCCTCGCCGGAGGCTTCGCCGGAAAATGCTGGCTTCGGAGGTTGGATTTTGGAGGATGACAACGCTAGGACTTCCGCTAATCGCGCGACAGAGGTGGGAATGAGGAAGAGATCTACTTTCACTCCCGAAGGCGACGGACAATGGCCAGCGACCGGTACACTTGCAACGGCCGTTCCTGCTCCCAAATACCAGCGACGGAGTGATTTGGAGAAGATGAACACTTGCCAAACCGACTGTGGAAGAGGGGTTTCCCAAATCGCCAGAGGTAGACGAGGGCGGGATGTGAAGAGGTTTTGGCAAAAAAATTGGCGCCCATTCCTTTTTTCCTCTCAAATCTGGTATGCGGGTTTGGGTCAATCCATTTCCATAAGGGGTTTTCGAGTCTTTCACTTAGCAGCCGTTGGATGAGCAGCTGAGGGAATTAACAGCCAGATCAGCACGTGCTGATATAGCCTTACATCAGCACCCGTACGTGCTGATGGGATCAATCCTGTGTATATATATGTTATTAGGAGGTTTCAAATGTTTTGTACTTGACTACCTCCCTGGGCACATGTAATCCCTCTATCTCATATGCACTAGGCAATTACGACACATGAGGTTGGCCTTGAAGGAGAATAGTGAGAGTTAAACTAGTATAAAATATTACGGAGTATATAACTCACTATTATTGAGCACTAAGAAATTAAGAATTAGGAGTAACCAATTTTCTGTCAACTAGGTTGTATTATTTTTTTAAATAATTTTTTTGGACATTTTTAGCATGACATACTACCATTGTTAAGTCATGACTACGAAGAAAAAAAAAATTTATGAAAAAAATCCATTTCTTATCATTTTAATGGTCAGGATTTGACTATCATCCTTGTCATGTAAGATTTTTTCTATTTCTTTTTATTCATTTATTTATTTATTTTCTTGGGGTGCAATCAGGTTGCTACTTGTTGGACGACTTCCAACTTCTTGGCATATAAATTTGTGTTGCAAAACTCCACCTGCACTCACCAACTCGGCCAACATTGACAGTTTATGGCCTTATGGCGCCCAATCCATTTTCTACAGGGAGTTGGATTACTTGAATTCTATCCAGGACGGAGCCAAGATTTCTCATGGGGGAGCCATAGTTTATATAAACACATATATGCATATATTAATGGTTTGGATCACTAAACACCCGTGCCCATTCTACCTATTATCTACATACTGGGTTTTGGTTAGCCCCCTATGCCCTACCCAAATCTTTGTTTTTCCTTTCCTTTTTTTAATGTACGTATGTATGGTATTCTTTTAGTTGTGAATAAGACATGTTCGATGTAATGTCTGTATCGCATTCTTTTTCTCAGTACTATCATTAGGTTTTTGTGAACCAGCGACCTTGCCATTGATTAGACGTGTTCATAAAGGAGAAATATTATTAAGGCCCCTTTTTGGGGTTCGAATGAAAATTAAACAATTATACTATAATTGATGTTATAGAAACAATTTATAGAAATTCATGAAATGCCAGTTTTTTAAATGTCTACTTTCATTTGGATGATTACCATCATTCTCTTGAAATTTTCCATTGAAGGTATTGGATTTATGCCTTCAGCACTAAACAAATTACCCTAAAATTGTTTAATTTTCATTGAGATTCCTAAACAGGTCCCAAATTATTTATTTTTCCTGTCAAGATGGTTTGGTTGCGTGCAACGCCGACCAATGATGCATGAACATCAGTGACTACTCTTGTAAGGGCCCTATTGAATCATGAAGGTACGTGGTGTGATAAGGACAAAACGTAGGACTAAATTAAAGGACTGTGAGTCTAGTTACCCATACTGGATATGACGGCATGGGATTTATCTGAGGAGGTGATCATTGATAGTACGTGTTGCCTGGCGATAAAGGATTCATGCAGCGGACCCTAAGTGACAAGGATATAAGGCTTAGTCGGTTCGACTGAGTATGTTTGACAAAGAATAAGGCCTTGAATTTTTCCATGCACTGCGGTTTGAGCCAAGGTCGATGATATGGGTAGGCATATGCTTCTGAAGTAGATTTGATTGCGATAAGGTAATCAGCCAATGAAGATACGCGTGTAAAAGAGTATATATTGGATCGTAGAAGCAGCATTTTGGAAGCTTGGAGAGGCTCTTACCATGAACATGAGGCAGATATTTATTCTAGATTTTAATTCCCGTGAAAGAGATGCTCAACTGAATGTCTGCTAATTTCAGGTTTCTCATGCATTGTGTGAAGACTGGTAGTTAGATTTTGATAATATTGATACGAATCATGAGGCCTCAGAATTTGTTGCTCAATTATTGTTCGGCGCCAGTAGAAATGGATGATATATACTTTAAGTACGTGGCCAGCAAAGATAACCTTAATTTTGGTACGTTCTCTAAGAACCAACATTTCTTTTAGTATTTATGTAGTCGCTATATATCAATGTTTCTTGTACAAATATATTAATTTGTCAAAGTGAGAATTATTATTGCCATAAATTTTCAAGATTTTTCTAGCAAACGGTTATTGTGGGATGGAGACGTTGATCGTCTAAAAAGATAAGGATGACCCTTCTTCCCTTATATCAGACATGGAAAACAAACTCTTCAATCAGAAGTTAGAAACATTTAAAATCTTGATAATCTCTTTGATGGGCATCAACCAAAGATCATGTCCTTCATTCTAGAGCTAATTTTTTTTTAGTTAGTTAGAGTGGTCTTATTATTAGTTATCATATATATATATATATATATATATATGGTTAGCCTACAGTCTGTCTATATGGTTAATGGGTATATATATATGTTCAAAACTGGAGTTACTGATCTGAAGCCTAGCTAGCTCAATGACTGGAAAGAAGTATTCTTTGTTAAGTGTCAGGTTTGGGTCTTGACTTCTATCCTTGGCACGTATACATTAGCAAGCAGCCGAAGAGCCATTCTGACGTAGCGGGAGACTTTATCAAGAAGAAGGGTGCGCACCGCCTACTTTTTGGAAATCACTCGAATTCATGAGACAAAGAATAACACACTCGAATCAATGAGTAAAGAGAAAAATAATTCTCAGAAAAGAAATTCTTTATTAATCAAAAGTTAACCTTACAATGAAAAGAGACGGTCTATATATAAGTTGCAAACCCTAATCCTAAACTTAAGCAGTAAGCTGGCAAAATGGAAACCCTAAACAGCAATCACAACTCCCAGAGACATTATTACCAAAAATAGCAAAAACGCGCTTTAATTTGAGGGCCAAGAAGAAGGAATTCACCCAAAAAACAGCGTAAGTCTTTGTTGTAGGCGAGGAGTATTGATCAACACATCGATTCCAGTTGATCCACCGAATTTCACGCGATTCTGACGTTTGGGCTTTCTCTCCCTCCTAGTACATTTTCGTGTTTCGCTTTTGGAGGTCCATCTGGACTAGGAATTCTTCAACAAGCTACATCACATTCCTGCCAAGTTTTATGTTCTGGGTAAATGACATACTCTGGTTTTCATCATCGAATTAGGAGGAAAACTGGGTTTTCTGGTTCAATTCATTCATGGATTTTTTGAGTGTCCTTAGAGTGCTATGTCCATTATGTTCTTATAACCACTCACACCTCGCCGTGTCAGTGTAAAAAAACAATATTGACTGACGACTTGGCTTATTTGATAAAAAATCATCTCAATTTGATGATTTTGGTCATGTTCATTGGCAGAGTTGAAACTTGTGAAACTTGCAAACTACTAGACGGATAAACTCATCTAATACGGCAGATTTTTTTTCCATATCTATGTAGAAGTGGTACATGCACGATTGATTGTTTTTGGCCGAGGTCATGCCCATTGAAGCAACAGACATAGTGCATCAACCAATTAATTGAAGTCACGATCATTCAATTATTTCTTGGGCCACCTTTTGGAAAGGTATCTTTTAAATAGAACTAACCAGAGAATCTTACCCATTCGTCACAAAGCCAAAACTTCAATCACTTGAAAGAAGGTACTGTGATCGACAAATATAGAGGATGTCTACGGCCATAGAACAGCAACAGTAGTATATATTATATATTATATATTAGTCATTTTGTTAGGTTTGTGGAGCCCAGCAAGCCTAAGACGTCTACATCTTAATTAATGGAGCACAAGTGCACAAGGGAGCGAATAGCAAAAATTTCCAAGCCAAACAAGCAACAACATGTTATGCATACCCCTCTGTTCTTAGCTTGGAAGCTAGATTCATACTCTTGCTTTATGTCTACTCCTTTGATTCCACGCTCAGACTCTCACACATAGAACAGATATTTTTTTTCCCTTCTTGTAATACTTATCACGGTTCTCTCTCTCTCTCTCTCTCTCTCTCTCTAGCTTATCCATCAGCTCTACCTTAAAATCTAGTTGTTGAATGTGTCTAAAAGTCTATATAAAGAGGAGAGTACAAGAGTTTTTTTGTGAGGTTTGAAGAAGATGAATATGCAAAAAGCTTGGCTTTATGAGGAGTATGGTCCTAAGGAAGTCCTCAAGTTGGGAGACTTCCCGGTTCCTACTCCCCGGCATGACCAACTATTAGTCCAAGTTCGAGCTGCTGCTTTGAATCCTATTGATTTCAAGAGGCGCCAACGAGCTTTGTTTCCTTCAGATTTCCCCGTGAGTAGACTAAAAGTGCAAGATTTATATGTACATACGTGTATATACATACATTCATAGATACATACATACCATATATATATATATAGATATAGAGAGAGTGAGAGAGAGAGCGTGGAGTTAACATCTTCGCATAATTTTATACCACATACGAATCATCTATGATCATCTTAATCAGCGGATAACATCTTGTCACCTTGGATGCTCTGGTTCGTACGGAGTATGAAACTGGTTGAGCAATCATAACTGTCTTATTCACAAATATGTTTTCTTAGATTCTATCCTTATTGATCTGTCCCAGTTCTTGGTTTGAACTGTTGTAGGCTGTCTTCACTTGGTAGTTTTTGAGCTGAATTGTTTTATGCTGTCTCAATAACATCACTTGATAGCTTTGAGCACAAACACTGGTTGAATTTACAACAGTGATGGGTTATATGTAGGCCAATGGTGCTTATTTCGAGATATTGGACTTTTTATAAGCTGGGAATTGAAATTCAGAACTTGGGAATTAAGCACAAAATTGATAAAAATGAAAACAATGTTGTGAGAATAGTAGAGAAGCCAGTGGCTAGGACAAACTTTGGCAAGAATTCCAGCAACAATATTTATAATTTAAGTGGCAAGCATTGAGCAATGCATGCTAAATAAAAGAGGACATAAGTCAATTTTCTGGAATCATTTGGTACCATTTGCAAGTAATTTGATAAGTTTTTTGCAGCATGAATAATTTGTAAATTATTGAATTTTGCATTATAAAAATGGGTGGCACGTATTCAATTCTAGTCACTTAGTTTGGGGACCTCAAAAGTGTGGGGAAATTTGTAACAATGGTGCTGCACAGGTGCCACCTAAAATAAATGAAACAGGAGTATTTTTATTTTTATTTTTTAAATTTTTTAATTAGCTAAAGAAGTACTAGTCCTTACTGAATAGTGATCCCCCCGGTAAAATATTAATGAGATATATGCAAAATAATTGATGCAGGTGGTTCCTGGCTGCGACATGGCCGGGGTTGTGGTAGCAAAAGGTGGCGGCATCACAAAATTCAATATAGGTGATGAGGTGTATGGCAACATCCAAGATTTTAATGCAGAGGGGAACTTAAAGCAGCTTGGGACTCTGGCACAGTTCATTATTGTGGAGGAAAACTTGGTTGCAATGAAGCCAAAAAACATTTCATTTGAGGAGGCTGCAAGTTTGCCTTTAGCAGTTCAAACTGCAATAGAAGGCTTCATAACTGCAGGTTTCAAACAGGGACAGACAATTTTTATAGTTGGTGGAGCGGGTGGTGTTGGAACTTTGGTTGTACAGCTGGCCAAGCACTTGTATGGAGCTTCTCAGGTTGTGGCAACAACTAGCACCCCAAAGGTGGAGTTTGTCAAAAATCTGGGCGCAGATAAAGTTGTCGACTACACTACGACTAGATATGAAGAAATTGAAGAGAAATACGATTTTCTCTATGATACGATTGGTAAGTTTCTTACTTAGCTTGTGGTTATTACTACTTCCATCCTAGGTAAGTGCTGAGTAGTGAAGCACTTTCATGATAGTTCTCTGAATGGAAAAAAGGCATTTGGTTACTTCTATTTTGAGGTGTGGAAGGTAGTTTAATTGGTGAGTTGGTCATATTAAAACACTTTGAAAAGCTGTTTGTATGTCAAAAAGATGGAAGAAAAGGAAAGAGAATTCAGCATAATGAATGGAGAGGTATTTGAAGGGAATGCTTACTCTCTGCCTAGTTCCATTTGTGGCAAAATGGGCCTTGTGACATAAGGCCTCTTTCTGAAGTTCACTTGACCCACGTTTCTAAAATCAATTCTTTCCTACTGGAATTTAAGTCAAGTCAAGAAAGCTTCTTTCGACACATACAAGAAAGTGCACCAAACACTACCTCAATGAGCATATTTCTGTAATTTAATCCAATTTAATTTTTTAATTTCCATCTTCAGGTGATTGCAAGAACTCCTTTGTAGTTGCTAAGGATGATGCACCAATTGTTGTCATAACCTGGCCTCCATCTCATTCTAGAGCAACTTATTCGAGCTTGACAGTTCGTGGGGAAATCTTAGAGGAGCTTAGGCCATATTTAGAGAGCGGAAAACTCAAGGCTGTGATAGATCCTACTGGTCCGTACAATTTCACAGATGTGATTGAAGCATTTCGATACCTAGAAACTGGAAGAGCTAGAGGAAAAGTTGTCATATCTCCCTTCCCTTTGCAGCATCTTCCCTCTTCCATTTTGTGTGAGAGTAATAACAATTTACCACCTGAAATGGTTTCTCTGAAGATGCCTGTTCATTGAATTCTCCACCAGATATTGTAAGATAATAGCCCTGAACAGACTATTTATGTACCACTAGTTTTTTAAGTAGTGATAGTATGGCATATAATGTTTTGATCAAAATTGTCAAATTCATAAGTGTACGTACTGACACTTGATATATATTTGACGATAAATTGGAGGGTTTCTGTCATAAATCAAGTTATTGTTAGGCTATGAAATTCTTAAGTAGGAGATATTGATAAACCAATATATAAATATAGGATGATGATCAGGTGAGCATGTGTTAATATAACTTACATCAACCACCCTTGATGCATGGTGTTGATATAAGTTAGGTGAGCATGTTGTCACAGGCCGGGTCTCCAACCGATAAGGCTAGCCTGTTAGGTGGAGTTTCCCTCCCAACATATATGCCTAGGACTCTCCTAGTGCCTATCCATTGTGGGACAAAGATTCGTGATAATGTGCTCTAAGTTATACCAGCACTGACATTAATTGAAGGTTGTACCTTGTGCATTGGTAGGTTACATGATACATATATGTGGCCAATGCACATGATACGATTTCTAATACATGGTACTAATACAACCTATATCAATACGTTTCTACGTGACTGGGAATGTATCTATATATATTAGAAAAAAACTTGGAAGTGTTAATGTTGACAAATCAATCTTCTATACTTTATTTCCATCTGTAACTTGTACTCAACAAATCATATACAAAAAAGAATCCTCCTGATTCTTCAATCAGATGTGTCTTTTTTGAAGTGTGCCTAATGGAGAATAGACCAATGGGTGCTTAACACATTACTAGCTAATTATACATGCTTAACGCAGAAATTTGGTTAATCAAGCATTATGTGGACCAAAAGGGGTTGCAACAAGGTGACATAAGGATCTGCAATCGACTTGCACAAGCTGGAAAGAAAGGACAAATCGTTGGGAATATACCAAAAGAGTGCATGGGACGGCCACGATGATCGACAAGCATAATAAGTCGATGAAACAACACAGAAAGAAGTAAGCATGACTTGGATCCTTCTGGCTTCCCATCTGGTAAATGGCATAAATGGAATGGAAAGCATAAAACAAAGGAGAAACCTAGGGCTTCGTTTGTTTGTTTCGAATGAAAAATATGCCAATACCATGATGAGAGGACGGCAACTAGGCTATTAAGAAATTAGAGTTTATTAAGCAATTTGTTTATGATAGAGAGTTGATTTAACAATGATGTAAATATCAAACGAAAACGATAGTGTGGACCAAATGACAAAGACATCTTTAAAAAATTGGGTTTCCTATGAGAAATAGTCGAAAAATTCTTGGGTTAAACTAAAAACAAGTAGTGGCATACTAATTCAGCAATTCTATTACAGCCTAGCGAACCTGATCAATTAATGAAATTTAATTATTCCAATCTTTTTTTTTTTTTTTTGGTAGTTCATATAGTATCTCCAATTAATCTTAATGTAGATTAATTAATTCGTATTCTAATCTAAATTAAATTAGCCAGTGAAAGTTCATGAAGATGCCCTTATCCATATATATATATATATCCTCATGGTGCCTACAAGAATTAGTGAGCGCACATATATTTGATTGAATCATGGCGATCACATGATTTATATTTACATCAAACAATAAAGTTACTCTACCTGGCGTAGGAATTTATTTATTTATTTTTAGAGTTTTAGGTAAGTTGAAATTTAATCAAGCAATTATTTATTTATTTATTTATTTATAAATAGGAAATTGGTAGATGTTCGTTTGTTAGTGTGAAGAAGGGTAATCTAGGCCTCTGGTATGACGCTGATTAGACTTTACACCTAATCAATCGATCTAGATTAGAATATTATTCTATTTTAATGAAGTTCTTATCCTTTATCCAAAAAAAAAAAAAAAAAGGCCTGAGATCCATAGATCTCCTGAGATCCATAGATCTTGACGTGCCTGACCATCTTCCAAGTCTTTTCCCAGGAAAGGAGGAAGGGAAAGAAATTGGTATTCTTGACATTTTTTTTAAAAATAATAATAATAATAATTTTCCTTCTCGGCACTTTCAGTGATGTAACCAAAACTTCTACAACCCTTGGTTCGTCTCTTTCAGTGATGCAACAACCTGAGACACATGGACGGAATCAGGATTTTATCTTAGGGGTGGCCAAAGTATGAATAATAAAAATTTTACCTTTCAAGTATGACAATCATAATAAGATTCAAGATTAAATATATTAATACATTGAATGGAATGTAAATGACTCGACCTTAATTATATTTCTCTAAAACCATGACAAAAAAACAAAAAAACAAAAAGAAGAAGAAGAAGAAGAAGAAGAAGAATAGGGGTTGACAGCAGCAATAAATTTAAATAATGTTTTTTATTTTTTATTTTTTATTTTTTTTTATTTTTTTAATTAAAAAAAAGAAGCCAAAAAAGTGTACCTTAATATGTAGAAATTGAGCAATAATTTTCTCCGGCAAGATGCTTTCCACCAACCGTTACTCTCTAGTGTGCTCAATGATTTTGTTTGACAGAAATCTAGGGTAACTCCCATGTTACAAAAAAAAAAAAAAAAAGAAAGAAAAAAAAAGGGCTAAAACGATCGATAGGAGAAGGTGTTTGTTTTTGTTAATTATTTAGGACATTTTACCTTTTGTATATATTAATTCTAGCTTTTTATCCTTGGGTACAAGTTGCCTATTTGACTTTTAAGAGATCATGTGAGGAAGCATTGTACTGATTGGGAGGGACCATTGGTCGATTGTGTCTAAAAATCCGAAACTAATAAATTACGTTTTGGTGACCATTTAGCAATATAATACCAAAACCAAACCCATTAGTAGTCATTTCATAGTAGGCTGATAATCAATTTGTAACAAGTTAATAGATAATACCTTGTTTTGGTATTAGCTTCAAATCAGGGTCACCAAAAAATACTTTATCAAGACAATTTTTTGGAAACTGAGGGGGGGCCATGGCCACCCCATGCCTAAGTATAGTTCCGTCCCTGCTTGAGACACATTCTCTTTGATTTCCAATATTAATCATACCAAAGAGAAGGGGATTAGGCTCGACATTTAAAGAGTGGTTAAGCCCATCAAGTGTACGAAAAATTTGGCTCATCATACTAAGGGTTGCAGTTTTGAGGTCATCGAAGTAGGATGATAAAGCTGTGTGAGCATTGTATGATATGCCTCTGTGAGCGCTGTGTCCTAACCACGCCAGCTTGGGAGTATGCCACTATCTACGGATGATTAGAGCGGAGAGGGAGTCGCCATCTTCGGGAACCGATTGACCCTTAGCAAGGGCCCAACTTGTCATTACCAAAAGAATCAAGGTTTGGAGCTAGGGTACGCGAATGGGAAGGTGTTAGGCACCCACCTATGCTCGGCTGAAATTCGGGCCCCACATATATTTATTGGCTTAATTAAAAAGGATTTAATTGCATTCGACCGTTAACCAAACATTTATGCAAAATCAAACAATGACACGCAATGATGAGAGGTAAAGAAGAATTAACAAGAAGATATATATACAAGAAAGAGAATTTGAAATTAACAGAAATGCTTACACTGCCGTGCAAAAGAGAAAACGGGGTTAATCTGCCAAAAAAAGTAGGGTCATGCACATACGTGCATATGTGATGCACGTACGTGCATCTCATATGTACAGTACATGCATGCCCTCTGGCTACTGTGCTATATGCTTCGATTATATCTATTCATGCTGCTATGGTGTGCCGGAGAGCCTACAAATGATTTGAATATGCTTTGGAAATGGTGAAAATGCCCTAGATCTAAATATCATAGATACATGGTGATATTGAAAATGAACTGACACAAATATACACATGAATGGACATAGCAAGATGATAGTGTGATGTGTGTGCTGGAGTTAATGAATGAATATGCTTTGAAACGAATGAGAAACCTTTTTCAGATCCTTAAATGCAGAAGTGAATCAATAACAGGTTAAGTCTAGACGCATCCTACATTCAGGCATTGAATGAAAAGATACACATAACTGATATTATGTACATTTCATGCAATATCATAAATAATCATTTCAAATCAATGGAAGAAAATGGAATTGAAAGTTGAGAAACGTTACCCTTAGGTGCAGGCAGGTGCGGGCAGTAGTAGTTTCTTCGCAAGTTTGCCTTCCGGATTTCTCGCAGTCACAGTTGTGAATTTTCGGGGGTGAGGTGGAGGTTGGGTGAAAAGGTCAAATCCCCTCTCTTGATTGAAAGTAAGGTATATAAAGGAAAGGATTAGGGTTTAATTCGGAGGGTTTTTAGGGTTTCTCAGCCGCCATCGAGCATCTGTCAGCATAGGGCTCTATAAGGTAAGAAGTAATTCGGAGGGAAATGCTGGGAATTCAAAAAAAAGAGGGGCATGATCGTACGTGCATGGGAGATGCACGTACGTGCATCACCCATGTTCGTACGAGCATGGGTGTTTCAAAATACTAAAAGGCTACATTGCGTCTGCGTGGGTCCCTTGGGCTTGCTTGCGATAGTTCGTCTGCTGCTGTCCTTTATCATTGGGCTTACAAGAGTGGCCCATGGTGTCAAAGAGGTACGAAATGGGGTGTTAACAGCCTCACTTTGGATCCCATGGCGGCATTCATATTTGTCAACCTGTAAACCCAAACACTAAATAAAATGTTGTACATGCATTTCTTGTTCGTGCACAGAGACGCACAAAAAAAATGAAAAAAAGCATTCATATTTGTCAACCTACTAACCCAATAACTCAATAAAATGTTGTACATGTGTTTCTTGCTAGTGCACACAAAAAAAATGGAAAAAGGAAAGGAAAGAGGGGCCGGGGCCTGGGGGAGTCTTGCACTTTGAGATGGCCATGTATTTTATTTGAAATGAAGACATGGTTCATCCAAAGGTGTAACTACAAAATAAATATTTCTCCGAATGAAGCTAAGTAAATAAATTTTTAACTCCAAGGGTGAATCAATGATTCTGAGGATTTGTAAATAAAGAAGCGAAAAGAGGATTTATTCTTGGTGAATGGCCGTAGCCTTACTTATGCCTAGAGATTAGTCTAGCAAAAGGACCAGATACCATGATGATAAAAGTTAAATGTAAATGGATTCTAGCTAGCAGAAGCACCTATAAGTCATCTTAACTTGGTGATCTCGTTATTAAATTTTAATCAAATGTATGTATTAACTCCAGAAAAAGAAAATAAAAGAAAATTAGTTTCAATCTCTTTCCATGCTGTCATGGTGTTTTTTGGCAAGACTCTCTCTACCACCCCTATTTAATCAGCATGATATAATCTTCCTTCTTCACAACTCACAAATATGGACTTCCTCCAAGCCATCTTCATCTTCATAGCAACTCCACTACTACTCCTCTCCTTAGCCTTCTCTTTTCTCATACTAAAAATCTTCACTGGAAAATCTTTCAAGAACCCGAAGTACCCACCTGTAAGGGGAACTGTCTTCCACCAGCTATTCTACATGAACAGATTATATGACTACCAAACGCAAGTTGCCAGGAAACATCGTACTTTTCGACTGCTCGCTCCATCACAAAGCGAAATATACACCACCGATGTTCGAAACATTGAGCACATACTCCAAACCAAATTTGACAAGTACCCCAAGGGTAAGTATAGTCAAGAGGTGGTAGCAGATCTTTTTGGCCAAGGCATATTTGTTGTAGATGGAGACAGTTGGCGGCAGCAGAGGAAGCTAGCAAGTATTGAGTTCTCTACCAGAGTTTTGACAGACTTCAGCTGTGGTGTGTTTAGGAGAAATGCTGCTAAACTGGGTAGAACTGTTTCAGAGTTTTCAGGTGCCAAGCAGGTTTTTGAAATACAAGTGAGTAATCCAACATGTAAGCAAAAATGTTTGTTGGGGGTGTGTTTGTGTGGGTTTAAATTTCATACTAATTTTTTCTTTTAAAATATATATATTTTTGTAGGATTTACTAATGAGATGCTCTTTGGAATCCATATTCAAAGTTGGGTTTGGGGTGGATTTGGATTGCTTAGATGGGTCTAGCAAAGAAGGCAGTGCTTTTATGAAAGCATTTGACGATTTTAATGCTTTGGTGTTTTGGCGATATGCTGACCCATTTTGGAAGCTGAAAAGGTTTCTCAATATCAGCACTGAAGCCGCCCTCAAGATGAACATCAAGGTGATTGATGATTTTGTGTATAAAATAATCAGGACCAAGAGGAAACAGCTAGCGATGCAACAAGATTTTGTAAGCATTAACATCTTCATTCCATTATCACTGTTACTATAACAATTTTGTTTCTGTAATTGAATCATTCCATTTAGGCCATGTTTGTTTGGTTGGAATGGAATGGATGGAATGGAATCACATTCCAATTCATTCTCAACAATATGTTTGGATGAGGTAGTTAAACTGGAATGGAATAAAAAAAGGATGAATGAACCATTCCACTCCATTCCAGGTTATTTTAAGTATGGAATCAGATTCCATTCCCACTCATTCCATTCCAGCCAAACAAACATGGCATTAGTGTTTCATAGCTTTTGATGGCACATAGTCATCATTTAAAATGGTATGATATACTGAAATGGAACCATCACCACAAATAACAGCAGAAAAATGGGATGGCATATGGCACTATATCAAATCCTAACAATGATTCCTCACAATTATTGGTGGTGATGGCTCAATTTTCTGCAATGTCTCTTTACTCCTGTGGATGGGAGTCTACCTTGTTCGATGAAATGATTTGATTTTCTTGTGAGTGAAAAACTGTACAAACTATTTTTGAGTTTTGATTAAGTCATTGAGAAGTTGTTATTTGTTACATGGTTTCAAGAATGACAAGGAGGACACACTTTCAAGGTTTCTAGTGGAGAGCAAGAAGGATCCAGAAAAAATGACCGATCAATTTATAAGGGATATAATTTTGAATTTTATGATCGCTAGCAAAGATACCACAGCTGGTACTCTCTCATGGTTCTTTTACATGCTCTGCAAGCATCCTCTAGTACAAGAAAGGATTGCGCAAGAAGTAAGAGAAGTCATTGATGTCGGAGATAATGAAGATTGCTTTGAAAATTTTGTAGCAAATATAACTGATTCGACACTTGAGAAAATGCAATATCTTCATGCAGCATTGACAGAGACCCTGAGGCTATACCCTGCAGTTCCTGTGGTAAAATTTTCTCATGACCTTATTGCTCTGTCTGGTTGTTAAGAAACAGAGGGATAAAAAATAGTGGAATATTGCAATAAGCATTCCAATCCTGACTCAATGCAATATTTCAAAATTTTTACATCCCCACACCCCCCCCCCCTTCTTTTTTTTTTACCATTTGAAAGGACTACAAATAAATTTCTTGATTGAAAACGAATATTGTCCCATGTACTTCTTTTTGGTGCCCATGTCTGAAATTTTATCCTGTATTCATGTTGCTTTTCTACATTATGAATTTATGGCGATGCAACTGAGCCCCTGAAATAACAGGTGTTAACTTATCCCTAATTTAAGGATCATACTTGGCTACTCACGGTGAGGAATTTTCTCTTCATGACTGGTGACATTGAATTCAGAGCTCACCACATGTAGTCTTCTGTGATTAGTATTATTTAGAGCATCACCCTGAATGAAATCAAAAGGTCAATCCCATAAGCATCATGCTAACTACACATGGTGAGCTCAATATTTAACGCGTCCCTGATCAGGAAGAGGATCCTCTTCACTGGTTAATAGTCAAGTATTGTCCCAAATTTGAAGAGGGCTTTCTTGGGCAGAGTCCATAATCACAAAATGAGACTAATTTAATTTATTATGTTAAAGCCACATGAATTCTTACTTTCGCACAAAAAGTTTTGAAAGAAAGATTTTTCATGAAGGACTAGTAAGCGTATGTAGTAATGATATTTTCTATTTCAGAAGTTTTGAGGTATTATCATAAATTTTGGTTCGAACCCATTTGTTGTGTTGTTGTTTTCAATTTTGTTTAATTTATATTTTTGTACACTTTTTGTTTGTGTTCTGGGGGCATTGTTGACTCTAACTTTGTGTGTTCATAAAAGAGTACTAATGTTAATTCTTTGGTGTCATTGCTGTACTTCAAGGATGGTAGATGTGCAGAAGCAGATGACACTCTCCCTGATGGTTATAAACTGAAAAAAGGAGATGGGGTATACTATATGGCCTATGCCATGGGCAGGATGCCTTACATTTGGGGAGAAGACGCTGAGGATTTTCGACCTGAAAGATGGCTCAACAATGGAAATTTCCAACCCAAACCACCGTTCAAATTCATAGCATTTCACGTTCGTACACCTTCTAGCTGTACATGTATTCATGTGTACATAAACTCATATAGAACACTTTCTAAGAGTTCACTTTGTGTTGTGTTTTATTGTGCAGGCGGGTCCTCGAATTTGTTTAGGGAAGGACTTTGCTTATCGGCAAATGAAGATTCTATCCATGGTTCTTCTTCGCTTCTTTAGGTTTAAACTAGCCGATGATATGAAAAATGTGACCTATAGGACCATGTTTACACTTCACGTTGATGGAGGTCTCCATCTTCGTGCAGTTCCAAGGACAGGTTATTTAAATTCTGATATGTGAAGGAGAAGTTTTGCCCCTCTATGAACAGTTTGTCAGTGCCATCACTGTTGGTATTGGTGCATCCTAATTGTGTATTGTGGCTGTTGGTCAGTTCTGCAAAAGCTGTAACTGCATGAATTGAAAAGATTTCTACTACAATTTGTAAGATTATAATTACTATTATTTAGTTTTGGTTGCAAAGAAGACAGCAAAAAAATAAAGCAACACACACATTTACACAAGGATCAAATGAAAAAACAAAAACAAAAATATGGCAACCAAAACAGCTTTCCATCTACCCCTCCTGCAGCTTACCCCTTTAGCTACCAAACTTACCTTCCTCCTCCTCAATCCTTCTTCTTTCCCATTCTGCCTTCAACTCCACAAGCTAAAGTGTCTAGCTGAGCTGTTTTCTTCATTCTAAAATCTTGGGATATCTCTTTTCTCCAATGCAACACACGGCCATATGCCTATATAGGAGAAACCAAACAACAAAAAGAAGGGCTGAAACAGAAAGCTTGCATTTCACTCACCTTTAGTCCATTACTATCTGCCTGAGATATTGCAGTTTTACAAGGGTTCTTTCTTTCCACACCATTCCTGCTAATTGCTTTTCAGTGTGACCCAAACTTCTGGCCCTCTTGATCATCTAGAAAAGAACCAATCCCAGACATTTTGGTTCCCCTGTTCCACCTTCCTGCTATGCATATTGTATAGGGTGACATGTGCTATATAAGCCGCCTACCCTTTTGTGGTGTTTTTGTGAGTTTGGGATGTTCATTTGTCTTATTCTCATAAACTAATGAGATCCATCCTGCATGAAAATTTAATGGTTGAGCCATGCCTCAAAGGAGTGGAAAGTTGATGTTTCTTCCCGCGAAGAACAAGTGTTCCATGGTTTTGAATGCTTTTAGGCAGAGAACACACTCATCTGATTACTCAATATGTTATCTATTAAGGAGATTAATTAGTTGACTGGAATTAGGTTATGACAAATTATCTGAAGGATTTTGTGTGGGAAAATTATTCCATGTGACATGTATTGAGCCCTTCAATCAGTAGCAAACATAATCAATGTACTATTAATCATTAGCATTGATCACATATTAAAATTTAGCATAATCATTTCCGATAATTAACATTAACATTAACCAATTGATATGAGGCAGTTGTCAGATGTAGCTATTTTTGGTTCTTTGTATGCATTTGGGGAGGCTGGTGGTGCTTTGTGTGCTTTGCCGGTAGCTGTGTTTGAATGTGTGGGTGGTTCTCTGCATTGTGTGATATTTAAGATTTATGTGTTAGAGGTTTCATAGTGGCCTAGTGGGGCTTCAGCAGGGTGGATTTGGGAGCTATTGCTGATGTAGTGGAAAGCGTATTGAAGAATAAGGACACCAAACTAAATTTCTAAAAGATAAAAATGTAAAAATAAGAACGACAAATCATCGAATAGTTGTAATATGACGGGACTCCTTGTCCTACATCAATTGCTGTTTGGGCTCTATGTTTGGTTTTTGGAGTGGGCTCTTTCTTTGTTTAGGGGTTGGTTATATGGTGGTTTGTTTGGTTGACGATTTCTATTGTTTTCAGTGTGCTGCTAAGGTTTTTTGCTTCAAGTTTTTGTGGTAAAAGGCTTTCTCTGAGCATTTGGAAGGCTGCTTTGAGTGATTTTTTTTTCCCTGTATTGATGGAGCTGCTTGATTGGTCTGTTTGGCATTTGGGATGAGTCCATTTTCTGCATTTGGTTGGCTTTGTCTCCGGTTTTGGGGCTGCTTGTTTTTTAATCTTGTGTTTGAATTTGGATTCCTCTGTTGGGTGGCTTGTGAATTGTGTTGAGGGGCAAAGTTTCCATTGCTAGGCTTGTAGAATGGCTTGTGGGAGGGGGATTTTATGCTGGGCTGGAGCTGCACATTAATCATTGTCTAGATTTGGGTTGATTTGGTTTGTTTGTTTGTTTGTTTTTTTTTTTTTTTTTTTTTTTTTTTTTTTCAGATTTGTTAATTTGGGGTTGTTTTTTGAATTTTAGTCTTACCTCATTTGGGGTGTCTTTTGTTCTTTTTGCTTAGGTTGTGTTCTTGTGGATTGTGGTCCTCTGTGTATGTGGAAGTTTTCTTCTGTTGAGATTATTCAGGCTATTTATTAAAAGAAAAATCAATATGAATTAATTACACTCATGCCAATTCTTTGGTTTCGATCAGATTAATTGTACAGAACAGTTCAATGGGTGCTTAACACATTACCAATTACATGTGAATTTTTTAGTCTATTTGTAAGATACATGAGTTTTGTCAATTAAGCATTATGCAGACCAAAAAGGTTTGCGACAAGGTAACATAAATGTACTTAATACACAATGCACTTTTGGCAATAGAAAGAAAGAAGGAAATGCTGGCAATTTACCAAAAAGAGAGGGACTTGATGGTCACGATGGCAACCTTACTAAGTCCACAAAATGCTGAAAGAAAAAACACGAGTTGGACCCTTCTGCTCACCATCTTTGAAATGGCGTAGCTGCAATGGAAAGCAAGTTAATTATAAATTAAGGGAAGACCTAAGGCTGGCTTCTTCTGTTTGTTTCATGGGAAAACTATGCCAGGACATTTTCATATGCAACTGTGATGCCAACTAAGTTATTACAAATATGAAAAGTTCCAGAGGATGTCATGTTCCTATTTGATGAAAAAAAAAATTAAAAAAAAATAAAAAAATAAAAAAAATTGAAGGAATTTTCGTCTAGAACGATGAATGATTAGAGATGATTTTTGTGCTTGACTTCCATTAGACTTAATAGGGTTATTTAATTGTACCAGCTGTAGCCTAAGGAGATGGTTGGGTGTCATGAAATGGTATCATTCCATTTTGTTTCTACTTCAATTGAAGGAACAAATTCGCACCTTTAGAGTGGAGTAATTACAAAATCAAAAACGGGTTTAGTGCAAAAATAGACAGTCAAAATGATATTTTGTGTGAATGACAGCCATTTCATGATATCCTATGAGTATCATAGACTCGTTCCAAGTGCTAGGAGCTAGAATTATTGTGGAGTTAATGATGTTACATCCCTTGGAAATCAAATCATGCCCTCCATCTTTTTTTCCCTCTCTCCCTCACTCTTTTCCCTAGATTTGATCAAACCATAACCCTATCCAAAACCACTCCCTTTTCTTCCACTTAAAGTCTAGGCCTAGGGGCTGACATGAAAGCCAAAAAAAATAATCTTTGGAGAAGAAACATTAGTATACCAGAGTTTGTTTAACAATGCTTCTGTATCTAATGAAACATCAGTAGACCAAAGGACAAAGACACAATAAATTGATGAAAGACGTGTTTTAAAATTAAGCAACCAGAGTTCATTTTAACAATGCTGTCCACATCGAACAAAACGTTAATAGACCAAATGACAGACATTTCCCTTCTATTTAATACACTAATGTTTTTCAAGACCCGATCATTCTATAGGACTAATAATGGGTTAGTAAGATGAAGATTGGTGCATTTTTAGGACTTTAAGACTAAGTGTGACGTTGTCATCGACATGAACGGCATCATTGACAAAGACATTTTATAATTTTTCTTTTTAAAAAATGCTTTTTGTGAGTGGAGTGAATTGAATTCATGTACCTATAGAAAAGTTCTTATTCCTTAGCCAGAAAGATATCCTTTAAATTGTTAGGAGTAATAGTCAAAAAATTCATTTGTTAATTCGAATCATTAAGTCAAATTTAGTTCTTGGGTTAAATTAATAGCTAGAGGTGGCCTACTAATCCAATGGTTTTGATCTATGAATTTGGCAATGAATGATGCGATGTACCAAATATAACTCTTAGATGGTTGAATTCTGACAATTTTTCCTCAAATAAAAAGAAACTGAATTTATTTACCAAGAGAAAAAGGATTCCCTTAGGCAGAAAGATATTTAACCTGCTAGAAGGGATGGTCCATACTTCCTTTATAAGGTTAGGCCATGTCAGCATCACAAAAATTACATGAGAGTTGGGACCCACCAGTTACTTACGAGGATATATAACGAATATAATTGGACTTGCAATCTATTGGGTCTCAATAATTTTTTTTTTAGAAGAGTCATGGAATGAGACATAATTAAGGAGACAGAGGATCTTCATTTCAAAAATTCATATATATATATATATATATATATATATATATAAATTAGAAGCAATATTGATTCAAATAATTTTTGGGTTAATTTAATAACCTGAGCTGGCTTATATATTCAAAAATTTTAACCGGCGAGGGAAATGTAGATGACAAAGAACTACGACTTATGAATCAAAGATTCCAAAGTTGAGTCTCTTCCCTTGCTATGGGATGCATAGGCTTGTGGATAGATTGTGTATCACATAAAACTAGTTTGGACTCCCAACGTCAACGAAAATAGGCCCTACCCTAGGTTGACAACAACATCCATTGAAACAAATATATATAAAAATATAAAATATCAAAAGTTTTGAAATAGATGGTTGCATGCTTTGTAAAATTTGTAAGAAATAAAATAAAATACTTTTCACATGCCCGGCATTTATATATTTCTGGAACGACTAGTCTCACCTTTGGGTAAGAAGAATTCTACCAAGTTTTCTTGTAGCTTGTTGGCTTTGCGTATGCATTGTCAAGCACGTTTGCACGAGTCAAAGGTTCGAGATTTGGTAGAGAGATGAGAGAGAGAGAGCCAAAAAAGGGTAACAAGAATCCTTTTCACCCAAAAATAAAACAAAAACCTTTCATTTCCCAAAAATAAAATCTTTTGACCATAGCAACCCTTATCCATAAATCCTTAATATCCAAATCGATGTTTACGCAAATTATGGAATATCTTGAATTAATCCATTAGCTTACTTAATTGATTTACATCCAAATCTAAATGATTTTAATTAGTGAAGATTCATGATAATGCATCAATGGCCATAATAGAACATCTTGGATTGATCCATTAGCTTGACCAGCATGTTGGTTAACTTAGCGTAACTTTACCCGAGGATCCATAACTTTGACGTGCCTACCATATATCATCAAAATCTTTTCCACTTGGGATAAATAAATAAATAAATCTTTTCCTCAAAAAGGGAGGTGGAAGAAGTTTCTTATGGTTGCGTTATTTTCTTCTAGTCACTTTTTATATAGTATTCAAAGACTTTTCTACTTGCCAGGGGAAAAAATCAAGACTTCTACCTAGGACATGCATATATAAATAAATATATATTAGAAAATGCAAGATAAGTCTCTTTCCCTCTACTACTTGCTTAAAAAAAAAAAAATGAAAGAAAGAAAGAAAGAAAGACTTCTACCTGAGTCCCTCTTCTACCTGCCGAAAGTAAAAATAAAATAAAATAGAACCTCTCTCTTTAGGGGCGGAGACGGTGGGGGAGGACACACTTCAATTGATTTCAAAATTTTTAAACATTCAAAATATCGAAGAAACCAATTTATTATAATTTTTCCTTATTTCATAAGAACAAGATAAAAGAAAAAAAAAATTGAACTAACAATGAATATATATTTTTCTGATAGAAAATGCAGAATATATATATATACACACACACACACACACACACACACAAATAATTACAAAGGGTGAAAAACCAAAGGAAAGAGGTGAAAATAAGAAAAATATGGGGTGAAAACAAAATTTATATGGGTACAAAATGAGGGATTATATAAAAAGAAGGGGTGAAAAAAATAAATATAAAAGCGTAAAAAAATCTAGGGGTCAAAAAAAAGAAGGTTGAAATTTATGATTAATAAAAAAAATAAGAGATTTTGGTCATGGGTCCGTAGAATGGGATATGTGGCTTAATAGGTCCAGCGAAGGATTCATCTTTTGGCTCATAACGTCTCTTTGACCATTTTTTTTTTTTTTTTTTTGACAAAAATACTCTTAGCGAGATACAACTTTTAATACATGATACTGATGTAAATGACCTAATTGAGATTGATATCTTATAAGTCCAAAGTAGCTCTAGAAATTATCGATCAATTGCATTTTGAATAGGAGTCCCTGATAAGCACTACCTACCCTTAGCACGATGACCCAAATTGGGATCGGTGATTCTTGATCCTTTGAGGGGATTTGCGGTGGAGTTGATATGCCTCATAGCCAATTTGTTGGAGGACATGTTCTTCCATCCCTGCGTGGGCAATTAGCTAGCCTATTGGGATAATTTCAATGACAAAATTTCAAATCAATAAAATTCATAATATTGGGAAGTCTCACATCTTACATCTATTGTTTAAATATTAAGTTTGTTATGAGTTCCTATACCTATTGGTCCCCCACCTAATAGTTTAGTGCTTTAAGTTTGAAACTTAATATGATATTAATTAGAATTCATGTTGTTATTCAATTTGTTATGGCTTCATGCATCTGTTGGATTATTCACCTAATAGCTTAAAATTCTTATGAGATCAAAACTTATATAGTACATAACTTTACAGGCATCTTAATTTGAACTTGGAAAAAATTGTAAAAATTGTGATTGACAACAATTTATTAGACAAAAACGTAAATCAAACGTTGGTTCAAAAGTTTCTGGATATGAATGAATTAGGTAATATGACTTCTCTTCCTTCTCTTTTTTATTTATTATTTATTTTTATATATTTTTTTTATTTTAAAAAAATCGCTAGCAAGGTTATAAAAACTCTGGTAATGTCTTTGATATCATTTCTTATTGCGACTATGTTTGTGTTTTATTGTTTCAATGGATCAAAAGAGTGTTGCCATATTCTTTTAGGCAAATTATGGATTGATGAAAAGAAAGCTATTTATGATTTTGAAAATAATCTTTGTATTCTTAAGAAAGGTGTAGAAAATTTACATTAGTTAAAAACACGAGATATATTATGTCTCAGGTTGTGGCACAACAATTTTAATATATATCAATACTATGTCAGTAGTATGTAACATTGGTTGTACCTTGTGCATTGGTCTAATATATTTCATAACCCATCAATACATAATATATGTACAACTAATATCAAACTATGCAAAAGAATAAAATTTTGGCTTACAAATGGTCTAGGACTCTTGGTAACAATACCTTCATTATCAATGCGGGTACGTGTTGATATAAATTATATCAGCACGTCTTCATCTAATCATCATATATATATATATATACAATCTTGATAATATGCGAGATATCACGGATATATATATATATATATATATATCTCATACAATCATGGCTGTTTATTGGCGATCTATATGTGCATGTTGTTGTGCGAAAGCGCGATAAACAAACAATTTCTATGGTGGTGGAAGTGGTTAATCAAACAAAACAAGTAAAACGATCCAAGCACAAAAAATAAACAAACATACAAAGAAAAGGAGACACAAGATTTACGTGGTTCGGTAAGATGCCTACGTCCACGGGCGGCGATGATCAATCCACTATGTGTTCAAAAGAATACAAGCGTAAGAATACTCACAAAATCCCCAGATCCCCTTTACACCCAATGATGGCTCCCAAGTGGCTCTCCTTGCATAAGGATGAAACCCTAAAAATAACCCCTTATATAAAGTGGGTTATAACATAAGTGAGCGGGTCGGGTTAAGTCAAAAAGACCCAACTTAACAAAATGGGTTAAAAGAAGGAATTAAAGACAAATTCCAACAAATCTCCACCTTGGCTTAAATTCAACCAAACCATCCAAACAAAGCAAATAAATCATCACTGCCTCCAAATGTGCCCTTAGGCGCCATACACCCGTAGGTGCTCAAACGTGAGAGATGTTGATTAAGTCCAAATAGTGTTTAAACTTGACCCCAGTCACCACCTTAGTTAACATATCTGCAGGGTTATCTGCAGTCCCAATCTTCTGAAGGAGAATGTCCCCATCGTTCACAACTCCACGAACAAAATGAAAACGGACATCAATATGTTTTGTCCGAGCATGATGAACTTGGTTCTTTGCTTAACAAATTGCACTTTGACTATCGTAGTAGACCTCAACGTGCTTCTGAACAATCCCTAGGTCCTCAACCAACCCATGTAGCCAAATGGCCTCCTTAATGGCCTCTGTCACCGCCATGTATTCTGCCTCTGTAGTAGACAAAGCAACTGTTGACTGCAATGTAGACCTCCAACTCACTGGTCCCTTTGCAAGAGTAAACACATACCCTGTAGTAGACCGACGTTTATCCAAATCACCAGCATAATCAGAATCTACATAACTAACCACATGCTGACCAAGTCTGTCATCCCTCTCAAACATCAAACCAACATTCATTGTACCCTGGATGTATCGCAAAATCCACTTCGCTGCTTGCCAATGCCTTTTACCCGGATTATGCATATACCAGCTAACCATACTGACAGCGTGTGAAATATCAAGGTCTTGTGCACACCATAGCATACATCAAAGCACCAACTGTGTTTGCATATGGAATTTGAGCCATATACTTACGCTCATCATCTGTGTGCGGAGACATCAAAGCAGAAAGCTTAAAATGAGGAGCCAAAGGTGTACTAACTGATTTTGTTTTGCCATCTATATCAAATCTCTGCAAAACTTTTTCAAATACTGTGCTTGTGACAAACAAACTGTGCCCTTCACTCTATCTCTCTTGATTTCCATACCAAGTATTTTCTTAGCTTCACCAAGATCCTTCATTTCAAATTCATTATTCAACTGAGTCTTCAACCTGTCTATCTCCACCTTGCTTTTAGATGCAATAAGCATATCATCTACATATAAGAGCAAATAAATAAAAGAACCATTACGAAGCTTACGAAAATACACACAATGATCAAAATGACTCCTGGTATATTTCTGCCCTATCATAAACCGATCAAATCGCTTGTACCATTGTCTTGGAGACTACTTCAAACCATACAGCGACTTTTTCAATTTGCAAGCACAATTTTCTTTACCAGCAAGTTTAAATCCATCTGGTTGAGTCATATAAATTTCCTCATCCAAATCTCCATGCAAAAAAGCAGTTTTGACATCGAGTTGGGCCAACTCAAGATCAAACTGTGCAACCAAAGCTAGCAGAATTCGAATAGAAGAGTGCTTAACAACTAGAGAGAATACCTCATTGTAGTCTATCCCTTCTTTCTGCGTGTAGCCTTTAGCTACCAACCTAGCCTTGAATCTTACACTATCTTTCACTGGAGACCCTTCCTTCTTGGCATATACCCATTTGTAGCCAATTGCCTTCTTTCCTTTTGGAAGCTGTACCAACTCCCAAGTTTGATTCTTATGCAGCGACTCCATCTCCTCATCCATTGCCTTTTTCCACTGTACACTTTCTGAATTCTGTGAGGCTTCTCTGTATGTCAATGGAATATCATCATCCACACCTGGAAGTGCATAAGCTACTATGTCAGTAAATCTAGCAAGTTTCCGAATTTCTCTTCTCGATCTACTAACTGCAATAGATTCTAATTGTTGAGGAATTTCTTGTGCCTGTGCCTCCACCACATCTGAGTCTGAGTCCTCATCAATTTGATCAACCACATCAACTGTTTAAACAGTCTTCTTTGTAACCACTGGAGCTTCTAATTCCACCTATTGCGAAGTACCTATATTTATATTTTCTTTCTAAGAATTTTTCTGCTTCTGCTTCTGCTTATTCAACATCCCAGACTCATCAAAAGTAACATCCCTGCTCATAATAAGTTTCTTCAATTTGGAACACCACAATCTATATCCCTTCACACCTGTGCTAAAGCCCAAAAATATAGCTTTCTTGGCTCTAGGATCTAATTTAGTTTCCTTCACATGAAAATATGCAGGATAACCAAATACATGTAATTTATCATAATCTGTAGCAGGTTTTCTAGACCATACCTCTAAAGGTGTTTTTCCATCATTCGTAGCTGCAGGTAATCTATTGATAAGATGTCATGCATATGTCACAGCTTCAGCCCAAAACGCTTTGCCCAATCCAGAGTCGAGCAACATACATCTCACTTTTTCCAGCAAAGTACAATTCATGTGTTCTGCCATCCCATTCTACTACGGTGTATCTCTGACTGTGAAGTGTCTGACTATTCCTTCATCTTGGCATACTTTAAAGAATGGATTCGACTTGTACTCACCACCATTGTTTGACCTGAGCCTCCTGATTTTCCTTCCTATCTGAGTCTCAATCATTTTCTTCCAATTCAGAAACACATCCAAAACTTCATATTTATGCCGCATAGTGTACACCCAAACTCTCTTGGATTAATCATCAACAAAAGACACAAACCAATGCTTACCTCCCAAAGATGCAACCTTAGAAGGTCCCTACACATCTGTGTGAACATAATTAAGAGTCCCCTTTGTGCAATGAACTGCAGTGTCAAACTTCATTCTAGTCTGCTTACCCAAAGTACACTGCTCACAAAATCCCAATTTTCCTGTCTTAGCGCCCTTCAA
Source organism: Liquidambar formosana (assembly GCA_039720395.1). NCBI lineage: Eukaryota > Viridiplantae > Streptophyta > Magnoliopsida > Saxifragales > Altingiaceae > Liquidambar > Liquidambar formosana. The sequence continues at coordinate 18,408,195 of CM077831.1, read as the reverse complement.
CAGACCTTGCTTTATTAATCCCTGCAAAGCCTTCTCAGCAGCATGCCCTAAGCGCATGTGCCAAAGTCTGGAAGTATCAAATCCACTGCCCTCTGAACTGTCAGAAACGGCGACTCTCCCTGTGACTGTACTCCCATCCAAAAAATATAAATTACCCTTTCGAGTACCTTTCAATACAACGAGTGCACCACGTACCACTTTAAGGACTCCACCTTCCTTAGTAATTTTGTAGCCCTTTGAATCAAAAGTTCCCAATGAGATAAGATTTTTCTTCAAATCCGGTACATACCAAACATCTATCAAAACTCTAATTGTTCCATCATGCAACTTCAAACGAATGTTTCTATCCCTTCTGTTTTACAGGCATTATCATTACTCATTAAAACAATTCCACCATCTAACTCCTGAAAGCTAGAAAATAATTCCCTGTTGGGACACATATGATAAGAACACCCTGAATCCAAAATCCACTCATCTGAATGGCCAACCAATGATGAAACAGTCAAAGCTAAATCTTTATCCCCAACATCCAAACGAGCTACATTTGCATTTGAACCCTTACCATTTTTATTTTGCAGTTTCGGACAATCCTTCTTCCAATGCCCTTTGTTGTGACAAAAAACACACTCATCCTTTGCAGGAATTTTTCTATCAGACGATGCGCCTCTTGTCTTAGAACGAAACTTATCCCGTCTGCCAAATTTTCTGTCCTCACTCCTACCCCTTGCTGTCAAAGCCTCTGATGGTAAATCCCTATGAACCAGTTAGTCCTTCTTCTGATACTCATTATTCATCAAAGCATTAGACACATCATCATATTTAATTGTATCTTTCCCATATAACAAAGTAGTAGTCAAATGATCATATGAATCAGGCAAGGGATTTAATAATGATAAGGCTTTATCTTCATCCGAAATTTCAACATCTAAATTTTGCAAATCAGCAAGAATTTTATTAAAACCATTCAAGTGCTCAGTTATCGAAATACCTTGCTTGTAGTTGAAACGGAAGAGCTTCTTTTTCAAATAGAGCCGATTTTCCATGCTCTTGATCATGTATTTGTCCTCCAATTTTTTCCACAATTGCTTAGTCGAAGTCTCCCTCATAACAAAGTATTTTTTATCCTTAGCAAGACGAAGCCTAATCGTGCCGCAAGCTTGACAATTAATCTTCACCCAATCCTTCTCATCCAAATCAGTGGGTTTATCATCCAAAGCGATATCTAACTCTTGTTGAGTTAGAACATCCAAAACTTCGCACTGCTACATTCCGAAGTTATTTGTTCCATCAAATTTTTCAACTTCGAATTTTGCATTTGAAACCATAGTTCTAACCGTTGATGAAGTGCTTGTAGACGAATCTTTCTGTGACGAAACTTCTGAACTTGATTCCGCCATTAATCAGATCCACACCCAAATATGAACGATCAACAGATCTAACGTACTCCTAGGCCAAAACCTAAGCTCTGATACCAGTTTGTTGTGCGGAAGCGAGATAAACAAACAATTTCTATGGTGGTGGAAGTGATTAATCAAACAAAACAAGTGAATCGATCCAAGCACAAAAAATAAACAAACACACAAAGAAAAGGAGACACAAGATTTACGTGGTTCGGCAAGATGCCTACGTCCACGGGCGGTGATGATCAATCCACTATGTGTTTAAGAGAATACAAGAGTAAGAATACTCACAAAATCCCTAGATCCCCTTTACACCCAATAACGGCTCCCAAGTGACTCTCCTTGCATAAGGATGAGACCCTAAAAATAACCCCTTATATAAAGTGGGTTATAACATAAGTGAGCAGGTCGGGTTGGGTCAAAAAGACCCAACTTAACAAAATGGGTTAAAAGAAAGAATTAAAGACAAATTCCAACACATGTGAATGTGCATATATTTTTTACAGACAACGAACGAGATAGTTTGAAATATCTTGCACTTGAATAGTACCTTTCTCTCTCTCTCTCTCTCTCTCTATATATATATATATGTTCATCAGAGCATTTCCAAAGAAAAGAGCAAACACCATAAACATGAGGTGAGGATGACAAAGTCATTGATTTTAATTTATATTGTCTTTGTTTGGTTGATCACGCCAATCAATTTAAGGCTAAAATAAAGATAATTCCAAGAAAATAAATTCCAAAAGACATTAAAATTGTTGTAATGTTCAAAATATTTTTTTATTTGGAAATTGGAATAGATCGTGCCAAAGGTTTTCATTAACAAAACATGAACACGAGAACAAGGTTTCTTATAGTGGAAGTATCAGACGTAGAGCAAGAAAACTGGACCAATCACAACCATCAACGGATTACCATCATATGATTTTCATTTTTCAGTAGTTTAGACTTTAGGGTCTTATTTAATTATTGTTGTTGTTTTCTTTCCCAGGAATGCTTCTGCCACGTCACCTTCATTGGGATGGGGAAATTTTAAATTGGTTGAGCTATGGGAAAATAATTACAATTGAGTGCTATTTTCCCCTAACTTACTAATAAATGACTTATTCTCTCTTAATTAAAAATAACTACTAACAATAAATATTTTCCCATAGCCTGACCAATCTAAAATTCCCCTAGCGATTAATGGTTAAGTAATACTACTTTTCTCTCTCTCTCTCTCTCTCTCCACAATGTATAATTAATCTACATGAGATAATCCATCCTCCCACTATATAATCAACACGATGAGATAATCACCCTTCCCTCCTCACAACTTCGACAAAAATGGACTTCCTCCAAGCCATCTTCACCTTCATAGCAACTGCACTCTTCCTCCTCTCCATAGCCTTCTCTGTTCTCATACTAAAAATCTTCACTGGCAAATCCTTCAAGAACCCAAAATACCCACCCGTTAAGGGAACCGTCTTCGACTTGCTATTCTACTTCAACACCTTATATGACTACCAAACACAAGTCGCCCAAAAACATCCCACTTTCCGGCTACTCGCTCAGGCGCAAAGCGAAATCTACACCACCGATGTTCGAAACATCGAGCACGTGCTCAAGACCAACTTCGACAAGTACTCCAAAGGCAAGTACAATCAAGATATAGTGATCGATCTTTTCGGCCAAGGTATCTTCGCCGTCGATGGAGAAAAGTGGCGGCAGCAGAGGAAGCTGGCGAGCTTTGAGTTCTCTGCCAGAGTCTTGAGAGACTTCAGCTGTTTTGTGTTCAGGAGAAACTCTGCTAAACTGGCTACAACTGTTTCGGAGCTTTCGCTTGCTGGCCGGGTTTTTGATATACAGGTGAGTAATATACGAGCCTAGGAGCTATTGCAATTACAGATTTACAGACACCTGGGGCCAATCACCCGTTGGATTTTTTTTCTTCCAAACATTAAGCCATACAGAATCCAAGGGCATTACTGTGTCTGAGGATTAGTTGGATTGAAGGGTTCGACACCATTTTGGCAAAAAAAAAAAAAAAAAAAAAGGAAAACAAGAAGATGGAATATATATGGCCAATATGGGATTGCTTGCTCAATTGACCTTACTCTCTTAGCCAATATGCCTTGAATTCGGTTGGCCTGTGCTGTTCCTAGATTGGGTTGGGCTAAAAGTTGGGCTAAGAGTTTAGGTCCCACGGCAACTTTCAAGGCTGGCCTTGAACTTGGCTCAAAATATGGCACTATCAGTATTCAACTGTTAAACCAGAAGGGATTCCCTACCTATTTTGTTTTAATTTTTATAAATAGTTTCTTTTTCTCTATGGATGAATCCTAGTTCCATAAAATTTGCAGGAGAGACTGGAGAGGGGAAGGGGGTGATGAATCCCACCACCCTGAAAGAAAGAGATGATTTGAGCAAAATGTGTGCGTGTATAATTGATTAAATTTGTGTATATATATATTTTTTAATTTCCCTTTTTGTAGGATCTACTAATGAGGTGCACACTGGATTCCATATTCAAAGTTGGGTTTGGGGTGGATTTGAATTGCTTGGAGGGGTCAAGCAAGGAAGGGAGTGCATTTATCAAAGCCTTTGATGACTCGAATGCTTTGGTCTATTGGCGCTATGCTGATCCATTTTGGCAGTTGAAAAGGTTTCTTAACATTGGCTCCGAAGCCTCCCTCAAGAAGAACATCAAAATCATTGATGATTTTGTGTATCAACTCATCAGGACCAAGAGGAAGCAGCTAGCACTGCAACAAGACTGTGTGAGTGTACATTAGTGCCACATTCTTTTATTAAGGTTATTATAGGAGTAGCATTTTTTAGTTTTTTTGAATTTTGGTTAAGTAATTTTGATTTGAAAATCTTTTCATTTTCTCAAGAATGAAAAGGAGGATATACTCTCAAGATTTCTAGTGGAGAGTGAAAAAGATCCGGCCAAGATGAATGACCAATATCTGAGGGATATAATTCTGAATTTTATGATTGCTGGCAAAGATACAACTGCAGTCACTCTCTCATGGTTCTTCTATATGCTCTGCAAGCACCCTCTAGTGCAAGAAAGAATTTCACAAGAAGTAAGAGAAGTAATTAATGAAGGAGATACCGATGCTTCCATTGAAGATTTTGTAGCAAATATGACTGATTCAACACTGGAGAAAATGCATTATCTTCATGCAGCATTATCAGAGACCCTAAGGCTATACCCTGCAGTCCCAGTCGTAAGTTTTTTCTCAAAATCTTAATGCACTGTTTGGCTGTTGAGAAAATGGAGAAGGAAAAACAAAAAACGAAAAAATCGTGTGTTTTCATAGGACAGTACTAATGTTAATTAATTCTATGGTGTCGTTGTTGTATTTGAAGGATGGCAAGTGTGCAGAGGCTGATGACACTCTCCCTGATGGTTATAAACTGAAACAGGGAGATGGGGTATACTATATGGCCTATACAATGGGCAGGATGACTCACATTTGGGGAGAAGATGCGGAGGATTTCCGACCAGAACGATGGCTCAATGATGGAATTTTCCGGCCAGAATCGCCATTCAAATTCATAGCATTTCATGTTTGTCACATCTTTTTTGCTACAATCAAATGTTGCATAGTTACATGTTGAACTAGCTCTTCTAATATTTCCCGGTTGTGTATACGTTTTTGCAGGCTGGTCCTCGAATTTGCTTAGGAAAGGAATTTGCCTATCGGCAAATGAAAATTCTATCTATGGCTCTTCTTCGCTTCTTTCGGTTTAAACTAGCTGATGACACAAGAAAAGTGACTTATAGGACCATGTTCACACTTCACATAGATGGAGGCCTCCATCTTTGTGCGGTTCCGAGGATAGGTTCTACAAATTCTGATCTGTGATAATTTGTAGAGGATTTTTACCTCTTTGATGAGCAATTGGTGTTGTATTATCCATAAATATATATATAGTCCTTCTGATAGAACTTGATATTAACTAATATCAGGTGTTAATATTAAGCTACTTATTGTACTCTTATCTATATCAGAATGGGTTAGTTTCACTTTTTTCTTATTTTTCCATCAAGAAAAATCTCAATATAAGTAGTCTACATTAATGTGGATGATGACCATGACTATATCATGCTCACTGCCTGCTGAAGCCTATCACTTGTTGCTTTGGCTCACTGCCATAATAGAATTATGATATTTGCCCATGCTTCATTTTGCAAGATAGTGGTGTCATTAATTTGTACCAAGGAAAATGCCCTTTGTTTTTGCCTTTTTTTTTTTGCATTTTTTTGGTTGGTAAAAAGGACTCAATATTATATGAAAATTTTATGAAAAATATAGAAAGTCTTTATAAAAACTGATCACATTACCCACATAATAAAAAATTAAAAAAAAAAAACATCATTTTGAACAACTTCATAGAAGAAATTTTTTAAATTTGTTGTTTAAGTGGATTTTTTTGGCCATTTTATAGTTTTTGTTTCATTTTTTGCCAAAAAGTCCACTTAAACGACAAATTTTGAAAAAACTCTCTCTTACAAAGTTGTTTAAAATGATATTTCTAGTGGATCATATGAATATTTTATAAAAACCTTTTATTATTTTCTTATAAAATACTAAAAAATTAAAATAAATAAAGTGTGCAAATAATATTGAAGGGTTGCAAACCTGCAAAATTTGCAATAACCACTCTCAATCTGAAATCACTTAACCAAGCTATGGTGAGCCAAGCCCTTAAGGCCCACATCTCTGCAGCCATACCAATAGTTTCTCCTCGGCCCATGGTAAATCTCTTGCACCATAGGCCGAGGGGATCTCTGATGAGATGAGTCATCTATGTTCATTTTGAAAAAACTCAAGCATAGGGGGTTTGTATTTAACAAGGATGCGACCTCTCCTTTTTGGTATATTGTTCATCCTTAAGGGGAAGAAGAAGTCCGATGGCTTTAGCTACAAGGTAAGAAGCACGAACACAAATACATGACACATGGGTATGATACCGACACGCAAATATAATAAAATTTTAAAATTTAGGACATAACATGAGGCATAAAACATTAATAAAACATTTATTTTTATACATATAATTATAAAATTTCACGTAACACCATATAGATCATCCAAAATGCATGCCTTTGCGTTATTTTTAGAAATCCTAGTTAAATTGTTCATAGAAAATATATAATGAAAAGGAAAATAAAGAAAAAATAATAATAAAAGAAAATAAAGGCAAAGTGATAGGTGTTGTGTCAGAGAAGTATCGGAGAAATATCGTGTCTAATACGTATCCGACACGGACATGCAGGCTTTGGGAAGTGCTTCTTAGGTTATAAGTCTATAACATTAGCACTATTAATCTTGCGCATGTCCCAAATTTTACCCCAACTTTTCATACTAATTACCCTTCTGCTGATTTGAATTTTATACTTTTCATTGACCATTATTTATTTTTATCTACCTAAAAGATAATACTAGAAATTTGGTAATCAAGACACATGCTACATCATGGGTAATCATGCTAAAACCATCCTATTAGTGAAAATTCAACAAAAATATATTTAAATGGGCCCACATGTGCCTGTCGATATAGAATTTTGATCAAACAATGTTAGATGAAATAGAGTATCAAACTTTAGTTGGGGCGATGAGAAAAATTTAGTTGGACCTATGAGGAATCCTCTAACCAACTATGGACAGACATTTTCACCATCAATTTTTTATGTTTCTTTCAAGCTTACAATCATAAATTTGGTAAAAAAAGAAAAAGAAAAAAAGAGAAGGGTGTTGAAATTAAAGCTCCTGAATCAAGTCGTGTTCGACAGGGGTCATATAAATTGTTTCTATTTTATTTGCAATTTTTTGTTTTATCTAATATTTAATCCTTAGGGGAGGTTATTTCCATCATAAAAATTCTTAAGCACCCCCATAGATGTTAACTTTTCAAGTTTTTATGAAGAAGAATATAAAAATTTTTCATGAAAATTAAACACATTGTCCATTTGGAAACATCATTTTGAACAAAAATTTTTTTTTTTTTTTTTTTTTTATAATTTTTATCAAATCTGTCATTTACTTGATTTCTTTTTACCATATTTCATGAAAATTTTTGTAAAAACGAAACAAAGACTCTACATGGCCATAAAGTGCACTTAAACAACATATTTTAGAAATTTTTTTTTAACAAAGTTATTTATAATGATGTTTTTATAGCGGATATAGTGTTTTTATAGCGGATATGGTGGTCAGTTTTCATGTATCCTCCCCTTAATCCTTTTTGTTTTTGCTTTTGGGGGCATTGGTGAGTTTACATTGTGTTTTCATGAAACAGTACGAATGTTAATCCTATGGTGTCACTGGCCGGTGTAAGTACTTCAAGGATGGCAAGCGTGCAAATGCAGATAAACACTCTTCCTGATGATTATAACTCATAAGCTGGATTGAAACAAGGAAATGGGTTCGCATGAAAAAAATTTACTAAAAAATAAAAAAAATAAAAAAAAAAAAGAAGAAAGAAGAAGGAAAAAGAAAAAGATGGGGTGTACTATATGGCCACCATGGGTAGGATGCTTTACATTTTGAGGGAAGATGCCAAGGATTTCTTATCAGAACGATGACATTTTTCAACCCAATTCGCCATTCAAAATTTCAAATTCATGGACCCCCATCTTCTTCTTCTTCTTCTTCTTCATTTTTTTGTTTTTTTTTTTTTTTTTTATTTTAAAACAAGAATGTGCGAGACTTTGACGCTCTCAAATTTTTAGCATTTCAAGTTTGTAACGTCTTTTAGCTATACATCACATAGTTAGAGCATCTCCAACCATTAGGTAAAAGGTGAGGCAAAGCTATTTTTTTGCTTCATGTGTGAAAAGTAGGTGCTCCACTGGATGAGACATTTAATAAAGCTAGTATAGCTTGAAGTAAATCTTGGGCTATATTTGATTCAAAAAATAGTTCAAATGCAAATATACCATATCATCCTCCAATAAATAGTTAGAAGTGAAGGGAAAGATGGATGACAAAAAAATGACTTACATGCATTAGAATAGTAATTTTTTTTATGTGATGCATTTTAACTGTAACGATGCATTAATACACTGTAATGATGTAAAAAATATACATAACTCACCTAAATACCTCACATGATAGGAGATGCTCTTATAACATATCAAACTCTTTTAATATTTCCCTGTTGTGTACGTTATGGTTTCGTAAGCAGGTCCTCGAATTTGTTTAGGGAAGGAATTTACTCATCAGCAAACGGAGATTTTATCCACGGCTCTCTTTCCCTTCTTTCGGTTTAAACTAGCTGATGACACAAAAAATTGTGACTTAAAGGATCATAGTCTTAGTTGTTATTTATTTATTTATTTATTTTATTTTTTCATCATCGTGGGGTTGGAACTGATAGCGTTATCTTAGTCCTATCTTTCATGTCATGGTACACTCCACAATAAATTTGTGGGCGGGCACCATGGACAGTGATGCTTCTGGGAGACAGTTGGGTGTTGGGTGTCATTTTCACCGCTGGCAGCTGTGCCTCCCTTCTTAATTTATTGTGCAGAGTGGCAGTTCAAATGTCAAAGATAGGGCAGTTCAATTGTCACTTCAAAGAGTAACATAATTTATATATCTCTACCTACAATGTATTAAACCGCTCTATAATTCTGTTGCTTGTTAGTCACTTAATTAAATTTGAACCAGTCTTTCATATGACTGTGATACAGTCACGTAATAAGACAAGCTAAGAAAAGTGAAATAAAGTGAGAGTATAAAGTCAAAAGGTATTTTGATGATTTCATATTGATTCATTTTCATTGGTTAGTGATATTTTATATTAGTCGTATCACAATTACACATGAGTTTTTCTCTTTAAATTCAAATAACACGTAATACAAATAAGTTTTCTTGGATACATCTCACGACATAAGTTCAGATGTATTTAATGAAATAATTATTGTATAGAAAATGTATAGAAAATAACGCAAATATCAAAGAAAAATATAAAAATACATAAAAATAATGCAAATTGTATAATAAAAAAATGTGAAATACATAAAAATTGTGTAAATATATTTCCGCATGCAATGATTATTTCATTAAATATATTTTAGCATGTACCGTAAGGTCACATGCACATGTTATGGAAAACCCACTGTATTTTAACAATGTTAATAAAACCCAAAAGAAAAAATGAAAAATCTAAAGGATGTGGGTTGGAAAGTCCAATGCTTTCAAAGCATTTATTTATTAAAAACGTACAGGACCAATATTGTAATTCAACTTAGAAAACCCACTATCCGTCAACCATATTTTTTGTTATTTGTTTAACAAAACCTAGGACCCCTACATTCATGGAGAATATATATGTTAATCTGACAAAACTGCTCACGTGTACACAATAAGAATTAAGAATTTCCGTTCGTATTAGGAAGAGTTGAACCCAAACCTTCCAAACACCAGAGCTTTTGATACATATGAAATGGTGGAATATACATAGAAATGCACATATACATTAACAATTATAATGACTTGAAATGGGATATACCATTAGCACTCCTAAAAAAACTCCCTTCCATATACACTCTTCGATGAGAGTAAAGAGTGTATGAGACTTTTTTGAGAGTGCAAATAATATTTATCTACTAAAGAAAATAAGAATACAAAAACTAGAATCGAAACATATATCGAACTCCTAATTTACAACATATTTTACAAGACTATGACTGCCAAATTAATGTGCATTCCCACCCCTCTATCTGTGAGCTACCTCATTTTTTAGTAATTTCAGACATGTGATTAAGAACAAGCATCACACTATCAAGTTAATCATATTGAAATTATCCTACTGGTGAAAATTCTACCATAAATATATTCAAATGAGCCCATTTGTACTAGTCGAAGTTAACAGAGAATTCTGATTAAACATTAATGAAGATGAAGAATAAACTTTGGTGAGAGAATATGATTTGCATGAAGTGTTAATTTTTTTTCTTTTTACCCATGTAGGAACCTCTAACCAACAATAATGCATGTGGTTTGAGATTTATGCAATGTCTCCAACAATAGAGATAGTGCTTGACAATACACTCAAGAGGGAACTATCATAATAGATTGTCTAAATTTATTTTCAATAAAGTAAATTAACCATGTAACCATAAATAATACTTTCATATACAATATATACACAACTAATAAGAGAATTATGTGTATATATATATATATATATATATATATATATATAAAATCCTGGCTAGATAGGAATGTGCATTTAAGTTGTATTGCATCGAGATTAATAAGAAAGAAGAACTTTGATGAAAATGTCTAAAATTTTAGTGCAAATACATAACTATATTATTCATTTCAACAAAAAAAAGACATTTTATTATATAAGATCGAGCCAAGTTTTAAATTTTGAAGGGGGAATTACAGATTGATCAAGCTACGAGTAATAGTATTGTGGTAATATGGGGTTTTTCTTGTAGTGTATATTACTATCATTATTCACATGTAACCACACCAATAGTTAATTCCCCCAACTTTGTAAATTCAACTATAAGATAATAACCTAAGAAGTATGGACACCGACGCAGTTACAACATGATATGGATCTCCGACACAATGGATTATCAAAATCTAGGACATAGCACGGCGATGACATGACATCAATAAAATGAATTTGTTTTTTTATATATAACTAAATAGTATCATGTACGTAGTATCACATCCATCATTCAAAATGTATTATTTTAGAGACCCTAATGGAGTAATTCATTGATAATATAGGCACAAAAAGCAAAAAAGAGAGAAGAAATATAGGAAAAGAGAAGTGTCTTGTCGAAAGTTTGTCGGAGAAGTGTTGTATCTAATACGGAGACAATACCTCTAGTGTGTCTATACTTCTTAGATATTGTCTCACAATTATACGCAAGTGAAATGCTACTCTTTAAAATGACTGAAAATTTAGAGGTTAAACAATATGAAGCTATTGCCAGGTAAGATAGCCCACTTGCATTAAAATAATCATATATAAAAAGGGTAAATATCTAAAACCTCCTTGACAAAAATTTTTTTAAAAAAAAAATCATATCCAAAAACCCTCATTAAGTAATTTATCTGTCCATTTAATACAATAAATAAAAAAATCCAATAACTCTGCTCAATTAATTTTCCATCTATAGCTGTCAAAAAAATAATGATTGGACGAAAAGGCCCCCTCTAATATTAAAATACTAATAATAATAACAATGATGAATCCTATTCCGAGCCATTTATTTGATAAGCTCATTTTGATTGGGAGCCTAACTATTGATTTCCAGGTGATGAAGTGATTGAACTATATGGCGTTGGTGCTATGCAAATTGTTAATGATATGCAAGAAGCAATACAGCGCATGACTTTAAATATTCAGAACATTGATGCATATTGGCTTGAGAGGAAATCTTTCAAGCTTATGACCAATCGATTGACCTACGACAGTGCCAAAAACTTGCAAGAGAGGTACTACTCATGATACTTGCTGAAGGTGAAGGTGATGGTAGGGAAGTTGAAACTAAGCTATTGCAAAAGAGGTACTTATGTTTGGAATGATGTTTTTTAGTAGATTACGTGACTAAATTAAGTAAAAATTTTTATATTTTTTATAAAATCTTAGAAAATGTAAACTTTATATGAAGTTTAAAGTAATTTATGTGGTAGGCCCTTTCTTAATAGTATTGCACGAAAAGTTAAGCGAGTGAGGTTATTGGATTTGATTATTTATTTATTTATTTATTAGATTAGATGGATAGATAAATTATTGGGTAAATATCCAAAATATCATTCATAAAAAGAATTATATCTAAAAACTCGATAAAATAATTTTCTAATAAAAAGACTCAGATTGGGTTAAACTATATCAAAAAAACTTAAGAACTTAACTTCCATCCAACTCCTTTTAAGTGATAAATTTTTTTAACTAAAATGCCCTTATTAAAAGTTTTATTAAAATATAAAAATAATTATTCAAAATTTATATTGCTATCTTGTTTATCTAATAAAAGGATCATTTTTCATTTATCACAAAAAAAAAATAAAAATAAAAACAAGGATATGTATATCCAAAAACTGTTTAATTTAAACGGAGTTGGATGGAAATTAAGGCTTTGGGTTTTTTGGATATACTATAACTTTATTTAGATTTTTTAAATTAAAAAAATTTACTTTATAGGTTTTTTTGGATAAAATTCTTTTTTTGAAGAATATTTTAAATATTTAACCTAAATTATTTAATGGAAATTTTGGATATCATTTTATTTTTCAAATATATTTTAGATATTTACCAAAAAAGAAAAAAAAAGTGATCGCTCACTTCTCTTGGGAGTAAGGGTGCAAAATGGTTCGGGTAGAGCCGAGGACCGGACCGTTCCGTGCAATTCGATCCGGTTCCAGTCCAAAATCTTAAGTCCCGAATTACTTTGGTCCGGGCCACGGTTTAAGGGTTTTAGTCCCGGACCGGACCGAATTCCCGAATTCCAAAAAATATATATATATATATATATATATATATATATATGATTAGATATATAATTATATGTTAATATTAATGTATTATACTCAATAAATAAGTATTATTCAATAAATAATAATTCTTATTCAATAAAGTTCTTACCTTTTACCAAAAACAAAAAACAAAAAAAAAAAAACCAAAAACAAAAACAAGAACACAAAAAAAAAAAACAAACAAACCAAGAATCGGACCGGCCCAGACCGAATTTTTCGGTCCGGTCCCGGTCCCGGTCCAAGCTTAAATCGGTCTAGTTTCGAGACAAATTTTGAAATCTCGAATTAGCTCGGTCCGGTCCAAAAACACCTCTGACCGGACCGACCCGGACCGATTTGCACCCCTATTATCGGGAGCGTTGGGACATGTCAGAACTCACGTGTGTCTCCCACAGCCCCGTGGCCCACGCTCAAACAAAAATAGTCCAAAACATAAGAGATATTTCACTGCAACAAAAAATAAATACAAATATATATATATATATAGTTTGACAGGTTGAACTATTGATCACCCTCTTCCCTGTTCAGTATCCAAAATGGTTTCTATGGATTTCCTCTCTAACCCCATGTCCATTACAGTTATAGCACTGGTTCTTACTCTCTTGACTTGCAGTTTTTTCACTAGAAAATTGCAGGAAAAACAGAGGAAGAAGAAGTATCATCCTATTGGTGGCACAATCTTTAACCAGCTCCTCAACTTCAATAGGCTACACCACTACATGACTGATCTTGCTGGGAAACATAGGACTTACAGGCTTCTCAGCCTGAAAGGGAGTGAGATTTATACTGCAGTCCCAGCAAATGTTGAGTATATGCTCAAAACGAACTTTGAAAATTATGGCAAGGTATACCCTCATCCAATATCCCTTTGATTATTTTTCTTTTTTCCTTTTTACTAACCCTGTAAAAGATCCCAATAGATCATGATATTCATAACCAATTCATTTCAAGGTTCAATTCCCAACCAGAATAATATGAATTCAACTAGGATGACAAACCAATTCTAGCTGTTAAAAAAGGGAAAAATCAATTCGTTTTTGACAATTCATTTGATTTTGAGCCATTTCAAAATTTCTTTGAAATTTCACCACTAAGTCCCAGGTTGTTCGTCCCTGAGATTGTAAAACCAGGAAGCTTTATTATTGAACAATTTGTTGAGAAGTCCCACATCCCACATCGATTAAATATCGAGTTTAACATGATTTCATATACCTATTTGAGCCCTCCCCTCTTCGGATTAACAGCTTAAGCTTTTTGGTTGAAAACTTGACACAATTACCATAACACGACTTGAATGATTCCATTTCTTGAAAAATGGAATTTCAAAGATGAAAATGGAAGCCATTTTCCCCCAGTTTGAAGAAGAATTGTTTCTCACAAAGCATATATTTCAACAATTACACTTCCTGGGAGAATTTTTCATTTTTTATTTTCTCTTTCGACAAAGCATATATTGCAATGATAACACTTCTTGGGGGCTTTCCAATATGATTACAGGGGATTCACTTTTCCCAAATGCCAAACGGATTTTAAAATTTCGACTTGGCAGCTGCAAATTTTAGTTCTTCAAAACTTTGTGCAGGGATGGTATAACTACAACATTTTGAAGGATCTCCTAGGTGATGGGATTTTCACAGTTGATGGAGATAAGTGGCGCCAACAAAGAAAGGTGTCGAGCTATGAATTCTCCACTAGATTTTGAGGGATTTTAGCAGTGTTGTCTTCCGAAGAAATGTGGCAAAACTCGCTGTTATAGTATCTGAGGCTGTAGTTTCCAACCAAGCGATGGATATTCAAGTGAGTTTGCATAAACATAACTTCAATGACCAATATGATTTTCTTATTGAATAAAAATTAGGCTGACACATAACCAATGCAGGATCTGTTCATGAAATCAACCATGGATTCGATATTCAAAGTTGCATTTGGAGTTGAGCTAGACAGCATGTGTGGATCAAATGAAGAAGGGGCAAATTTCAGCAAGGCTTTTGATGATTCGAGCGCAATTACTCTTTGGCGATATGTTGATATCTTGTGGAAGGTGAAGAAGTTTCTGAATATCGGATCAGAAGCTGTGTTGAAGAAAAATATTAAAGTGATAGACAGTTTTGTTTATAAGCTTATCCACAACAAGACTGAGCAAATGCAGAACTCACATGACGATTCTTCTGTGAGTGAATTTTACTTGAAGCTTCTATTTATGATTGACTATAAAGCATCTTCTAACCTTGTTGTTTCATGAAATGACAGATGAAGAAAGAAGACATCTTATCAAGGTTTTTGCAAGTTAACGAAGCTGATCCAAAATACTTGCGGGATATAATTCTTAACTTCATAATCGCTGGCAAAGATACGACGGCCAGCACTCTTTCCTGGTTCATTTACATGCTCTGCAAGCATCCTGACATACAGGAGAAGGTTGCAAAAGAAGTCAAACAAGCGAGCAAAATGGAAGAGATTACAGACTTTGCTGAGTTTGCAGCCAGTGTCAATGAAGAAGCTCTGGAAAAAATGCAATATCTCCATGCTGCTTTAACTGAGACACTCAGACTCTATCCGGCAGTTCCAGTGGTAATGGAAAATGACCATAATTATGCACATCACTCACTAACACACGCATGGGTATCTAAATGCATGCAAATATGTGATTATTGGTAATATATTTCATTCTTGGAACCAAATTTCTGGTGGTGTTGTAGTATAATTTGTTCTTTGTACTATTTTTTCTAAGTGTTCCCCCAAATAATTTCTATATTTTGATGCTATTATTGGCTTCCCAACATTTTGATAATAGTTTTGCTGAATCATTCATCACAACCATTTTTTTTAGCTGAACCATAAAATTGTGACTGGTTACAGGATGCCAAGATTTGCTTTTCAGATGACACTCTGCCAGATGGGTTCAGTGTGAAAAAAGGGGACATGGTATCTTACCAACCATATGCAATGGGCAGGATGAAATTCATATGGGGTGATGATGCAGAGGATTTCCGACCAGATAGATGGCTTGATGATGATGGTATCTTCCGGCCAGAGAACCCTTTCAAATTTACAGCCTTCCAGGTTAGAACATCTGGTAGAAAATGTTACTCTTCAAATATTTTATGGTTCTAGCTCACCTTCATTAGAGAAATGTCCCGCTCTTCCAATCACTTCTACTATGGAGTGGTCTTGCTCTTCCAGTTAGCATCGTTCGAAGTAATGCTGGGAACATCAATGAGAACAAATAGGACAATATTAAACATCTGCCATTCCACTTTGAATTTAATTTACCTTCATTTCAGAATGTGTGACTGCTTGTTGAAGAAGCTAAAACTAAAGTTTCTGCTGGTTTTACAGGCCGGTCCGCGAATTTGTCTAGGGAAGGAATTTGCGTATAGGCAGATGAAAATTTTCTCAGCTGTCTTGTTAGGCTGTTTTTTCTTCAAACTGAGCGAGGACAAAAAGGAAGTCAATTACAGGACTATGATCACTCTTCACATTGACGGAGGTCTCCATGTTCGTGCCTTCCACAGACGGGGGCATGAAAACCCCAAATTTCTTTAAACTTGGTATTTGTATCTTCAAGCATGGCAGTTGATTTGAGCCAACACCATCCTGAAGTAATAATACACAGTTCTTACTTCACTTGGAAATCTTTCTTTTAACTTGGTAGGTCACAGCCTGGTGGAAACTAAGAATGTACCTAGGTCCGAGGCCCTATGTTCATATAGACACTTCTCTCTAGGCTTGGGGTCGATGTTCTAAAGGTTTGACAGAGCTTTTACTGTTCCAAAGAGTAAGAGCAATGGTGGTGCAAGATCAATTTTTAGACATTCATAAAATGCCGCTATTTTGAATATCATTCTTATTTATGATGATGATTATCATTCTCTTGGATTTTTTTTTTTTTTTTTTTTTTTTTTTGCTGCGCATTCTCTTGGATTTTTTTTTCAATAAAGTAGATGGATTTTGCTTTCTAAAATTAAAATAAATAAATAAATAAATAAAAACTGGAATTGTTCAATTTTTATTTGGATACCCAAATGGGCCCTAATTGTCTGAAGCTATTTACTGGGAAGCTGATGCAAAAAGGTCATCACCACATATTTCTCGTCTCTATGGATTCTTATTGGAGTAATGTGTCCATTTGAAGTAATCAATAAGCATGGTATATACCTCAATGAAAATCAGTCAAGGAGCTCGGGACTCCGCTAGTGAAGACACCACATGGGCTTTAATGAGATTGTAGACCCTGCATTGCATAAATTTTTATCCTTCCGAGGTCAACCAAGATGACCTGTGGAGTTTGTTGAATAGACAGCCCGAGCCTGGGATGGAGGCCGCTCCGTAAATTGCACCAGAAGCAGCAGGAACAGAGGCCGCTCTATCCCCCTTTGAGGAGAGGCTGCGTTCAATCAGGCCCCAGGGCATTTCGAGCTGTCCATTTAACATCAAGACTCAATCCAGAGACCGCTACTAATACAAAAAGGAATAAAAAAAAAAAAAGGTGAGAAAGAGAGGGAAAAAGAGAAGAGAGAGGAGGGAGGGGGGGATATGTTAACTGCCATAGTTTAGACAGGATACTATAATTGAATAAACAAATAATAAAATTCAATATTTTGTTTTTTTGGATAAGGGTCAAATACAATGTCTTCAATCTGATGGTTATTAGACAGGCGAAAAGCTGCTCCTACTCAATCATAAAACTTTGAAATGAAACAGAGGTTTGCTGCTTCTACTCATACAAAAGTGATTTTGCATGCATTCCAAAGAACTGGAGTTAAGGTGGTCCATTGTATTAGCAATAAAAAAAGGAAAACGTGTTCTTCCCCTGCCTTGATCACAGAGGTGAAAGGGACAAAACGAGCCCATGACTATAAGCATGTACTTCCAGGGGAAACTATCCCCCAAATGCAAGCAGAAAAGAGATTGAGAATGGGATGAAAATGCATCATACGGAAACCAATCAAAACAAGGGTGATGTAGTCACAGGAGCAGAAAGATGTATCCCTGGTCTAGATGTCCATCCTCTGCGATTCCTGTAGGCCTCAACAGCCTGTAAACGGCGCCTCTCCTTTGAAGCATCTTGAGCAGCCTTAAACGCCTTCATGAGACACAAAAAATATATGGTTTAAGCTGAAAAAGTATTAACTTGTTTTATAACATTACAATTCACGGTCCTACCTTAGGAATTGTAACCAACTTTGGTGGAGCTTCAACTACTTCTCCAAATTTGATTTTCTCATGTCCAGGAAATTCTTGATTTTCTTCTGTTTTGGCCTTTTTGTGTTTCTTTTTCCTTGCTTCCAAATACCTACATAAATTGAAAATATAATGAGCCAGACATTTATGACAGAAACCTGATCTGGGTTCGAAGAAAGCTGGTTTTGCTATGGAGCTACATATACAACACCATGTTGAGACTATCCTCTAGAAAATCACATTTGCTTGCTTTTGCTCAAGTATCTGACAAGACCAATTAGGCTTAAAAATGGCATTGTAATAAAAAACCAAAAGGTAAGCATACCAACCCCCCCAATTCTACTAACTGCAAAAAGAATATTGGGATTATGCTGATAACAGCCACTGTAACATCCCATTTCATTTGTAAAATTAGCTCTAACACCACCACCACCACCACATCAACATCTTTATATCCATAAGAAAAAGACATCTCATAAGGGCATTGCTAGATGGACCACCTCAAATAACCGCTTCAATGATCACCTCTCCCATATGGGGGTGTGACCCACATGGGTGTGGAACCTTCGTAGGTCCAATACAAATTGTGACAGAGACAGTGATTAAGGTGGTCTGCCAAACATTTTTCATCCCAAAAATTAAAATGAAGACACAAACAGACTCATCCAAAAAGCTAAGGTTGAACAATAAAGAAAACAAATTCAATTTTATAAAAATTTCTTGCATAATAAATTCAATTTAAGTGACATGAATTCAGATCCGATGGCCAGAAAAAGAATCCTAGATGAATTTCAAGTCTAGGATCAGGTGAGCACATGCTGATATAACTCATATCAGCCCCCTGGTGTGAGGGTTGTACCTTGTACATTAGTAGGTTAAGGGGTACATTGGGCCAATGCACGTGGTACAGCCCCTAATGCATAGTGCTGGGAGTTAGGCGAGCACATGCTCACTTAATCAATATTGTGTATATATATTTACACATATGTATATATATTTTGAGCAATCTTCGTTTTATATTTTTCTTATTACATTTGTAGTTATTTTAAATAAAATTATTATCTGTCAAATCAACATCAATATCACTCCAAAGAAACAAAATTTTAAATATTATGCTAAAAAATCAAATATTATATATCATCTCATATCTAGTTAACATTAAATAAATAAATAAATAAATAAAGGAAAGTTGCAATAATGCTTACTTTTTCTTACGCTCCCGTCTCTTTGAACCAATGCCTAATTCCGACATCTCCGTTTCAAACCGAAGGTCTTTTACCTGCTTCCTCTTTCTTTTCGCCTTTCTCTTTTCATTTGTGCTATTATTATGCACAATTTCATCATCATCTGTAAGCTGAGGAGCCATCGCTTTTCCATCATTGTCTCCCTCTCCATCATCATGTCCCTCTTTGATCCCAGAGGTTCTAGTGTCAATTTCATCATTTGCACGAAGTTTCTATAAATAAATCATACATGTAAGCAACTCAAAATCCAACATCCATATTGATAAATTAAGAGTTTGATGAGAAGAAATTGAAATTTACCAAAAAAAATTCAAAATAAGGGTGACAAGGCTTGACAATTTGACATGACCCATGAGCACGACTTCAACTCAATGGGCTAAGCAGGTTGGTTAATCATAACTGTGTTGGGGTTGTAATCTTATCAACCAGCAGAGCCCGTGTTATAAAAAAGTAATGTTCAAATTAACCAACCTAAACCAAATTTACCCATTTATAAAATACTGCCGTGTTGAGATGATTACAAACCAAAACCTATTTAACCTGCGTATGTGCATGAGACACATGAACGGGGGTGTTATTTGGTATTTGATGTACATGATAGCCAATGTGCATGATGAATGATCACTTTCTTCTCTTTTTTTTTTTTTGTTCAAAAATATTTTTAAACAAGTAAACAAGTTGATTTAAGTAATAATCTGGTCATATGTGTGTCTAGTTGACGGGTCAGCTATGTCAACCCAAACACGATCCAACACAACCTGATTATTTTTGGATAACGAGGAAACCTTTCGAGCAAACACTAGGCTATGTAACACCACCCACAATCCACATGGATCAGGCAAGACCAAGGCTCATGAGTACCATGGAAACCTTGTTTAGGTGGCTCCAAGGGGTTAAAAAGAGTCAAACTCAAGACCTTTACTTCCTGAGGCATGATCCCTTGCCAATTGAGCTACCCCTTGGGGTCCCAACACAACCTGATTATCGAACAAGTTACATGTGTTGTGTCATGTCATGTTACCTATTTAATAAGTTGCATTCGTATTTAAAAGGTCAACATAATTAATAAATGAATCATGTTCAAGTTGACTCATATCCCCGAATACCTATGTCTAGACACAACACAAAAATGACCTGCCAATGTAAATTGCCCACCCCTAATACAATATGGTAAGGGTTGATCATTCGTATTATAGTGAGATGAGTTAAGGCTTATTAAACAAAGAACTTCTCTCCTAATGGATGAAGAGGAAGAATAAAAAAAGCTAGAAAAAATGAAGAAGAGAGACCATACATAAAAAAAATTCCAAAAAAAGAGTCGCATATATATATATATATATATATATATATATCAAATCATCCTAATGGATTAAATGAAAAGAATACTTCGGCACAACATTCCCACCAAAACTCTCCAAAATCCTGACACATTCCGTTGAAAAACTTGGTCGTTGGTATAAAATGACCTTAGAACCGAAAGAATCACAATATATCTAAGAATGTGAGCATATACCTAAAAAGAAAATACTGCTTGAATGACCATATTCATCAAGCAAAAAGAGGCAACTGATTAAAAGAAACGATAGTGACAAACAAATGGAAAATTTGCAAAAGAACTCTCCAACAGCCCTCTATATCCCACACTCGAGAATTAATGTAATAGACTGACACTTAAACATCTTCAATAAGTTCACATAAGGAGACATATTCCGCAAAATTATGCTTCACCTATCTAAAGCCAAGCTAAGAAAGAAAAATTCCCAATAAATTTGAACTATTTAGAGTCACAAGTCATAGCACCTCCTTCAAAAACAAAGACCCACAATATGAATAGCCCTTACCTTTTCACTGGCACCATCTCCTTTTCTCTTCTTATCTTCAGTATCTGTTGAAACCTTTATGAATCCTGAAATCATATAAAAGCATTGAGATACACAAACTAATACAGAACAGTAAGAAACATTTCCTTAGAAACAGAATCCATATCAGAAAAAATAAAATCAATTCACCACAAAAAAAAAAAAAAAAAAAAAAGCGCATCACAAATAGCTACAAAATAAGTGTTTGTACGTGTGTATTACGGAGAGAGAGAGAGAACCTGGTTGGGATGGAAAAGAAGCAGTGAAGGTCATAAGCCTGCGAAGTTTGGAGGGTAAAGCGTCAACGGCGGAGGGATCAGGTGGAGGTGGAAGACGATTGTGCTCCCCATGCGCTGCTCTGAAGTTCTTCTCTCTTCTCCTCCTTCCTTTGCCTCCCATCTCTTTCTTCTTGCTCTCTCTAAAACTTTCTAACTATGCTGCTTCGATTTTTTCCACCTATTTTGAACCGAAGCAAAACAGAGCAAACCCTATTCTACAATTCCATATTTCTATACAATTAAACTGTGGCCGGTATATTATATTACCTGTTTAAAAATTAAAAAAAAAAAAAAAAAAAAAAGGATAAAATTACAGATTGCCCCGTCCATTTTTTGCCCGAAATCACTTTTCACCCTATCATCTACAAAATCCTACAAATACCCCTAAAAGTACTAGAACACAACACATTGCATCAAACCGTTAAGCTGCCGTGATATACTTAACGGAAAGAGTCATGTGCGTTGTTTTTTCTCTACCCAAAATGCCCTTAATACAAGCTCACATGCTCTTTACCCTCACACAAGTCACTTTTCTCTCTCTCTCTTATACCCATCCACACAAATTTGATTCTCCCATCTTCTTCTCTTCCTCTCTTCATTCACACGCACACCCGCCCACCCATTGGTATCTCTCTATTCTCTATAAATTCTTGAACCACAACCATATCAGCTAAAGATCAGTAAGGACAAAGGCTTCCGATCAAACCCACACCGTTAGGTTTGTATGCCTTTTACATATTTCTCATATGTGTGCAATTTCTTCAGATGTCGACCCCAAAATCTGAGTTAAATACGTTAGTTGTTGGTGTAAAGATGTAGGGTGCAAGCCAGTAGGGTGTAAAAATGTAGTTGTTCTTCTAATTTTTTTGTAATTTTTTCATTAATTTATACACTAGAAGAATGGCATCAAGTTCAAGATTTGGATTAAATCCATTATTTGTTGGTGTAAAGATGTAGGGTTCATAATTCAAGTGAAAGTGCTTGTATCTCTTACGTTTTTGTACTAAAATTTTTGAAAAATGTTTAATATATACAGTTATAATGTATGCATTTTTCGAGTTTGAATGTATGCATTTTTCGGGTTCAAATCTATGCATTTTTTGCTCATTTGTGGTTAATATGTTAAGGTATTTTCAAATTTTTTGCTTCTAATTTTTTGTAAAATTTTCATTAATTTATCTACACTAAGAATGGCATCAAGTTCAAGTTCAAGTCAATCCACACATAGGGAAGCATCAAATTCCAACGATAATTTGCGTCCTAACTGTCATTGTGGTGTAAAGGCTCTAAAAATAACATCTGAAACTAATTTAAATCTCTGAATACGTTTTTATGGATGCGCGAATTATAAGGTAATGTATATTTAGGGATTGTAGGGTGGTCCAAAACTAACATCAATTGCTTTTTTCTTTTTCTTTCTTTTTTTTTTTTTTGCTATAATTTGTGTATGAGTGCTATGTTGATCATTTAAAGATGGTTCATGTGGATTTCATAAGTAGGCTGACCCTCCAACATGTGACCGTGGAAAGGAGTTTGGTAGATATATGTTGGAAAATAATCGTGACTTAAAAGACAATAATGCGACTATGAAAGAACGAAATGCCGAGTTGCAACAACTTGAATTTGGAGTTAAAGGAAAATGCTTGTGACTTGCACCACCACAATATTGAGTTGAAGCAAAAGAATTCTGAGTTATGGCAAAACAATTTTGAGTTGCAACAAATGAATTACGATTGTTTGAAAAAAATTTAGACTTGAACCAAAGGAATTATGAGCTGCAACAAGGGGATGTTGAGTTGGAAGTCCAATTGATAAAGAAGAATACGTGGAATAGGATTTATGATATGATAATCATTTCCTTTGTGTTTTTATGTATTGTAATGGTTTTTGGATGGGAGTTTGGTAAATCAAATGGGAAGAACAAGTATATGTATTTGGAGTGATATATGTATTGTAATGGTTACTGAATTATTTTGTTAACTATATGTGTTTGGCTTGATGTATTGTAATGTTTACCAATTACTTATATTATATTAGTTAAGTTTTACCGATAAATTAGGTATTACCAACTCTACTTAAGACAGTACTAGATGAAATAGTGAATACCAAATTTTCACTGAATTGTTATAAAATAGGTATTCCATTAATTATGTCATATTAGATTTTATTTTATTTCCATTGATGTATGAGAACTTCAGTTCATTGCATCCACTGAATCCTACATCTTTACCCCACATGGACCTGAGTGCCTTAAATTCACAGACTCTTTAAATCGCATGGATCCACCACAAGCAAAGCAATAGTCATGCTATGTATGGCCTTAGCATCAGTACCTTGAGAAAAATATCCTATCTATCTCACACACACACCCAGCACACACACACCCAGCAGTAGTAGCACTTCATGTTGAAATGATTTAAGTGGCATTTATATTGAATGGGGTGGTACAAATACGTAGCCAGACTGTTGCCAAGCAATTGCTAGGTCGTGGCTAGGCAATGGCCTATTACACAATCCTATAACCAAATGAACCTATTACATTAATGCATATGGCCAAATGCGAGGCCTCAAAAAGCTGGACATTCCATTTACTAAAATGCATGTGTTTGCTAATTGACATATATATTAATTGATTAACCTATACCAAGCATAATCCGTATACCATTTGGCTATATATATATATATATATATATAGATATATATAGATAAGATGGATATTGAATTTTGAATTAGACATAATGCATCCCAAAAAAATGAAGATGTGCCACATACAT
Organism: Liquidambar formosana; assembly: GCA_039720395.1. Lineage (NCBI taxonomy): Eukaryota > Viridiplantae > Streptophyta > Magnoliopsida > Saxifragales > Altingiaceae > Liquidambar > Liquidambar formosana. The sequence goes on along the minus strand of CM077831.1, from coordinate 18,383,949 downwards.
TCATTGGCATGGCATATATCATGCCACCTCCATTGCATATATTATATTTTTACATTCTGTCCAAAAAAGAAACATGTGCAACTATCATGCACACATATATATAAAAGTATGTCCAACCACTCTATGTAAGATGCACCTACCCTAATCCATATACATAGTTTGCTATACATAAATAAAATAAAATAAAATAAAAATTGTGCAATTAGAATGTATTGTGCAATTATAATGCATAATGTATCCCTTGCCCTTTGCAACCAATATAGCCACCTATTAAATATACTGTCCAAAAAAGATGTGCAATTATAATGCATTCATCTATATATCATGTCCAAAAACTATTTCAACAGTTCAAAAAAGGCAAAATAAGGTCGACCCATTGCCAACTGCCAATTCCCAGCTGGTTCATTTCTAAGCATAGTCATTACTGCATAGAAATGCCATAGTTAGATGTTAGAAAAGTGGACAACAATATATCTACATGATATAAAAGCCTTTAAGTGATATATAAATGAATAAAATTACCTCACAGCAGATCTTTGTGTACTTGGTCTGTCTTGAGTCACATTTGAAAATGCTCTACTACTTGATGATCCTTTTGACATTCCAAACCATGGGGCAATCATGAGTGCTAGCATTGGTAGAATGAACAATGGTGTCCTGGTACTAAATGTGGCTGAACCAAGTGTATTGAAAGCTGGTCCAACCTGCAAATCTATACTACCTATAAAAAGATGAATGTGAGAAAAACTTTTGATCGACTAATATACCCTTATTTTAATTTTTAAATGCACAACTACCCTGCTACATATATAGGAAATATAACAATATAAAACACATACCTTAATAAGAATTTTAAGGAAACTATACAACTACCCTTCTGTATATATAGAAAATATAACAATATAAAACACATATCTTAATAAGAATTATAAGGAAACTATAATTTGTATAATCATTAGAAATCTTAAAGACAATAATACATTTTTTTTTAATTTTATAATAAAACCTCTTTAAATATAAAATATTTATGTATTTATTATTTTGTATTTAAGAATATTCACATGCAACGCATGTGTGCTATATCTAGTATGTATAAAAAGTTTATGTAAGTTATCCTTTTTTTTTCTTTTCTATATATATATATATATATATATAATTTTTATAAAGTCTATGTAAGTTATCCTTTTTTTTTTACATATATGGATAACTTTTGATACAGTCTATGTAAGTTATCAATATATGTAAAATTAAAACAATAGTGAAGAATTTCGTTTTTTAATTAGTAACCAAGTAGCATTAAACTCAACTATAATTTAAGAAAAAAACAGGAAGATTAGTTTTGGCATGACATATAAAGAAACCAAAAAATTAAGAACTAAGAACAACTTCATGTCTCACTCATTGGGGATTTTTCCTTGTTTCGGGCTGATACATTTGAGATTGCAACACCTCTCCCAACAGCTCCAACATTACCAGTTGCTTCACCATTAGCAGCAACTACACCTCTCCTAATAGCTCTGACATTAGCAACAGCTACACCTATCCTATAAGCTGCACCTTTATCAATAACCCCAACATTAGCAGCATCTCCACCTCTCCCAACACCATCTCTCTTAGAAGCTCCATCTCTCCCACCCTCCTCCTTAGTCTACCCCTACCTCTGTCTCTCCCAACAACTGTTGCAGCTTCTTTACCTCTCCCAATATTTAAACCAACTCTTGTACCTCTCCCAGCAGCTGTGCCTACACCAGCACTTGTTTGTGGTGCTCCTTCCTATATTTTTAACTGATTAGTAAGAATTTTTTTTTAAAAAAAGTGTAATGACTAACAATAAATAGCAAATAAGTAAAAAATGGATTTATTACCATGTTTAGTACACTAGCTTATCCACTAGCTGATGATGCATTCTTTTTCTTCTAATTTACTTGCCCTTTGCATGTGCGAGTATTATGTTTATACATCCTACATTTCGAACATCTCAATAATTGATGATGCTTACGTATACGATATGGATTGACAGGCTTATCAATACCCTTCTTTCTCACCTTCTTAGGCCTACCAAGAGGTCTATGTAATGGAGATGGCATGATTGGTTCACTTGGGTCAACACCTACCCAATGCTACTCATCTAGGATTGGTACATACAATAATGGGATTATAAGACCTCAAATAGGTCTTTACATAGGAAATAAGGGCCACATAGTCCTTTGGCTGCGAACCATCAACATAAATAGCAGTAATGGCATGACAACAAGGTACACCAGTGATGTCCCACTGTCTACATATACAAATCCACTTCTCTAGGTCAACAACTAAGGCTTGTGACGTAAATGTCACCTTAAACAACCTACCTCCTGCATATGTTGCCTTACAGAACTTAGCATCTTCCTTTCTAACTTCCAACTTCTGTTGAATTCTTGGACACAAGATCTATTAGTGATGACTCATTTTGACTTTGTTCACCTGATACCTCTTCATTAGTATTCTCCTAATTGTCTCAATGCATGTGATAATGGGTTTGTCCCTAACTTCTATTATCATGCTATTGAATGACTCTAATAGGTTGTTGCTCAATAGATTACATTTTGGCGTAGAAGTAAATGCATGCCTAGTCCACTGTGTTGGGTTAACAGCCCGCCAACCAATTGTAAGCTGTTTTAATCTTAATTTTCTCCATAGCTTAAGTGAACTCTTGGACTGTATGAGCTAATGCAGCCTACCACATGAGATCTTTAAAGGCTTTTCCTTTAAACTCACATATGCCTAACGTAGAACCTATGATCAGCTCTGGGAAGCATTGCATCGACGCTAGGTACAAGTCCCTGCAATTTAGTTTAAATAAATCATGCATTGGTAGTTGTGAATTGTATATGGAAAAAAAACATGTCATACTTGTATGTGAATATTACCTTCTGCCTATCAGATATAAATGTCCACCCAAAGTCTTCAATTGACCCAATCATAGCCATTAAATTTTCTAAAAACCAGCTTTAGTTATCCTTACATTCTAACTGAAGAACAGCCATAGCTAATGGGTACATTTTGTCATTCCTATCACGTGTTATTGCATGTAACAACTAGCCTCTAAAATGTCCCTACATTACATAAACAAAATTTTTTTTTTTAAAAAGAGTTACAATTTCAATTTGCAAAAACAGTATGTAAAAGAAAATGAAAAAAAACAATAGGTAAAACATTGATAGAAAAAACAAAAATGAAAAGTAAAGAAAAATAAAAGAAAATTGCCCAACTCATATCTTAAAATGGTAAGCATCAAGGCCTATAATAGGCCTAACTCCAACTAGCAGCCCTCTTCTTTGACCATCAAAGACAACAAATAATCTCTGAAAAGTTGTAGCCACGTCCAGCCGAGGCCTCTCAACCTTTACCAAAGCTGCATTACCTGGATTGTGCCTCAAAATCATCATGGCATACAACCTAATCTTTATGTATTGTTTCATTGCATTCCCCTCAATTTCCTCAATTGATTTTTTTTTTCCCTATACACTTGCATTGGGGACACATTAATCATTAACTCTCTCCTAATGGTTTTTTGCATAGCTTTAGTCTTCCATTTAGGGTCATCCCTCAACTTCTCTAAACAGTGTCTGTTAAGCCATGCTGAATTAGCTTGCCTATTCTCATAAGTCCTTGGACAAGACTGTTTAGGTCTGTAACTTATGATTTGAAATGATGCATCCCCTTTTTTGTAAGCATGGATACACCAACCACACTTAAACTTACAAACAGCTATGACTCTTGTTGACTCATTCTTCTTAAACCTAAAGTCACAACCTTCTTTAATACAATGCTCCCTTAATGCAGCTCTAAACACATCAGCTAAACTAAATAGTTGGCCTAAACACAACTGTGGGTTCTCCATGTCCCTATCTTCATGGAACTCTGGGTATCTAATCCTTCATCCTCTATGTCACTATCAATCAAACTACATAAATCATCATTAGGAGCATAATTACTCAACACCTCATCACCTTCACTTATATTGCCATCACCCATACCTTTAGCTTCATCAGAATTACCATATTCCATACCTTCACCTTTATCATAATTACCATCGTCCATGGATCCATCATCCTCACTTATACTACCACCTACATGTCCACAATAACTATTTGGGTCATAATCACTATCAGAACATGAATCTTCCTCACTAATCAGTGAGTAATGAGAATCTGAGCTACTATCAACCAAATCAACCTCTTCTACTTCTGCTGGCTCCTAGACACCATCCATTTCCATTACTGCCAATGGTACTTCATTTAACACTTCATCCATATCTGTAACAGTGTAAATTTGGATATTACCCCTACCATTATGGATTGAAAACATATCAAGGATATCTTGATCAGTACTAACCAACCTCAAGTCATCATCAAGATCTTGGTCAGGCATCTTATGATATATAGTAGCTACCCTCGGCTGTCTTAATTCTTCTAAAATGGTTTGCATCTCAAGATAAGACATCCTATCAGGGTCAATGGATGGCTCTATATAAACATATCCAACAAAATACATCTTTTGAAGCACATCCATAAAATAACCATTGTGATGGATCTCTAATGTAAACCACGAAGTAGCCATTTACTGATCAAGTAAAAAGAACAAACACTTGTCAAATAAATGCTCAAATTAATAGACAACAAAATAATAACAAAAAATACTTAAAGTGCATTATTTAGACAAAAAAATACCATAGTAAAAAAATGCCACAATTTTATTGAGAGCAAACCATGGGAAATTTCCATTAGGAAACCTTGAATTTTTTAAACATGTCGCATTAAAAAAAAAAATGACATAATAAAAAAAGGTACATTATTTATATACATTACAACACCATGCCTAACATGTCTTTATTTTTTATAAACAAACAATTAATAAAGCATCATGGAAACGAGCTATAAATTGATTGTAAACTGGAAAGAAAGGTGCATTACTTTAAGCAGACTGATCCATATGTGGACAAATGCTACTCCAACAAGGCAACAAATTATCTTTTGGTGCCTAACTTTATGTAAATTGATACAACAATGTCAACTTGTTATAAATTGACTACAAACTGGAAAGAAATTGACTAGTAATTTCTTTTCGTTGGTATTAATTTGGGAAATGAACACCAAAATGGAAATTTTTACAATAATTTAGTTGGGTCCACATGTTAAAGTTCACTACCTTCACAGTCAGTGGTCGTTAATTTCTTGAATTCACAGTCAATTGGGGACCACTACACTATTTTCATGCATAACAATTATTGGGAGCATAGTCACGTCCCATGCAATAAGTTATTTCATCAAATAACCATATTCCACTATGACAGTAATAAAAGCCTCAATTTTTTGCTCATTACACTATCCAACATCAATCCTAATATATCAAGATTCAAAGTTTTCTCCATTTCTCTTATAACTTACACATGTATTACAAATCTTAACAACATATGGGGTTTTTTATGGCCTATTACACTAATTTCTTAAAACCCTCAAACACTAACACATATTCTTAACTATAACCCTAATCATCGATCAATATAACATAATATAGAAAAAAAATCACATGCACTTACTTCCATTAGTTTAAGATGGAGAGATTAAGAATAGATATTGGGATTTTTTTGGCAAAATTAAACTGTTACCTCAATCCTATGATATTCGAAACCGTAAAGAACGAGCTATGGGTATCTTAAGATGCTGATGACGAAGATGGTGTCTCCTACTCTCAACGATTTCCTTCAAAGATGGTGATTATAGTGCAACACCATGGAGAAAGACCATACAACACATGCGAAAAGGCAAGAACGAAGTGAATCGATTTGGAAGCTTCCTAGGGAAGCTTTTATACGTGGAGGTCAAACAGCGGGAAAAGTAAATGGGCTTCTTGGTCATTTCGTGTCTTCAGCACTAAGAGCAAATTGGTCATTTCATGCATCCCATTAATGCCATCAGCCTACTATTCTGTTTGAGTACTTCGGGGGGTATTTGTAGGATTTTGTAGATGAGGGATGAAAAGTGATTTTGGGTAAAAGATGGAAGGGGAAAGTGCAATTTTCCAAAAAAAAAAAAAAAAAAAAGGGTTAAAAGTTAACTTTTTAATAAGAAAATAATAATAATAAATTAGAAAAAAACAATCATTTTTTCGATTGAAAGTTTATTCACTTTCCTATTAAAAAAAAAAATGCGATCCATCTCATATGATAGAGTGAATTAAAAGACTTTTTAATTTTAAAATAATTTATTAAAATAAATTTTTTGTTCTTCTTTAAATTTATTTGTTCAATTGATAAACTAGAAGATATGTTTGGAGGAATTAAAATGATGACCTCTTGAAAGCACATACAACGCCTAATCGTTCGAAAAACTTTGGAAAGGCTATTCATCTTTTATTATTGGCACAACAAAATTTTTAGGGCATTTGCCTAGAAAAATCCTACAGTTTCCTAGAGACCTCAAACTCTACCCAACTTTTTGATAATGTCCAACTAGCTTTGGAGATTATTTTTTGGACAACTATACCCTTAAGTAACCGGTTGGTCTCTTTTATGAGTCCGGATTTATTGCTGTAAAGTCCATCTACAGCAGCCTGTTGCACTCCAACAGATCGTGACATGTGGCCAAGAGAAGGCAATGGATAGCTGTCAATTTAAACGAGGCCATTTAATTGGGGAGGTGGGCGTTAACCATTCAGTTAGCCGTTGGCATCAGATTTGAAGGAATGATCACCGTCTTCCCCCGCCGTCGGCTACTCAGAGAGACTTCACAGAGTCTCGACTTATGGCAGGTGGGAGTAGCCTGGCGTCAGATCTAAAGGGAGTGGTGGGTTTTAATCTCACAAACCTTCGAGCCGGAGCCGACAACTGCTACTCAGATCGGGTATTGTCATCGTCTTCCCTTGCCATCAGGCAACTCAAATCTGCGTCTTCTTTTCTTCAGTTTTAGCCTATTATTCGATGAAGCTCCAGATGCCGATGGGAACTTTGATGATTCAACATCTCCTTCACCACCGTCGAGTCCAGATCCACACAAAACCACAAAACCACAAAACCCAAGCGAAATCCAAGAGAGAGAGAGAGCGTGTGTGAGTGAGTGAGTGGTCATTAAGTAAGGGAGAGAAAGTGATGGTGGGTTTTGGGATCTGCAGGTTGATAAGGATACATGTGCAACGGACAAATCACCCATTAATTGAGATGATTCTGTGGACTATACACAACAAATACAAGGCTGGAATTTCAAGTAAGGTAAGTTCAGCTATGTTAACTAAAATTGAGGATTGGCTAACTTGATCTCTCTTAGATTCTTGGTGTAATTATTGTCAATCAACCCTTATCAAAGGATATTTACCTTGTATATTCAATGTAAATACATTATAAATATTATGAATGGAAGATCACTCTCTCTTACCTTAAGTGATAGAGTTTCAAAACGTGTTTACAGGTCTGGTCAATGATAGTGGAAGATCAGTCACCTTCATTTGTTGTCGAAATATATCACAGATGCCGGCGATCACTCACATTCCTCTTTCGTTAATGGCGTTGTCATAAACTCAGCCTCTTAAACGATACACCTTAGCCGTCCATTGCCTTATCTTGGCCACATGTCACAATCCGATGGAGTACAACAAGCTGTTGTAGATGGACTCTACAGTAGCAAATTCGGACTCATAAAGGAAACCAACGGGTTACTTAGGGGTATAGTTGTCCCAAAAAAAATAATCTCAAAAGCTAGTTGGGCATTACCAAAAAGTTGGGTGGAGTTTGAGGTTTATGGGAAACTATAGGATTTTTGTACGCAAATGCCCCAAAATTTAATGTCAGGATTAAGAAAAAAAAAATTAATTAAAGGATCTTCTTATCTTCTTTACTATTATTTTTTTATAAGACAATAAAATTTACAAGTAAAATGGATCTCCTTGTTGAATGCCTCTTGAAGCTCTGATTTCACATTCCATTAATTTATCTATTGAGTTGATTAGTAAATTATATTTTCAGAGGTTTTCGGGCATAAAATCTCATAGATTCTAGCTGGTTATAATTAAGCTTTTTCGAAATTTAATTTTATGTCAACAAAACCTATCTTTATTTTCTTCTTATCCATGATTTGAATAAGATTATGAGCAATTAATGATTATCAAACATGATTGAAAAGCGAAATAAGTTTGTTAAAAAGTGGTATAATCCTTATCCTTTTTAAGGAGTTCAGATTTAGTGTTGAGATAAAAAAACTCAACATCATGCTGGGTTAAGGGGATCGCAACACCTCGGCGTAATAAAGCATATGAACGACTTGAATAAAAAAATAAAAAAATTCCTGAAATAACTTCAATGAGAGTTCTTTTTTATCCAAACCATTCACTTGCTTTATTGTACCGAGGTGTTGCGAGTCCCTTAGCAGCAATGGTGTTGGGTTTTTTGACCCCCAACATTGAATCAAATTGCTTTTTAGGTATGTGGGCAGTATTACTTACATTTATTTGTAGGTAAATTATAGAAAAGTATTCTCAACTTTAAATCTATTTTTACTTTAGTATCATCGAATTCAAAACCAGTCAAGATAGTAAACTGACGTATGTGTATAGTTTAAAGTTTATTTTACCTGATTTTGAAGTTGAGGATAGTAAAATGGACTTAAAGTTTAAGATAGGTTTTTTTTTAGTTCACTCTTTATTTTTTGGGCAGGTGTTCCCACTAAAAGAAATTTTGAACTACTTCTAAGAACGGATGGGCCTAAAGTACAGTAACTCTTAGAAGAAATGTGCATACAAGAGCCTTTATTAGGGTTAGAGCTAGAGACCTACAACCATAAAGGCCTCCATACTTGATGCCATGGCAGGTAGGGGTGTGAGGGAATCGATTTAGAGCGGTTATGAGAGAAATTATCAACTAACTCATCAAGAGGGGTTTGCAAAATTTTTAACCTGTCGCCAAACTGTTGGTCCTAAAAAGCAGCAGATTGGTTGATTTTTTTTTGTTTTTTTATTTTTTTTGTTTTTTTTGCGGTTTTGGTTTGAATGGATTGTATCATACTTTTCATAACTTTTATGAGGATTGTCAAATGACCAAAAAATGTACTTTCTTAATCTTTGCTATAATGGTTTGTTGATTTCTTAGCAAAAACGTTTAGAGACAAACCATTTTTTTTTAGTAAAAAGAGACAAATCATTTAACATTATATAATATCAAATCCCACAAAATAATTATAAATCAAATAACAAGAAGTTAAAAAAAAAACTAAAAAAAACTATAATGACTTATATGTTTTCTTGTAGAAAATGTATATATTATATATTTATATATATATTTTTGGGCATTTGCCCAGAAAAATCCCAAGCTTTGCCCAAAACCTTAAACTCCACCAAACCTTTTCATAATGCCCAACTAAAATATTAAAGTCTCTTTTGGACAATTATATCTTTGTTGCTTGGTTAGAATGAGAACTTAGTCCTCTCCCATTTTCCAAGAGAAGCAAGCACACTCTCTCTCCTCTTTGGTCACATCTCTCCTCTTCGATATGAAGATCTGAGATTCCCACACTTGCACATAAGATTCCCAAATTTTTTTTTCTCCTACATTGAAGGATTTTTATTAGAAATATGAAGTACGGTTTGTTATTTGATTGAGATAGAATCTCCTCCCTACGTGAAATGAGTTGACAACTCATGAATGTCATAGTTCTAGTGCCATATGCTCAAACCAGAGTGATTATATGTAGACTAAGGTGAAGACATTTCCATGGGTGAACGAAAAAGTGAATACCCATTCAACCTGAGAAAAGTTAGGACATCCAGATAGGGAACTACTAACAATTAATAAAATAAAATAAATAAAAAAAAACATTTTGAACGTTTTAGATAAAGGATCCCCACACTTGTACATAGGATTCTAAAAAAAAAAAAAAAAATTACGCATTAAGAAAAGTTGAGAAAAAAAATTTTAGGGCATCCAAAAAAGGAACTACCAACCCCAAAAAAAAAAAAAAAAAAAAACCATTTTAAATGTTTTAGATGAAGGATCCCCACACTTACACATAGGATCCTCAGAAATTGAATTTCCTACATTGAATGCTTTTTAGGATAGCCAACTCTCACATGCACGATCGGTAAAATTAACTCAATTCAGGAAATTAAATTTTGGGAATCTTATGTGCAAGTGTAGGGATTCTAGATCTTTATACGAAAAGGAGAGAGGGCAACTGCAGCATCTGCTGCTGCTGATGTGATTGAAGAGGAGAGAGAGTGTGCTTGCTTTTGCATCTCTTGGAAAATGGGAGATGATTTAGTTCCCTTCTAACCAGACATTAAAAGTTATAATTATCCAAAAGAGGCTTTAATATTTTAATTAAGCATTATGAAAAGGTTTGGTGGAGTCCAAGGTTTTGAGCAAACTTTGGGATTTTTCTAGGCAAATGCCCTATATTTTTTTTGGGTAAAATGACGACATTTTCTTAAATTTCGTATTTTGTCAAACATAGCCTGGGACGGAGGGAGTAGTTTGAATTATGGATCTACTTGTTATCATTCGGAGGGAATAGTGCGCAGAGAGGTATTTGGTGTCAGAGATTGGTAACACACTAAACTATGTTCTTTTTCAATTTTTTTTTTTTTTCCCCCTCTTTTCTGATCCTTGAGCAGAGCCCATAGGCGGTCTTAAAGCATCTGCAATGGGAGTTCGAAATGAAATGCCAATTCTATAATTTGACACAAAAAAATCACTCCCCACTAGTGTGCCAAATTTTAGTAATGCCAAACGCTCTACTAAATATGACACAAGATTTAATATTTAATTAAAGGAAAATACAGCCAAATGATGACCACAAAAAACAATAAGTTGGAGGTGGGGAGAAAAATCAACTCTTTGTTATATTAGTAGTCATGATTTAACTATCGTTGTTTTTAGCAATAACAATCTATCATGCTAAAAGGGTCCTTAATAAATATGCCAAATGAATAAAACAGTATTGAATCCACCAAAAGCAAATGCAATATTAATCCCACATGATTACAATAACATTAGTAATGCCAGATAATTCCAATGCTAAAAGATAACATTTTGATACTATAGTATGCCAAATATAGCTTTGACATAACGAATTTGGCACTCGTCGCTGGAAATGGAAATGGTCTTGGGCTGCCCTCTCCCTTTCCTTAACTCCCTTCTCCACCTCAAGGTTCAAAGACTTGGAAGTTGGAACTCAAAAGCTCCACATCATAAGGAGGAACGTAACCACTAGGGCACAAGAATGAGTGTCAACCTTTTTTTAAAAAAAAACCCAAGAGGTCCATAGGAGTAAAAGTTTTAACAGCAGCAAAACATTTTTATGCATTTCCTTTGTTTTCCTCCCTTTAGATATTCAAACAAAGGCATAAGAAAGCACGATGTGGGTCAAATAGAGTGTAGCCTGAATCAATTTCCCTCACTCTCTCTCTCTCTCTCTCTCTCTCTCTAAATACTGCATTTCCCAAAGTTCCCACAAGTGCTAAATTTTTTGAGATTTACCCAACCCCTGAAAAACATAACTGAATTTCCAAAGCATCAGGATTCTATTAGCCTGTATTTTCATGCAATTCTATTAAGGTTGTCAAAATAAATAAATAAACGAGCCCCAAAGTTCCCACAAGTGCTAAATTTTTTGAGATTTACCCAACCCCTGAAAAACATAACTGAATTTCCAAAGCATCAGGATTCTATTAGCCTGTATTTTCATGCAATTCTATTAAGGTTGTCAAAATAAATAAATAAACGAGTTTTTATATTTTGATAAGCATAAATAACGAGTTTTTATCCTTTTAGTGAATAGTCACATGTTACAACACAAAAACAAAGAATTAATGAATTTTCATTTTCATTTTACTATATATCAAAAAATTGAAGGGCAAAAATGAACCGTTCAAGCCTCAGAGCCTAAAACTCATCAATCTCAATGTCAACAAACTTACAAACTCAATCAAATCAAAAACTGCAGAACAACCCCGCCTTATATCTAATTACGCATCACTTGTGTTATATATAGAGTTGTTCCACTCGTTGGATACATATATTACAAGACAGCCGTGAACTGTGGAGTACACAATTAATTACTTGGTTTCCATATTGGGGCAACCAACTTGCCCTCGTAGTATTAGTATGACTGATGTTCTGGTTGAATGGAGTCTCCTATAGATCAAAATGCATTGGTCCGAAACTATCATTTTATGAGGGGGCTGAGCCCATCACCTTCCCAACCAAGCTTGAGCATCTGATCCACCACTTTCAAGCTCAACTGCAAGTAATCAGCAGCAGAATTGTAATTCGATAACGATTAACATGTTTTTTTCATGGGATTTTACCCTTATCAACAATTTACATGATTATTATGACATCCTGATGTAATACGAGCTCAACCCGAGCTAGAAATAGAGTTCATGTTGCGCATGGGTAAAAAATTTCGGGTTAGAGGTTAGGTAGGGTCGAGCTCTGGGCCAAGTGTTTTCCATCTTCGGGTTGAGCTTGGGTTAGTCTGAAAAGCCAACTGAGTTGGCCCAAGTTGCAGAGTCCTATCCTTTACAACATTTCAAAGCTGACATGTATATATTACTAATTGTCATAGTGGAACAGAAATCTGCTCCTACAGAGGTTGGAGAAACCTCCTACAGCTTCTTGATGTGGCTGGAGAGCAATTGGCAGTTCCTGGGATACATTTGTCTTTCATGTATCATCCAAGGGTATCTAAGAAATTATAACAGATCACTTAACCTAACATTTAACGAAGATGGTTCTCCTTCAACCCATGCTGGAGCATAGCTCTGCTCTGCTATTATAACAGGCAAGTATAAAACCATACAATTAACTATTAATAAGGAAAACCTAAAATAAGAAAAAGCAAACAACATTCAACTTACAGCTGGATCAGTGAAGATTATCAACTGTTTATCAGCAGTTGAGACTAAAAGATTTGTGTTATCCTTGTTCAGAGCAAGAGCTGTAATATCCTGCTCTTCTCCAAGCTTCAATGTATGAAATACCTGCAAGAATTTTTATTTCTTTGTCAGTAGAGCAGTCTAAGTAATAACAAATGAGTGGTTATTTCTAGTCAGATGAACTCCAGACTACAAGAGTAAACCGCTGTTGACAGCAAGTAAGCGCATTGTGAGCATAAGTTTGTGTAATTAGAACTCATAAGGAAACAGTAAGATGAAGATAAATTCAGGTTGAGATCTGTTTTAACTTTCAACAAATTTTCTGTATCCCATACCTTCAAAGTATGCAGATCCAGGAAGCAGATTGAAGGTGATGGAACATCCAATCTGTTGGTTTGCCCAGTCTGAAATGATTCGGGATCAAGATCTTCACTTCCTTCCCTTTTCAATTTCAGATCCCTGATGTTATTACAGGTTCCATCATTTTCCAAACTCGAGTTTATTCCAATCAAAGCACTCGTTCCATCAACAGAAACCTCCATGCAACTGATGCTTCCGGAGAAAGGAAGTTGTGCTGTAACAATCGGAACCCCATTAAGAGTGAAGGTAGTGAGAGTATGAAGTGATTTATTCCAAGTCATTACAACACCCTCAGATGAAAGACAGACAGCGTGGGCCTCCACGCCAACCAGCCTTCTGATCAAGCGACCCCTTCTTATTGAATGCAACAAAACATCTGATGAACAGGAGCATGAAACAACAATTCCAAGATCTGAACTGATACAACAACATATTATTTCCCTGAGATGGCCCTGAAGGACATGGATGGGACCTTCAATACGACGTCTCCTGCTTTTGTCTGCCAAGATGTTTGCTAGAGTATTACTACTGGTTGAAGTTGGTATGCCTGAGCCAGTGGAAGGCTCTGATATGCTGCTTGAGTGGGAAGTCGATGCCCGATGTATCCTCCAGAGTAAAACTGTTGTGTCCCGGGATCCCGTCACAAGGTAGTTGCTATCAGGTGAGAGAGCAAGGCAAGTCACTGGAGCACAATGCCCTGTGGCTGTTTCTAATGTTTTTGCCCCGTCTGATGATATTAGCTTGATACTGTTATCCGCATGCCCACCTAGTCACAAGCCAAGAGTTTCAAAATGTGATATACTAGTTTATTGACATGGTGAAAAAAGAAAGTACTAATGTTGGTTATCAGATTAGGTGGCTGGCTGAATTATTACATACAGACCTCAACAGAACTTCACATGAGATTGCATCAAGTTGAAAATCCAAATCACAGAAGAGTTAAAAACAAACAGCTAATTAAACTGTTTATGACTTTAAATTAGCAGTGTACTTGTTGAGAGTTCAGCTCCATATGTATCTGTTATTGGAAGAGGAGGATGAGGAAAGGGTAATGGGTAGGGGGCTGGGGTTGTGGCCACAAAACCAGGGAACGTGTGCCCAGTTTTTTGCTTTGAACAACTAAATTCAGCCACCACAATGCTAACATTTTACATTACTAATCCATCATACTGCCAAGAAAATTGAAAGGGATAAAAAAGGAACCATATATCTTTATATATATATATATATATATATTTGGTTATTTTCTCTCCCTCCTTCCTCATACTCCTCTTTCGTATTGAACAATCAAATTTGAACTATTCTTTCGTATTAAACAATCAAATTTGAACTACCACAACACATTACAATAATCTTCACTCATAATCATTCAATGTTGATGAAGAGGCTGCAACATTCAGAAATTTCATTCTTGGCAACCAACAAAAATTGACAGTACACTTGGAATTTTTTTATTAACAATAACTAGTACTCCCTTTGTCCCACAAAGATAGGCCTTCTTTCCTTTTTTGGCTGTCTCAAAAATGTTTGTCACTTTGAAAGGTCAAATTATAAATTTTCAACTTTCCCATACTATACTTTATTACACCAAAACTTACTTTAAACACAACCAATGCATTGATAGTAGGATAAGGGTACTTTTGGAAAGAAAAAGTTGAGTGGAAGACAAATCAATGCATCAATTGATTTTGTTAATCTGCGTGCTTTTCCAAAGAGGCCTATCTTTGTGGGACGGAGGGAGTATATTTATTTAAAAAAATTCAAGTGACTTCCACCTTTTTTTTAAAAAAAAAGTACGAAACTAAATATTCTAAAAAAATAAACATAAGATCTGAAAGAAGTCAAAGGTAATAACAAAGAAAACGCAAAGGAAAAAAGTATGACCATCTCACATTGAAAGGTTTGATGAATCCTGATCATGATGTTTCCAGCATCAGACAAAATGAAATACTGGGCTTTCCCTTATTATCTCTTTTAGTCCCAGTTTCCAGCTTCGTTTTTGTGTGACGGATCTTTTTGACATGGTTTTCTGGGCTTAAAACAATCAAAATCCAACCTATACATTAGAAAGGAAACATGTACCCTGTTAAGGGCGAGTGCCAAGGTGCCTTTCAGAAGATGGGGAATGGCACTGCACCCGCTTGCCTTATCAGTTACCTAGGAGGTGATATCTCATACAGACTCTCACTTAGCCCAGAAGGATAATTGTAAACCTTACAGTTTATTCTAAATCATACTACTTAATTATAGTACAATTAAAATTGATCCTCTACTTGGTTTCTTAAAAATACACAAGAGGGATCTATGTGGCAAGAAATCAAGATGATTGACCTCGGACCATCTAACTAAATCTATCTGGATGAAATATTTTTTTTTTACATCATGCTTTAAAATACTCTGCTACCTAAGTTTTGAACACTTGACAGCTACTAGTAGGGAAGCTAGCACTTCACTGAAAAATTTAAATTAATTACAATAAAATTGATGAAAGAAAAAAAAAAAAAATAAAGATTGGATGACTGCTCACCAGTGATGATTTCTTTATCGCATGTGATGGAAACTACAGCTGAGCTTCTGATTCCAGAAGTTGCGAATGTTAGTGCTTGGGGAAAATGCCACTCATCAGAACCAGACCCAGTTGGCCCTTTGAACATGCGCATGAATGTTCCACCAGGGGAGCTTGCTACCGCCGCCTTTCCATGTTGAAACAGGAATGGTGTACCCTGACCATCAGGTGTGTTGGGCTGCCACTTGTGCTGTGCCACATGTGCAGCTGGGGCATTTATGTCAACAATAACAACAGTATCTGAAGATGCATGAATGGCGGCAGCAGGTAGATTGCAGCGTTCAGGGGTCGGAATAACATATGGTTTAACTTCTTTTGGGTTTCGAAAGATTGTCTGACATGCAAAAAACCAGTAAGAATCTTTCTGTTGATAATCTTTCACATACCCTGCAGATTAGAGAATTCCCTACACAAGAAATTTACTACTCCAGTGGGACTCTGGGTTAAAGGAGCCTTAAAACATGCTGCATGCCAGTACACAATAGATTATTAAACACACGCCTGAAAAAGGGATCAAGAATAAAACTTATATTATAAGGGGTAATATTGCCCATTGGTTTTGTTGCTACTGTCAGGAAGATGGTGACAATTATGACAATGATAAGATGAAATATTTTGTTATTGCTGATATTATTATAATTTTAATAATTATTATTACTAGTACTATTTAACTCACAATCAAGCGGCATCTCAAAATATTAATACCTGATTAACTCTCTTCTCGAAGCCAGTGTATAGACCTGTATCCGCACAAAGGTCTATGGGGAAAGGACGACAGGTTACACATGATAGGATCCTAAATAGCATGACCACTTTCATAAAAGAAAAAAACAAAAAAACAAAAAAACAAAAACACTTTTGATGGTAGATCAATTACCCAGAGCCTTTCCACCATGATGGATGTGTATTTGTAAAACTGGGTAGTTTCATTTATGTCGTTTGCACAGAACTTTCTTTTAATGGTCCTAGTTCATATAGGATCATGCTTCATAATCAACTACATGCTTGTGCGTGGGCGCAAACACACATAAACCCACTTAACGTGGATTTAGCTTGTGCTGGTCCAAGATACGCTTAGATTTTAGTATGTTTTGTACTCAAATATTCTGGGAACCAGTTCTTGTTACTTCTAAGGTGCTAACAAAGTAGGTCCCCCCCCCCCCCCCCCCCCCCTTTCTTCTTTTCTCACTAGATGGTTATTTTAATCACCTGCTTCATTTCGTACATACTAGCTCTTAGAATTATTTGAAATATAAGGATTTCGGAACCACAGTTTGCACCTAGATTCTAAGACCAGAAATGCTTTTTGATTTAGCTATGACTTCCCAGAGTGGAATGAAATCTTTTTGAGCATCGTGAGGAGTGTCAGTACGGATTTCTCTTGTGGTTTAGAATCTGGAATTTATTGCAAGAGATATTATTGTCTTAGGAGTTTCAACATCACGGTATAAAAATCTTGATATTTCAATTCTTAAAGTAAATATTTCACCATTTATTGATGCCATGGAGATACCAACACACTTGTTGTTCAGTGCTTTGAACCTTTTTACTGCTATGTCTTTTCCATTTTCCTTTGCCAGTGTATATCCGGATTCTCATCACTTTCCTTGCCACATTTGCTCTAGTGCTAGTTTCATCACTTATTTGCAGCAAGAAACTTCCTCAAGCTACAATCAACACACTCTCTTTCTCTCTCTCCCTCTCTTGCCCCAATTTGTTTCATCTCCAACCTTTGGGTGCTTAAATTTAGATAGATTTAAGTCCGCTATACTGTTTACATGCCCAAATCTATTTATAGATTTGATTATCTTTAATTTGAGTGCTCAACTATGGTCTCATCTCTTTGTAAGTTTGTATGCTTAGATCTAATTAAAGGTAAGTGTATCATTTGTTTCCCAGTTCTAAAACAAAATAAGAACTTCAATAAATGAATTCTAGGGTATAATAAAAGAACATACACTTCAACATACCCTAATGATCATATTGTCAATGAACTATAACATTTCTCATGAAATCCTATTTCTTTATCATGGTAATAGTTTATCCTATATTGCTATTTAGAAGTAGTGGGTCAATCTAGAAGTTATTACTCTAAAAACATATTATTGTAATAAATTAGTAAATGATTATTGTAAATATATGTTATTTTGATTAAAAAAAGTGTTAAATTTAGTTTCTGTTTAAGCAAAAGGAGAAATTATTTTAGGTTGACAATATGATCATTAGGGTATAATGCTCACAGACAACTTGTTCAATCGTGTCTTCACATCCAATTTAAGTGAAAAGATAATGCTTATCTTCACTATGAGGTTTTTAAGAATACCACTCTACAATAAGCTAATTGGCAGCCTTTTTTAATTACTTAATCAGAGTATTACAAGGTATATATACATAGGAAACCCTATACAAGACAAATATCTAAAATACCCCTAATATACAACATATTTACAAGAGTCTCCTAAGTCCTAACACTACCGGGCTCTCAGCTTTTTTTTTTCTTCTTTTTTTTTTATCTCACTGTCTTGCACATTGATCATAATCTTTGCGGTCATCCGTCACTCTTGCCTCTAGATTCAACCATTCTCTCCCTTAATTGACAAATTGTTGATGTATGATCCACCTTGTATTTAAGAGGGAAGGATGTTCAGGATTTTAGATTTATTTGTACATCTTTGTAAAGTATTGTATCACCCTTTTTATTATGATAAAAGGTATATTACTCTCCAACTGCCTAGTGTAACTTTGTGGTATGTAAGGCATTAATTTAAAACTCATATATGTATTCTATTATCTCATTTTAAGTTTTGGACTTGCTTGTATATACATTCTTGTTCATAGGTGTATAGCTCTCATAACTATAAGAGCTTCATCCATCAAAACCACCAATGTAAACCCCAAATTGCCCACTTGTTTTGGACAAATTTTCAGCCAACCAGAAAATATTTAAACTCAACCCTCATACCCAGCAATGGAAATCTCTTCAAACTTTTCCAATCTGACAGCCATTGAAACCCAGAACCCCAGAAAGTGGCATAAAGTATGTCGTCAAAGCGGCTGAAGTTCTCCAAATCATAGTTAGCTTGCAACATTATGAAAGGTAAAAACTTTTCCACCCGCTTAATCTCCATTCAAATCTCTCATTCACTAATCCCAAACCGCCCTAACCTTAAAACCTCTTTCCTCACCCACACCCCCCCCCCCCCCCTCTCTCTCCTTTTCCCCACAAAAGCCTCAAATAAATTGCCTCCTATAGCCTTTGGATTAACTTACCATACACTTCCATGACAATAATGAACAACAAAAGAGACAAAGGATCCGCTGGTCTAATACCTCTGGAGCAGTTATAAAATCATGAGGTCTCCCATTTACCATCACAAAAAAGGAATTCAACAAGACTTACTTTATCCAAATCCAACGGGGCTTGCCTTTTCACCCATTGTATTTCATCTTCTTGGGAAACTAAGTATTGTTTGACAGAAAGAGTAATTAAGCTTTCTGATTCATTAGTTACATTTTTAAGTGATCCAAATGGAGGATTTTGCTGAGTCTTGAAAAGTTAAACTATAACATTATTCCAAATCCTTTCTAGGTCTTCAAAAGGTTAAAAAATGTTCACAGTTTGTGTGGATCCAATATTTTCTTCCCTATGCAGAAAAATATGTCTAGAATCAGCCAGATGCATCAAATACATATTATCATGGTATGTCCGACAAATTCTAATGGTCTATACAAAACTCTAATAAAAAACACAAACAAAAACAAGAACATGCAAATGTGCATGGACAGATGCAAAGAAATTTCTATGCACAACAACATCAAACATCAAAATATAAAGGTGCAGCCTAACAAAAACAAGAGTTACCTGCAAGTGAAGAACATCTGCTAATTGCTTCTTCTTCAAGTGAGGGACAGTTAGAAGTTGAGACGGGGTTTGCCCAAAGTAAGCAATCTGATCTTGTGTAGCACGCTGATGTACCTTTTGAAGATATTAAGGGGCAAATAAGTAACAAATATCCAAATTCAAGAAACATAATAGCATAGGAAAGTGTCTTACTGGATCCGAGATTTTATCAATATCAACAGTCCCTTCATAGGTAATGTAAAAGAAAACATTATTGGCTGATATAGCTTCTTTTCCTCGCTGCTTATACCTGAATGTTCCAAATCCATCATGTAACTAACAGTTTATAAAATAAAATAAAAAAAATACAAAGTTTATTGACAAAAAGACAATTAATAATAGTGTGGCATTGTTCCCAACATAAAAGATTGAAAGTAGCAGCAAAAAAACAGAAAAGTTCATTAAGGAAAAGTAAAGAAAATTATTTCCACAAAACATTAAGAAACATCACCCGAATATGAGATCAATCCATTCATGCAAATGCGCAGAGACATGCTCGCTCTCAAGAGCCATCCGATGCTTATGAATGAAATCAACTGGGTTTTCAGCCCAAGCAGGTAGTCTGACAGAATCTGATATATTAAATGTGAAATAAAAAGAAAACAGTTAACCTAAATGTGACATATAACAATGTTCTTTGTGTACCAGTGGGACAAAGTACTAAAAAGTACATACCAAGCTTTCCTCCTAGTTGTGTTGTACCAAAGTCAATTGAGTTTCCATTCGTTAAGATCTCAGGAAGGTAAAACATCTCAGGAACCTAAAATGCATAACATAAAGAGACATTAATTCCCAACAGGGAGACTTAAATCTACCTTATCAAAAAAAAAAAAAAAAAACAGGGAGACTTAAATCTCATTAACCTTCTCAAATAATTGACGTGCAATTGCAGATGAGAACAAACAAAAGCATTAACCAATTGAAGATATGTAAAACACAAACTAAAATTGGCAAACAACAATCAATAGAAAATGGTAAAAGTTGAATTAATTTTTTATTTCCACAACAATGTTTAATTGGAGTACTTATCTCTAACAAAAATAGAAAGCAACTATTCTGAAATATTCATTAAATGTATTCTTTTAATCCAATCCAAATTGACCTTAAGCAAATCTACTAACATAATAAAAAATAATATAGCGATTAGCAAATCACCATACACCATACTAGCATACTCCTCTTTATGTCCTCCAACACTATCTTTCAACACTCGCCTTCAAATTGATGGGGCGAATATGACAATCAATTCTCCGTGATTATTATTCCCACCACAATTTATGACCAGTGTGCCACAAAACACAACTTAAAGAAGATGGCTGCTCATGATGAAAGATTGTCAATTCTTGGTCACCAAAAAATGATGCTCCCCCTCACGAAGGAAAAAGCAGGTGTCATTCACCTAAAAGACATAAAAATGGATGGCATCAGATGCCCCCTGAAAGTGAGCAAACCACACCACATATTTGGACTCTTAGGCCTCTAAATACTTTGGCAACAACGGCCACTAACTGAACAATTTTCTTCTAAGTAACAGCCCTAATTTGTTTTTTCGTTTTGATATATGGCCCTTGTTTTTACTTCCCATTATTTCATTTCTACTTTATGTTTTCCCTTTCTTTCTCCATTCTAAATACACCATGCATGGGGCTGCAGTTAAGGACTCCGTTAACATCCACACTTTTGATGGGGTATGGGGATTTCTAGCACAATCCCTTCATCTCTCAATTTTCATTCTCTGATGATAGACACTAGAAAAATGAGGGTTGTCGCGCGGGGGGGGGGGGGGGGGGGGGGGGGGGGACACAAACCAGAGAAAGAGTACAGTGAAGAGCAATGGAACAGAGTGAGAAGAATGAAGTCAACTGCAAGCAGCATCAAATTTTCAGCAAATAATAAGACTAGTACAAACTATACGTAGGAAATGCATGCCAAATAGCTGATGGAAAGCTTTCACAGAATGAGACCACAAGCACAAACATGAGCTTACACACAGGCAGACAACAGATATAAGATTTTCAAACAAAATTAATTAATTTCTTCTGATTCTTATCTTTTGTTTTTTTGTTTTTGGTTAAAAAATGAACTTGAACACATTGACTGATCAGACAGAAGAAAATAGACAATGGTCAGGCAGACAGCATAACTTTCCAATTGCTGTTTGCCACCAATGCTTTGTAAATTAAAGACTACAGATCGAGATCTCAGATACAATGTAAGAAAATAAGTAAACTGCACTCAAATATCCTAAAAACATTCCAAACTAACCTGATTATTCAATGAATAACTAATAATAAAAATATCACAGTGCACCATACTACCATAAACCTCACAAAATCTTCTATTTTAAACATCAACAATTATAAAATGGTGCATCCAAAGTAATTTCAAACAAATTTATACCAATTCCTTCACATCACTCATATCCTCAAAAACTCCATTCCATGTAGCAGCAATATCTGAAAACATCCTGTCTGCATGATCAAATTTTCCACCTTGGAGTTGAATTGAAAGAGTAGTAAATGGCTCCACTCTAACAAGATAATACAAAACCTGCAAAAGACACGCCAACAATCATGTCAGAGCATTTCAATATGTTAAAAATGAAGACGAATTTAATTGGTAAAACATAGTAACATTGCTTAAACAAAACACCAAAAGAAAGAAGGAAAATAATTAAATGAACAAAATAACAGAGTAATAGGAACAAATAAAGATCATCAGACATTCAGACCAACATTGGATTCAAGCTAATATATGAAAGTGATACCTAAAGAATCCCATGCAACAGTTATGAACTAAAACTCAACTCTTAACTCAACAATGTGCCCATATAAGTTCTTGTAAGCTCATGCAAACATTACTCCTAAATAGAAAGAAATCAAGAAAGTCGTCACAAGTAATACCACATTCAACGTGCCATATAAGCTTTGTGTTGATCAAAGGTTAGTAAATGTTGGAAAATAGAAAGACTGAATCACATGAATCAAAGACTTAAAAAGGGTTTCAATAGGCTGCCTAATTCAATAAATTTGATATATTCAAATTTAAACAGTTATTAATTTCTTTAATATAATCTAATTCAATGTCGCATCATGTAGAATTTGTCATTGTACACCACATGATAACTGCAGCACCTTCTTTAAGGCCACCACTCATATTGGCATTGAATACTCTGATCAAATTGCCGCAAGATAATTTCACTTTTTAGTTAACCATAAGTCAAATACCAACCACAATTCAATATTACTGCCTGTTCAATAATTTTTTTTTTTTTTTTTTTTTTTGATAAGGTAAATAATATTATAACGAAAAAGCACTAAAGTGCAGTGTTACAAAAGCAAAAAGTGCAAGAGAACAAAAAGAGGACCAAAGGCCCCTGTACACAGGCAGTATACTGAGAAACTAAAGAGTTAGACTACACAAAAAGTCAGAAAGGGGCCTCCGCAAACAAAAATTCGTCGTATCACCCCAAGCAAAGATGAAGTCAGCAATAAGAGTTTTAAGCCCTGCCACTGTGTCTTCCTTGTCATTAAAGACTATTGTTGTGCTCTCTCCACACAGCCCAAAAAATGGCATGGGGAACTAACCTCCACACCCTTAAAGCTTCTTTGTTTCGACTACTACACCTCCAAGACTCCACAACCTCTATAACTCTCTTAGGCATAATCCAATTCATCCCAAAAAAATAAAGGCAGAACACCCAAAGCTGATAAGACACTTCACAATGAATCAGCAGATGGTCCACGGTTTCCCCATCTTTTTTGCACAGCACACACCAGTTAGGCAAATGAAAACCTCTCCTCTGTAAGTTATCAATGGTGAGGCATTTCCCCCAACAAGCAGTCCACGTAAAGAAACACACTTTGGAGGGAACATTAGCCACCCAAGTGTTAGAGGCAGGGAATCTAGCTCCAGCCATCCCCACCAAAGACTGAAAATAATATTTAACAGAGAAATCCCCCCTTCCAGCTCCCTTCCACAAAATCTGGTCCATCTCCCCCCTATAAATTTTTGTATCATAAATTCTCCCTAGGAAGGAAAGAGCATCATCAAGCTCCCAGTCTTGAAAATTCCTGCCAAAAACAACATTCCAAGAGTAAGAGTCATTGACCCAGACCAAACAGTCCACCACCCAAGTGTCCTTATTCAAAGCCAAATCAAAAAGGAAAGGGAATTCCTCTTTAAGAGGGAGATCCCCACACCACACATCTTCTCAGAACCTAATCGAATGGTCATCCCCAACCCTAAAGAAAACCTCTCACCAAATCCTCCCAACCTTTACTAATATACTTCCAAACACCCACCCCGTACGTACCCCTGATGCTCCACCTCATAATTCTATGCTGTACCATTTACCCTCGACATATCTAACACCGCCCTGTTTCAAATAATAGATAAATAAAACAAAAGTAAGCATCAAATGCCCACAACGCTTCACGTGCCCTCCACACAAGAAACAAGAGTCCTCTAACAAAACATCAAGCTTTGACGGGCTTGAAACAAGGCCACTTGTCCAATAAACTCACAAAGTGGCCATCCCGTGCCTTACCATGAAGATAGGCCTCTTGAACCAAACACACTCAAGCCAGAATAGTCACAAACCAAAAACTTCTACCCTTTCTCCTTTTCCTCCTCCTCCCCCCCCCCCCCCCCCGGTGCCTTCTCTCTCTTTATATCTTTTCACTTTCAAAGAAAACATATGACAGGCCCCATTTTAGAAACAAGTGAAGGAAAAAGATATATTGATATAATTACATGTAACTACGTAAGCCCTTTAACCATCATGCACTCTTATCCATGGTCTAAGATATTGAAAATATAGTCGATATGGAAATGTAGAGGATATTTAGAATATATCAGTTAAAAACTTTGTTATACAAAATATAACAATAGTATTAATGACTTTACTTTAAATTTATTATTTATGTCTTTAATTCTTAACAAGAACTTTAACACAGTCTGTAACACAAAGAAATAGTCTCATTACCTGTGTTACACACTGCATAGGGGACACATTTAAGCATTTGGGCATGTGTTGATATGCCATGGGAATCATTTAAACATTTTCACGTTACTTTGGAACAACATGAGCATCATCTCAACATTTGCAATACTATTTCTAGTAGTTTTATGACATGGCCAGACTATTGTTTAATATTAGCACTGATTTCAAGGGACAATAGCCTTGAGCCACCCACAAACTCCATGTGATACTGATTTCTTCGTATATGACATTATCGATTTATTCATGTATTATTGTGTATGCATTTTAATGTTATGTGACATTTAAATATTAAATTTGCATAAATTTGTACTCTTTATTTGCTCAGTGCAGCATACTTTTTGTACCGTACACAACACATACTTAATACATATTTAATTTGCAATGTTAATTCTAAATTCTTCATTAGGGTCTAATTCGTTGTTTTCCAATGTTATACTGAAAATTTCCATGTTTGACTAATAATATCCGTCACATCTCTAAATCGATATTGGTATTATCAATATCATATCTATATCCATCGATATTTTGTTTTTGGACTCTCAATATATTCATCAATATCAATATTTAAGTTCTTGAATATAAGTGTATAACTAATTATACAAATCAATTATATAACTTGCATAAAACAATTATAGTAAACAAATCAGACCAACTACCAATGCTGGCATACATTGTGATGGAAATAAGGGGAATAGGCTCAAGCATGAGAACCAAAAATAAATAAATAAATAAAATAAAATAAAAACCCCTAGTAATATGCAGCAAGGTCATCGAAAAGAAGCTAGGCACACAAAGAATATAATAACAAGAGTGAGCTCAGAGTTCCTTGTCCCAAATAGTTAGAATAGGCAACAAGGATAAATTTCCCAACTCCACTCCATGACCCATCAAAGATCAAATTGGCACTTAAGCATGGAGTTTCAAGGTCCCCTATTAGCTTATGGAATTTTAAATTCGCTTAGATCTGATACAATCTTTAGCCTTTACACATGTGGAAGTGTGGAACCATCCCATATAGTTGGTATTTCCTTATCTTATCAATTATTAGGCCCGTGTTACTAATTTCAATTGAAGTGATAAACTAAAAAGCAATAAATTAGAGCCAACAATTACTTATTTAAAAATCAATTACAATCATTAATTCATTGTTGACACGTCTTCAATAAATTAATATTTGTGAATAAATGCTTGATAAACAACCTTCACAAGATGGAGGCAAACAGGTATTAGTGTGACAACTAGCAGCCATTGTATTGGATCATTGTATGACTACGATTGCAATCACCAAACAGTTTAGAAGATAAACTGGCAGAGAAACATACTGTTCCAGCACTTGAGTAATGTGAACCATAATGGAATTTGGGAATGACTGGATCATCAAAGCTGGAGTATCTCTCTTGGAATTTTTTTAGCCGATCAGGATTCAATGCACCAATGGGCTGCAAGTGTACACGAGATTATGGCGTCAGCTGAAAGATTGCAGTTGAACAGTAATTAAAGCAGCAAAATTCATATTATGCCACCTTCGAAAGATCTCTGTAAGAAGAAGGATCAGCAAGATCCAAATTCTTTGAACTGTAATCAGAAAGGATCCATGGAAAAACAGGGTACTGAAAAAAAAAACAGGGAAGTTAGTTATAGAAGCATAGAGTTCCCCACGTAGATTGAACAGTGCTGCACAAAAATATACCTGAGTGATGTCATTATAACTACGCCCAGCCAGAGTATTGAGCTGCATTAGATATTCGAAATTGCTGATCTGCAGTTTGTCATTCGAGTGATTGCTATGTTTAATTTTGCTTTGGTATGTTTTTGAAAAAAGATTTAAGCATTGAAAATACAGTATTGCAAATGACATTTACAATATATCTAAAGTTCATTGGATCATACCTCCCACCTAGCCCAACGCTCCATTAGTTGGGTTCTCTTTAGAAGTTGCTCAGGCCTCTACAACAACCAAAATAATAATAATAATAATAATAATAATAATGAGGCCCCCTATTCTTTTAAAATAGCTATTAAAATATGTGTGTGCACGCGTGTTTTTGTGTGCATGGGTGTGTGAGTGTGTGTTTGTGCGTTTTCTTAAAAAATTATTACGCAGAAATAACCGAGGCACAGCAAGGTGCAAACCTGAGTTGCGAGATAAATATTGTTCAAATGGGGGGGACGTGCTTGGACTATAGCGCGATATGCATTTCTTCTCCCCTCAGTACTCTGGAGTAGAAAACCCAAACCAACAATTTAATCAGCAGACAACTTTCAAGAAATAGAAACCATTGTCATGCTTCCACTCATAGAAGCACGAAGCAAAGGAACCAAAAAAAATGCATATTTTTTCAAACAAAAATACCCCAAAATCAAAGAAGAAGTTTGACCGGTCAACCATAAACAATTCCAATGCACTTCTCCTTAAAAGATATCTGTCGTGATAGTAAACCAGGAAGAAGAGTTAGGAGGAATCCAAGACAGAAAACTTATCAAAACAATGAAGACATAAATTCCTGAAAGTCAAACAGTGCATTTTAAATTACATAATAATGAAAACTAAAGAAGAAAGAAATCACACATTTTTCATCTTATAGAAGTGCATTATCATCCCCAATAGATACATCCCACGCTGACATACTGTATTCTTATTAACAATGAGTGTGATTAAATATCCAACTTAAAAGCCTAAGCTAGTAGGTGGAGAGATCAAATAGGTATATGAAATCATATAAAACCCAATATTCAAGCGATGTGGCATGTGAGACTTCCCAACACTCTTCCTCATGTGTAGAACTAAAAAGACAAGAACGAATCTATCACATGGACAACAAAGATGGGCTCATGAACAAAATAGACCCAAGAATGACATGTTTTGATACTATGTTAAGTTTTCAACTAGAAAGTCTAAGCTATTAGGTGGAAGGCCCAAACAGGTATATAAAGTCATATCAAACCCAATATTCAGGCAACGTGGGATGTGAGACCTCCCAACAAGTGTATTAACAGTAGAATCAGGAGCAGCACTTTAGGCATTTTGCACAATGCAAAGTTTTCAGACCCACACCAGACATCCAACCAGTTAAGGGGTTGTGTCATTGGGCCATTGGTCCAATACTCCAATTGTTAAGAATAGACATGAAGTAAGTGAGAATACACGAGAGAACACTATGAATTAGAGTCACTTTACCTCCTTTTGAAAGATTGGTAGCCTGTTTATCAGAGTAGAATCAAAGAGACTTTTACCAACTAGTAGGACAGGACAAGGTGTGTCCAGGTAAGCATTCTTGGCAGGGTTTTAACTTTCATCCATTACAGAATGAATTCTAAAGGGTTCATTACCCTATTTAAACCTAGACGTTGCATGATTGAAATTCACAGCCGTAAAGGCAATTATGGTTCGTTACTCTTATAAAATGATCTCAGCTCATTTTCTCATGCTTCTTTTCTTTCTTTCTTTTTTTTCCAATTTATTGTCTCTCATTTTCCTTGATTTTCTCTTGTTCTCTCCCTCTTCTACCTTATATCCACAAGATTAAACCATAGATTAAAAGCATTTGAAGCGAAAAAATAAATCCAAGGCACAAAACCAAATCTCCAAAGGTAATTTGCAAACTTTTCTCAAGATCTTTCAGTTCTTTTTTTTTATATATATTATTTTTTCTTACAACTAGACATCATATATTTAGAGGTAGACATCATAACTCTTGCCTAAGGTTATATAATTTTTAAATTTCATTTAAATAGTAAATACTAAATAACTATTAGCCTAAAATTAGACATCAACGATCTTGCCTAGGATTCGAAGATTAAATTATAAATTTACTATATTTAGGCATTTGAAGATTAAATTATAAATTTACTGTATTTTGGTTTATTACATAGTTGATAATATATTAATAATTTTGGACTATTAATATTATAGGTGTAAAAATATTACATCACAAATTTTGGTGGTGATAGAGATTGGAGACTAGTGAGTATTGTCATTTGCCTTTAAAAACTCATATGAAGTATGAACAATTATGAATGTTTGACTCAAATTACTTTTATGAGCATATTTAGTGTTATCCAAAATCGATTTTAAAAACATCACAAAAAACCATTGTAAAAAAGGTTACTAAGTCAAACCAAATTCCCTAAAACTCTTTAAAAACATTATATATGGGATTTTGGGATGAAAACATATGTATCACCAACTTTGGAGAATGTTGTGCAACTTCAAAAAAGGAATAATAATAATTAAAAAAAAAAAAAAAATCACAGCCACAGCGAACATAAACCTTTAGACAACGCCATTACATTTGCATAATTGCATCCAGTTACATCTTTAGTTGCACTATGACACCCTTTACTATTATTTAAAACAATGACTCTAGAGGATTGGATCTATCAATTGTTCCAGAATAGAAATAAAAACTCCTCCGGAAGAGGCTTTAAAGATTCTGGAAGATCATGATAGTATTTGAAGGGGAATTAATTTCAGCTAGGGTTTGTAGAATATCTTTTTCAAAGATCATGAAGTCATTTATTGGATTTCTTTCTAGATAGGGAGGGAAAAGGGTAAACTTTAGTGACTGGAATACACGTTCAAGAATCGCAAAAATCCAAAAAACTAGAGAATTATCTCTCTCTGTCTCTCTCTCTCTCTCTGTCTCTGTCTCTCAATTTTAGTTCTCCCAAGATGGCCAAGATAACCAAAACCCACAATGCAAGAAAAATAACCAAAATCAAATGAATAATCCATAGCAACCTTCCGTTTCAACAGCATCACTTTTGTTACTAATTACTCTCCTAATTTCATGACTATCAAACATATTTAAGTATTGAACAAAAGGTCGGAGAGTGATTGGTGCTCAGTACAATAAAACAAATGATAATCTCATATCATCTCACCTTCTGCTGAATATCTGATGAAGGGAAGACATCAACCAGCTATGATCCTTTTCTTCATCTCTAATTTCAGCACTGCAATCCAACCCATCCCCCACAGCATTGCACTCAGTGTAATCAACTATAAAATTTATTCTCCTTGTTGTAATCTGTTAGAAGAATTCCTATGCTCAGTAACATATATTATAACCAGATACTGTAAGGTAAAATTTCATAAATATTTCCACTACGAGAAGGACAAGTACTACAAATGAAAGTATTTAAAACATTAGCAAGTAGATTTGGCATTGGACATTTTCCCCTCCTTGAAACACAAATTTTCCATCCTTTTACTTTCCGCATCTACTCCTCAAACATTGATGTGGTAAGAGCTAAACTTGAGGCACACATCATTATTACAAAATAAGAGGAAAAAACAAAGCATAAGAGATCTGTGCATAAAAAAGAAAGGATGTTGCAGCTAAAAATGTTTGCAGATTAGTTATGTAGAACTTACTTGAAAGGTTCCTCGTATAACCCTTAGTGGCCGGACCATTGACGAAGGAAGCTCAAGAACAATTCTTTCATCAAGTTCACTGGGAACATACCCAGGTGAAATTGCTGATGAACTTCGGACCAGGTCTTGGTCGCTGGAAACAGCATTATCTCTAGCCTCAACTGGTGCCTGCAGGGGTTGCTCACCTGTTCCAGACAGCCTTTCCTGATTCTCCCCACTCTGTTCTCTATCATAAGCCCCACTGTCCAAATTATCAATTTCTGCCTGTTCATCATCTTCATTCACAACATCCATTGAGATAGCTTCAGCAGCCAGAATAGGAGCTGTAGATGGACTTATGACATTCTCTTTCTCCTGTTTCATTTCAATATGATCTTCGCAATCAGCAGCAGCACCAAAATGATCAGACCCCCTGTAATTCCTTCTCAAAATTTGTCTCATCCTTGAAGAGCTTTCCATAAGGTCTAGCTTCCAGAAAATCTGTTATTCACGGTTAAATATTTGAGAAAATGTGATCCCTATATATAAACTAGTAACTTTTAAAATAGGATATCAAGGGTGTACAACCTTTAACAGAAAAAAAATTAACGTAAGTTCAGCAAATTAGACAGCATAGCATTACAGAATGAGAGATCTCACAACATACTTGTTGAGTATTGCACAAATGGTCTCTAAACGGTCCAAAAAGACATTTCATTTCTACCAAGCAATGGATGAGTTTGCGCCATGCACGAATTCCTGTACATAGACGATGCCGAGCTATTGCATCAACTTGTGTGCGCCGGTCAATCTGGAAAAAGACCAAATATGAACAACTATAATAATGGTATGTTACCTCAGTAAGTAATAAGTAATAACAGCCACCAGAATAAGCCCTAATCATACCTCTGATCTTTGCATGTTTCTTGCAAAAGCAAAACTTGCAACTAGAACCGCAATAAATTTATATGATAGGGCATTGAAATCTTTCCCATAGACTGATTTTGTATCACCTGACTGCAAGCATTCCATCCAGGCAACTCCCATGGCTTCTGAATAATTCCATCTGTTCACCCGCTCCACATCACTCGCATTCCTTCGATGTGCAGATGTGGCCATTGCTACAGCACTGAGACCCCTTCCAGAACCAATCTTTGCATTACGTTCAAGATCACGTGCAGCTGCCAAGGCAGCGGCTTTTGCAGCAGCCTTGTCCTTTGGAGCAGCTGGCGATTTGTTAGGTACATCCAAAGATTTTTGAAAGCTTGAAAATGTATGAAGCCTAGTTATTTTGCGCTCAAGCAATGAGGAGTCTCGCCTAAGCTGTGTCGTTGTTGCGGGTGTGGTGGTCTCTCCACCAGCAGCACCAGCAGCAATCATCGCCAATGCCATTGCAGCAGGTGGTGATGCAAAAGCAGCAGCCCAGCCTGGAGAGATCATGGCGAGAGCTGCCTGAAAGAAATTTAATTGGGATGTCTCAAAAAGTGCAGCAAAAAATAAGTCATTTCAAGAAATAGTAAGTAGAATGGAACTGCAGAGCAAAAGAAGTGACTAGCACTAGACATGGGCATTGTTGCAATAAGGAGCATGTAAAGAGGCACATTTAAGTCGCACGGTTAGCTCAGCTTGCAAGCCTCAGGGGTGTAATACCTCAAGGTCCTGGTTTTGAGTCTCGGTCTTAACCGATAAATGTGGCTTGCAGGTATCTAGGGTTTACCCGGTCCCACAAACAGTCAATCGGGTGGGGGTCGGGGGTTCCACATCATTAAAAGAAATGGGGCAAGCTTAACCTTTTAGAAAGAAAACAAAAGTAAAAAACAAATAACAGAGGAAAAAGCCACCCAAGAAAAATAAAAATGAAACATGTTATGGAGAACTGTCCAATTGCTGACTAATCAAAACCTGTGTGAATGAAACTTAGTAACAGCATATGCATTATTGTACGCAATGCTGTATTTTGAAGCTTTTGTTCTGCAAGAAAAGCATAGAGATCATGCAGACAGATCATTCTTGAGCACAGCTTCCAAAATATGTTTGGATAGAGATTTTAGGACCCAACATTTAACAGGGCCCTCCTGAGTACTGAGGCTCAGTGCTTATTTGTCAAAAAAGCTATTCATGCATTGCTTCTAATAATGTCTATTTACATCTTACTACTACTACTACTAATAATAATAAGCAATGAAGTCAACATCCATCAGGCTGACAGCATCTTTCCAATGAAAGAAAATTGGCATTATAGGTATAGTCGTATAGATTGTGAAAAACAAACTAGGATAGTCACGATATACGACTACAGAATTAACACAGTTAGCACAATAAAAGATACAAACAAAAATTTACCCACCATGAATGGAAAAAATATATATATACACAAACACACACACACACACACACACACACACACACACATATAAATAATAAGAGTTTATGTTCAACAACCTCTATAGGCAGTGCATCTGCAGCCAATGCACGGTCATCAACAATAAGAGGATTTAGACCATCTGCGGTAGTCAGTTCATGAATTCCAGCCAAAAGTGGCCGCCACCTCCTCAATGTAGCAACAAATGGTGGTAAAATGGCCTCAAGATACTGTTTACGAAGAGGCTTTCTGTCCCTGCTGACTGCCTGCCAGACCTGCATCACGCATGTCACAGTAGAAAACCATATGAACACTTACACACGAACTTATAATCTAGCAGTCCAACAAAGATAACAACAGATAACAGCTAGGCAGATATGTAAATAAATTTTATCAATATTTAAAAGGAAGCTAACTTTATACAAAACTAACCTCAGAATAAAGAACGCAAGATGCAACCAACACTCTCTGTCTCTTGGACTCAGAAATTGGCATGTTCAGAACAGGTGAAAGGACACTGTACATCATTAATAATGAATTAGTTACATCTCTCCATCTTAACGGAAAAATGGAACAGCATGATAGCTAAAGAAATGGAGCTGCAGAAAACCCATGAAAAGGAAAATATATAAAAGGCTTTATATCATGCCACAGAATCCCAATATACAATTCTATGACTGTAAAAACCATGAAGTAAAGATAAGTAAAAGCTAATTGGAAATTAAGATGCAAGCACATATATATTATATATATCGAAAATGACTAGGTGTAGACCATCACGGATGATCCGGATGGGATTGCATGGCTGGGAGCCGTGTGTGGCAAACACGCACGTGCACGTGAAAGCCACGCGCGACCGTGTAATCTGTCCCAAAACATTCAGGACGGTCCTCAGTCAATCATCTCCCTTTTATATATATATATATATATATAGATAGATAGATAGATAGATAGATATGTGTGTGTGTGTGTGTGTGTGTGTGTGTGTATAGACATAAAACTTCAGAACTAAAAATTTTTCTACAGAAGCTTTGTTACATGAATGTGTCCTAACTCCTAATATGTATAGATAAAGGATATGTGAGGCAATGACTATAGAATGGGGACAAAACCCATGCTCCTGAGCTGATTATACCTGCCATTCTGCCAATTAATATGGCTTAAGTGAATGTGACAAAAGGCCCAAAATCCAGCAGATAAAGAAAAAGGACTATTCCTAGGTAAAGAACCATTTTATCAACACAATCTGAAGCATCTGACCTAGGTCAAGAACTATTCCTCAATTAGTATTCAGGTGGTTTTTGTGGTGGTTAGGGAAATAAGCTCTAAGCATCATTTTGAGTGGAAAATGGAGAAAGTGGGAAACTTTGGGAAAAAATGCAAGGATGAGCAAAATGCACAGCATATACATATAAAAAATTATCAGTTTTATTTTAATTATGAAAGAGAGAGATTGAGTACCTCCATAACAATCAAGAACATGTCCATATATTTCAAGAAAGAACGAAAACATTAATACATAAAGACAATCAAGAACATCTCCATATATTTCAAGACCCTAAGAAAGGGGAATCGCTTTAATAAAAGGGGGAATGACCAAATGGTGGATCAAAATAAAAATAATTCCAAATAAAGGGTCAAATTTCTCTTATTCCATTTAAAATGATAGTAATGAACTTTAATCCCCAGAAGAAGGGATCTACCATATGCCATTTTATAATAACCATTCTGCCCTCCTTTTTTATTATTTTTATTTTTATCCCACATAAATACCCTTCTCACATTAAACCCATCTCTTCTCTCCTAATTTAAAAGTCTCAAAACATAATCCAAAAAAACCGATCATGTATATTTTTTTCAACTAGAATAATAATCTACACATTTGGATTTGAAAAGTTTTTTATTTTTTATTTTATTTTTTCACCGGCTGGGTATGTGAATTAAATTTAAATCATGCTTTTCAATGAGCAATGAGTTTCGTTTCTCTTTCTCAACACATAAGAGAAATATTAGGTAAGTTTTATTTAATAAGGAGAGATGAGAACAATCTGATAGGATTTGGAAGAGTTAAAGAAGAAAAAAATTTACTAAGATGGTATAATGGACATTTGACCCTAAATCCCCTCTTTTTGGAATTAAAATTCATTATTGCCACTTTGAAAAAACTATGAGAGTTTTAGCCCTCTTTTAAGGATTATTTTTATTTCGACCCACTGTTTTGTCATTTTCCCTTAATAAAACTCAGGTGAATTTATCAAGTACCTCCATAACAATGCTGATCGCGGTGTCCTTGACATTCGAGTATTGTTATTCAAGGACACTACATTGCCTGCTTGTTGATGCAATCTTTCCAATCTCCCATCCTCAATGCTTACATTCTTCATGAGCATACTGTCTTCACCATCATCATCTTCCCTCATTGAAACAAGCACCATACGAAGCATGCATAAGAATGGCTGATCACTGTCCAACAATTGGTAAAGTGATGCCATTCCTCCCATACCAGTACCTGATCCACCTCCTATACCTAGACCACCTCCAAGTCCAGACTCATCTAACAATAAAGCTTGAAGCATGGCAACTGACTTCTTTACCAAGGGAAGTTCAATCCAGTTTCCATCTGCATCTTTTTCCAAAGCAGATTTCCAAGACTCCCACCCACTACCACCACCACCAAACTCAGTTGTTTTTGAAGAAAGGCCAACTCCATACCACAATCGACTCCTATATTTCCAACCCTCAGCTAAATCAATAGCACAGCTCCCGTATGACACAAAAGCACAGGAAACAGATTCGTAAGGCTCAGCTGCAGCTGCTGCAGTAAGACGTTCCATCACTGCTGCAGAAACTTGCCCATTTGCATCAGCCATCGAAGCAAGAACCTGATTGTAATCATGTTAGTGTAAGGTCCATATAAAAAAGGAAGTGAAATAAATGAGAATAGAATATCAGGAAAATAAATTAGACAATATAATTCAAATAGTTATGACTCTTTAATCTAATGAATCCAATATTACTCAGACACTACATGATTACAACCTGAGAACAAGAAGAAGGTAATTACCATAAGGTCCATAACGATGGGCATTAGCATGAAGATAATGTTATAGGAAAAAATCAAGGCTGTCAAAGTTTTAACACATAGATGGTGATATCCGTACAGCTATGCTGGTTTAAAATTCATATTGGTCATAATTATGGGGTGCATTGTATTGCTGTTTAACTGCTAGAGATGCAGTTTAAATACAGTTGTCTTCCCTTAAAGCTACTAATGGAGCCGACATAGCAAATTCAATACTTTCCAAAACCCAAGACTGGTAACCCTTAAAGATTACTCACAATACCATATGTTCATAAGACTACAAACTATCAAGAAAGAATCCACATGAGCATCAGACATCAACTATATCACAAGGACACTTCAACGTTCAAAAAATGTTAAAGTGCCCATGTTGGACATAACGCAGCATTGGTATGAGAATGTGGTAATGCATAGGTACAGACGTACAGTGTCCAATGGACATGTACCCAACAGGTGTCCAACTAAGGAAAAGATACACATTCCTAATCTTATTCATATGTTACATGGATACTTCAAATTGAGTGACGTCTCCATGTTGGACTTGCTATTTCACATAGGTTTTAATTTTCACCTTATGGTTTACAAAATGGAAATTATGTACTTGGACAATTCAGTCGTGTCCCCATGTCCTAAGTCTCAGGCATTGATAAACCCAGCACCAGTATGCACACTGGCACAATGCCACCATCCATGTAACTTATCACATCAGAATAATTCAACTAGCTACATGATTTTAGGTTTTTATACCTACAGAAATCATCTGAATTAAATTATATTCCTTAGATTGTTTTAAATTTATTTTTGAATCTTTCTGATGTCAAAAGTGATACTCATAGAATGACCATATTCCTTAAATTTTTTCCTCAAAAGAATTTGATGATTTCCAATCATCCATTGCAAACATTAGCATTAACTTTATTATTTTTCTATAAAAATTGAACACATCAAAAATATAATTAGTTGGCAACACTTTCTTTTCTTTTCCATTGCTTCCTTCTCAATATCATAATTTTCTTAATGAACAGAATACGATGCAGTGATATGTCCCTTCATGATTAATATTATGATGTGTTATGACTTATGAGTAATCTAATTATTTCATCAATTGGTGGCACATGCCATGCATGTGCAAAGAGGAATAGGGAAGCATGTCATGCATGTATAAACAATTGGCACTTGTTATTCAAATGATATATAAGTTGTATGTATATTACAGTCTATATATTTAAACATAAGTTGCCCCCTTATGAATTATGATTACCATCCCACTATGAAGTATGAAGATTCAGGCACAATGTGCTTAAGCACAACATGGACATTCTGCACAAGTGCGCCAATAACAAATACCAGACTTCACAAAAATAGAGATTAGAGACACTAACTAAATGGAACAAGTGAACAACCGATAGATGATAATAATTCTTCGTTAAAAAGAGTTGGAGTTATTACAAGTGTTTGATAACAAAATAGATTCTCTCACCTCCACAAAGGTCAGAGTCTGGCTTTTCTTAAAATAAAATAGAAAATATGTGCACTATAGAATGATTACGGCCTAAATTTGGATGCTAATATGAATGTTCACGCCTTCATGGCAGCTCTATAGTTTTTTTAAGTGCATTGGTATGGATTCACCAGTACTTCCTTTCTCAAACTTTTCTATATGAACATGACATTTTAAAACTTACAAGCAAACCAGAAGTAACTAATAGATGTCCCCTGCTAAGATTAATCAAACCCATGTCGACATGCTAACAACAAATTATAAAGAAATGAAAAATATAAACAAATTTGACAAAAACTACATGGTCCATATGGTCAAATAAAGCCAAGTGAGTTTGCACGTGTTTGAGGATATTTGCTATCTAAGATAGCTGTATACATACATGAAGAGAGAGTCCTCCGGAGTCATTAGATAATGATCTGCGATCATCCACAGCTTCAGAAGATTCTCCACCAACGGTGGAAAATGAATTTGAGCGGTTACCCACGGGAGCAACAGTTGAAAGGGGAGTCTGAGAACCACCCACAGAACGTGAAGCACACCATAGTTTGCTTTGTAACCTTAAATGATCTTCAACAAGCATTAGAATCACAATTGCATTCTCTACCAAAGCCACAGAAAGCTGAGCAGCATTCTCTGCTTCTGCCTTGGAATCTTTTGGTGATAAACCCTCAGCAGCAACACCAGCAGCTGCTGCAGCAATAACTTGAGTCTGCTGCACAAGAAAATCTGGATGTAGACATTATTGCAGTTTATCCCCTTTATTCAACAAGAAACAATAGAAGCAGAAGATAGTTATTATAATTTTGTTGAAAATGTTAAAGACAAATAAGTGGCAAACCCAAAAAAGATAATCTTAGAAACGAATGTGTACTCAGAAGTAGCACCAAAAGGTGACCAGAGATGAGGTTTTAAAAAATGCAAAGGTGATTGAGATGATGAAAAACTATGCCGATTTCCTTCCTTGGGGTAAAGGTAACTAAAATCTAAGGCAAGGCACTATAATTTAATGATTTACAAATAACTAAACTGATATAAATTCATTTTCTATAAGTAAACTTTGAAAATTAAACTCAAACAAAATGCTAACGTATCAAAACAGATAACAGGTTTAGTTTCTGAAATGCAAGAAACAGTAGCTTTCGGAAGGATAAGTTACCTGAACCTGCAGTTCCCTGGCAGCAAAGTCCAGCAAGCCACCCAAGAGCCTTCTTTTGAATATAGGCAATGATTCCTCACGCCTTCAAAAGAGAAGAAAATTAATCAATATATTAATTAGCAAATCATTTTTTATTTATAAAAGGTAAATGTAACAAAAACCGCGAAGGATACAGGATGTACCTTTTTTTTTTTGGTTGGGGGGGGGGGGGGGGGGGATTACAAATTGGTCCAGCTATGGGCAGATAATTACAGTTAATAGTCCTTAATTAAGTTAATAGTCATTTACTACAAAGTTAGTAGTTATTTGTATTGATGTGTAATTATTTGCCCATAGCCAGACCGATCTGTAAACCCCCCCCCCCCTCCGGGTGGTGCGCACACACACGCAATAAGTATACAGGATGTACTCAAGTGTAGTATTAGTATATTACTTTACGTCTTTACAATCAGCAAGAATTCAAAAAATCTAAAGAAGGATTTCCACCAAGCTAATGTGGAGAACACCGAAGAAAAAGGTGTCAAGAAACCCTTATTTGATCTTGATAACTTGTAAATCCTCCCCTCTAACAAATTCTACTTCTCTTTTCACACAAGCCAAAGGATACACAAACGGGCTGCCTTCCAATTAGGTTTATCATTCTTCCTTCCAGTCTTAACCAAGTTTGAAATAGCTTGTTCACCATCTAGGCATGTCCAACACGTACCCAATAAAGAGAAGAAAGCATCCCATTGTTCTTTATTAACCACACGATGAAAGAAAAGGTGGTCCACCCTCTCTTAACAATTTTTACACATACAACACCAGTTAGGAACCATCCAAATCCTAATAATTACATGGTCTATGATTAAACGTTTACATATAAGACATCCACTCATTGAAGGAAATTTTTGAAAAGGATGCAAGAGCTCCACACCCTCTTTGCCAGAAAATCTCCCCCAGTTTAAATCCCTCAAAATTTATAAAAAGCACTCTAACTAATGGTCCACTTCCATCCCAAACCATCCACTTCTTCCCTAGGGAGATCCACTGCCAAAAAATTTTCATAAAAATAATGTAACACCCCAGATATTTATTATATTAATCTAAAATTACATTGGGGTTGAATTTTATTTGGAAAAAAAAAAATATATATATATATATATATATATATATTTATATTTATATTTATATATATATTTATGTGAAATAAGATTTCTTACTATTATACATGCATTGGGTTGGGCCAAGTCATTGGGCTTAAAACTATTTTGTGGGCCTTAAGTATGCTGGAGTTGTAATTGATTTGAATGTTTTTGTTACTTGAAGTTCCTAACCCTTTCTACTAGTTTCGGTAAGCTTCCACCATCTTCTGTTAATATATATATATATATATATATATATATATATATATGTATATATTTATTTAGTGGATGATATTTATGTATTATCATTGAGCAAAGTCGGTTTGGATCTTGCTAACTTACCTTCAGGGGTGAGATATCTATATATATCTATATCTATATATATATAAATAGATATATATATTATATTATATTATGTTAACAGCAAGTGAACCCACATGAAGTGAGTATGGGAGGTAGGCTCACCAACTTAGACTTCTAGCCTATATATACTTAATAGTTTGGATTGTATTCCATTTTCATAGACACAATACATGTTATATATTTCTTACTTAAGTGAAAGAAGAAAATC
Source organism: Liquidambar formosana (assembly GCA_039720395.1). Lineage (NCBI taxonomy): Eukaryota > Viridiplantae > Streptophyta > Magnoliopsida > Saxifragales > Altingiaceae > Liquidambar > Liquidambar formosana. The sequence continues at coordinate 18,344,059 of CM077831.1, read as the reverse complement.
TGAGAGAAAGAGAAAGAGAAAGAAAGGGTGAGCGTGAGAGAGAGAAATCCAAGAGAAGATATTTCGTGAAAGGAGGGGGAGGGGGGGGGGGTTGGTCAATTTTTGTGTATGTACATGGAGACTTTGAAATCACAAAGATTATTAAGGTAGGGGGTTAATTCTTGTATAGTGAATAATGATTATTTGATATAAATACATTGAGATTTGATTTGAGTAGGGTGATAAATATTATTTGATGTTATGAATCATGATAGTTGATTTTATTGAAGCCAATATATCTGAGAATTGAATTGTTATTGATCGTTGGATTATGTTTGAGGTGTATGATTTCGAATTCGTATAGTTTGGCCTATCTATGATTTTGAATATAAATGCGTGTATTGCATGTGATATTTGAAACATTATTTATTGTATAGGAATTAGATTTCCCATTGGGCAGTTGTCGCTCACCCCAATATACTTTCAAGTATCTTCGTTGGACACACGTAGTGGAAGAGGGATCATGATTTGAATAGATTATGGGGTTGATTTATTTGTTATTTTAATAAAATTGATGTAAATATTATTTTATGAAATGAGAAATGTATATTCATATTTAGTTTTGGATTAGCCACCGCTACCGCAACTATACAATATCTGAAAATTTCAAAGGAAATTAATTTTTAAAAAAGTTTTATTTTTTATGGAGCTCTTAAAATTGAATGTGTGTTTTTCGGGTCGTTACAAATAAACCACCATTGATGGGGACATCAAGCATAGTCTACAAGGGTGGCCCAACTTGGCCTATTGACTTGAAGACCAAGGCTACTTATTTTATTTTAGAATAATAAATTGTTGCATTCGAATTCTTAGACTTAGGGGTTAAGTTTTTATTATATTTGCTAGACTTGAGGCCCAAGTTTCTTGAACCGCAAGTTTACCACTTTTGATGCAAATGGAGACTGGAGTCTTATATAAAGGCTTCATAACTCTTTAAGAAATAAGCTTACAATGAATTAAATTTGGTGTTTTTCTTTAGTGTTTGGTGCTGATTCCTAACAAAACCTTAGGTGCGAAGAGCCTAGGGTTCTTCCCTCCCCCTTTTTATTCTTCTTCTTCCTATCTTCTCTCTCTTCTCTCTTCTCCCTTTGTCTATATTTTACGTGCTTTGTGTGCTTTGTCCAGCATCACCACCCCTAATTCACAATCTTGAAAACTTCTCACAAACAAAGGGATCAATCAATAAATAAATACAACTTCAACATGAAGGCAGTAAAAAACACCAAAAAATGCAATTGATGAACATGAGACAATTTCCAATAGAACTGAGGAATAGATTGCAAACCCTTTCATTGAGTCTGAGAAAAATCATGGATCGTTAACAGAACTAACTAATCGATAGATGGCATGCGAGATCAAAAATAAAAAATCTAAACAAAAGAAAAAAAAAATGGCATGTGAGATCAACATCTTTCTGCTTCCCTAATGATTTGTTCTATTAATGTAGTTCAATGTCTATACAAAAAATTAACAACATACCAAATTTTCCAATTAAATGTTTATAGTGGATACCGAGAGATGCATGGAGATAGGGTCAAGTGCATATAAAGTCACCATGTGAGGTGAAGCATGTGGTAACACAATGAATGGTGGCTCGAATATCGATGCACAAGGAGAAAGGAGCAATTTAGGGATTAGATCGACTGAAACTCAACAATGACTAGGAGATCAATGGTGTAAGGTCTTCAACACCAAGATTCCTAGTATCTCAAATCTCTTGAGGTATGACTCTCCAATCAGATGCTTCCAAATAAGAACTTTCAAGCCTTTTTATAGGAAGCTCGTGATGTGACTTCACAAATGTGTCTAATGTGGTCAACCTCTTAAGGTGGCTTGTGCGCTTGCAAGACCAAGTCCCTAGGTCGACCTACCCCTACAACCTACTGACCTGTCACATCACCCACCCCAATGTTAGACCACGAGTTGTCCAAGGTATGTTTGCGCTTAGCTATGTGAGAGCATATTTCTCTTCACACGCTATCTCATGTCAACAACATATGGCTCTCGTCCAAATCCCCCAAATTGGGTTGCCCATAAGTAGGGTCCTTTCTACCTAATGATCCTCCTCTTTTACCGCCGAACCAAGACCTCGAATAACCCCATAGCTCACGAGGTCACTTAAAGCATAACCTCACCTCTGAAGCACTAAGCTCAAATATCGAGCTCCCTAGGCGCCCTTCTCACAGAATTTTGTATCCCCCTTCATTGTATTTCTAAAGCACCCTTCATTGTAGTACTATTTTTACTTCCTCCTTTAAATAAGAGATTTTTTAGGGTTTTTAAGATGAAAAGGGTAGGGAGGGACTTAGATTTTATCAGAAAGGTTGTGTTTGTGGGGTTCAAGGTTGGTGATAGTTATCAATGAAGCTTTTTAGTTGGAATGTTTGTGGTTAGGATCTTCTAAGAAAAAGAGAATGATTAAGGAGGTTATTTCTAAGGCCTCTCTTGATGTCATGATGATTCAAGAGTCGAAAGTCTCAAAAGTTTCCCATAGGCTTGTCAAGAGCATTTGGGAGAGTAGAATTAAGGATTGGGCTTCTTTTCCCTCAATGGGTTTGTCAAGGGGTATTATTGTGATTTGGGATTGCAGAGTGCTGCAATACTTAGAAATGGTCTCGAGCTCATTTTCCATTTCTTTACAATTTAGTATGGAGGGGTTGGGGTAGTGGTGGTTGAGTGTGGTCTACAGTCCTCACTATAAACACAAGGCGGATGTTATTAATGAATTGAGTGTTCTCTTGGGTCTAAGTTCTCCTAAGTAGTGTGTGGGAGGTTACTTTAACATCATTCGTAATTCTTTGTTCACTTGGCCTAACTTTAAAGATAGGCTGGTGTGTGATAGGTTAAATAGATTCTATTTACTTGTGATTAGGAAGAGGTGTACTCACACCAGAAAATCACATAGTCTCGTCAGAAAATGCTAGAAAATGAGAGAAAATGGCCAAGAAAATGAAGGAAAATTGGAAGAAACTTCGATTCAAGAGAAAAGAAGAGCTCTTAGCTCTCTGCAATCAAATACAACAAGAATATTCTAGGAAAAAACTAAACACTAACTACTAATAACAGTTTTTATAGAGAAATTTTTTTTGATGAAGTTACTTTGTATTAGAAACAAAGGCAAAGCCCAAGTACATAAGTCATTTACAAATGCAAGCCGAAAGGAGGCTAGAGAGAAAGAAAATCTACAAAATGTCTATTAGTATCAAGTGGACTCCTTGTCCCCCCCCCCCCCTTCTTTGTACATCTCTATTTTCTTTTTGCTTTAATAATATAGATTTTGTTGCTTATCAAAAAAAAAAAAAAAAAAAAGAAGCAAAAGACATGCTGTGGTCGTTTGTATAAATACTATACCACCAAAAAAGATTCTAGACAAAAAGATACTCGGGAACGATAATAGATGTAGCCTTGTCTTCGAAAGTTCTTAGGTTCCTCTCCTTCCAAAACACCAAAAAAGAGCGTGTGGTACCAAATCCTAAACCACCCTTTTTTCTTTCTAGCCGCTTTAATCATCCACTCGGTGAGTAAATTATGAGGAATTAGAGGGCAAGACCCAATGAATCCCAAAGAGGTTAGGAGTGAGCATCCAAAGACTCCAAGCCATCACGATGCATAAAAAGATGCTCAATTGACGACTCCTCTTTCTTGAAAAGAATACATCTATTAGCCAATTCCCACCTTTTACTCTTCAAATGATTCGAAGTCAAACATCTACCTCTACTCACCAACCAAGAGAAAAAGGCAACTTTAGACAGAAGCAAAGCATTCCAAATCAACTTAGCCAAAAGAAAGTTGGGTTCATTTTAAATCAAAAGACTATGTAAGATTTCACCGACAATAATCCTTTAGTGTCCTTGTGCCACACCAAGGATTCATTCCCTCCTAAAGAAATCTTGCTATCATAAGGCTTTTGAAAAAAAATTCAAGACTCCTTCCAACTCCCAAGTCCCAATCATTGAAATTTCTAATGAAATTAATGTTCCAAGTAACTTGATCATTTTCCCCTACAATATAGTCCTTCAATCGTGGCTTCTTTATTCACCGCAATGTCGTATAAAAATGGAAACTTGGCCCATGAGAGAGGAATCATTACACCAAGAATCCTTCCAAAACCTCATTCTACCACCTTCCCCAATTTTAAAACAAATATTATTCACAAAGTCATCTAAGCCTTGCATGATAGCTTTCCAAAGGGCCAAGCCATGAGAATACCTAACCTCTTTTGTCCACCAACCTCCAATATTAATCCCATATTTCCAAATAATCACGTCCCTCCAAAGGCTATGCTTATCCTTGCCAAATCTCCAAAGCCGTTTACCAAGAAGAGATTCAAATATTTAAGGGATTTGATCCCCATTCCACCTTCATTTTTTGGTAAGCACGACGTAGACCAGTTCCCAAGATGAAATTTAATTTCTCCTCCAATGCCATTCCAAAGAAAGTCTCTTTGGAGCTTCTCAATTCTAATAACCACCGATGAGGAGATCTTGAAGATAGACATAAAGTAAGTGGGGTTTGTTAATAAACTTGCTCAAAGCTTCCATAACAATGATAAAGAGGAAGGGAGAGAGGGGATCACCTTGACAAAGACCTCTTGAGCTATGGAAGAAACCGTATGGGGTTCCATTAACTGACACCGAAAAAGAAGTCCCTATACACCATGAAATCCTCAATTTGTCTCCTCAACTCACCAATTTGATCTCTGTGGCTGATTTTGTCCGTTGGCATCATGTCTATTAACCAAGTGATTCACTAATTCTTCCTCTTTGCAAAGTACATACCATTTGTAAGATAAAACCCCCTACTCTATAAATTGTCAATGGTTAGGCATTTCCCACAACATACGACCCAAGTTTAAAACGATAACTTTGATGGCACCTTGGGAATCCAAATCCTCATCGCCGAGAAGATATTATCCACCCTATCCACCAACGTATAGTGAACTAACTGAAAACACCACATATGTCCCTTTCGTCCACAAAATGCTCTCCTCCCCTCCCCTCGTAATCTTTATAGAGTAAATCTTCTCACAAAAGTCCACAACTTGTGGTTCCCATTCCTCCAAGTTCCTTTTCGCAAATCACATCCCAACAAGGAGAATGTCCTCTTTTTTTTTGTATATTCTCTATTTTTTGATAACTATATTCGCCTTTTATAAAAAATATATAATAAAACAACAATACAAAGCAAATGTCAAACTTGGATCCTTAAATCATATTAGCCCTTGGAAAGGATTTTTTTGTTCATTCTGTTTTTATTTTTCTTTGCCTAGCCTTGTGAGAGGAGATCTCCTCCCTTTGTTCTATTTCTCATTTCCTTCCTTCAAAAAACCACCCAAATATATATATATATATATACATACATAATACATTTACATGTTCAAACATATGGATCAGGATGGGGGTACACAATTTTTTATGTAATTCTTAAGCAGTCAGATCCATAAGATCAACCAGTTTCAAAGAAAGCTGATGTGACCAAGCTGGCAAGCTGTAATCACCATCTGCCAGATCAAATTCGGATTGATAAGATCCAACGGTTTTCAAGAAAGCTGATGTGGCCAAGTTCTATTAACTATCTGACAAATCAGATTGAGTTAAAAATTGTGCATAAAACTTGTGCCCCCCATCCTGACCCTCTATATATATATATATATATATATATATATTTCAGATCATCTACAATGACACAACAAGAAACTGACACCCAAAAATAATTTAAAACCAACACAGTACCAATGATAGATAAGAGTACCTAATTCTTTGATCCCCTGTGCTACATCCACCTACCATTGAAAGCCATTCTGCACAATGAATTGTAGCTTCAATATCCTGTAAAAGGGAAGTAATAACCAAAAAAATATAAATAAAAACTAATAAAACCAGAAATTCAGAGAGAAAGCGTGTACAATTAAAATCAGACCAACATAAATGTAATAGGGATAGAGGATGTATGTCATGGATAAATATATTAATTCTTAAAAGCATAAAAAATAATAAAAAATAAAAGAAAAGATTAGCCAAAATATGCCTAAACTATGAAGCGTATATTCACTCAAAAGCATGAAACTGCAGCAATTTGATTGATCACCTAATATACTAGAGGTAAATAAAAGAATGTAAAAATTAAGAAATAAAGTTATTATTTTAAACAATAACCTAGAATAGCTCATCCAAGAACGAGGCAGAGGTGAAAAGAAACTTATTGGTAATCAGCCCATAGTTTCCTTATAACTGCTTCTTTCTTCTCCACCATTTCAATTTGTGCCAACCATTTTTTCATTCTTTCATTTTTCCTCTAGGTAAGAGACGCCCCCCAAGAGAGTCAAACTCACAACCCCACTAAAACCCATCCACCCTTGTGGGGCAAGAGATGCTACTAGGCCCAAGGCCTGTTGGCCAATTCGCATCAACATAATAAAATTATAATACTGACTTCTCATTATAGCAGGACTACATGAAGGACTAACAATCTAAAATAATATGGATTCCCTGAAAATCAATAAATGCCATTAGGGAAGAAAATCAACCTTCCATCCATCCTTCTGGCGCATTGAATGCTCTAACATAATAATCAGGAAATTGTGCACAAGGTCTTCTATGTCTCCTAAGCTTGCTGAATTTGAATGTTTACTTGAACCCATCTGTAGAAGTAAAAAAAATAGAACATTTAAGACAGGGACCTGATGATCAGTTTGTGTGCTAGAAAGAAGTAACACGTTCTTGGTTTAATCAGATAAGTGTTATATTTCACACTTCAGTTGCAGATAAATATGGAAAAAATAACAAGAGAGCACTTCAGATTGAAGGTGAATAATATTACCTCATAATTAGAGATGAGAACCTCCAAAATCCACTCAGGCCATTCCTCCATTTTAGTAAGACTGCTTCTATTTTCTGGATGACTGCAAGCCAAAAACAGCAGATCCTGAAATCATATAAAAAGGAGTTCAGAAACTAAAAATGATTTTCAAGGACCACAGTCAGGAGAAACAAAATGAGAAATAATTAAAACACTAAATTGCGGAATGTTATCATATACATCTGAACAACAACTGTAACTCTGCAACTTCAAATAATGCAATGCACCCCATGCACATCCTCCAAATGCTTGCAAGCATTCATGCATAGAAGTTAAAACCAAACAACCTCTTAAACCAAAATAAGAGGAAAGAGAACATCTGGTGTTCAACTTTGATCATTCATCAAATCATGTCCTATCACTTCCTATCTAATCCATTTCTATGTAAATCTTTTCAAGTAATAGAGATACTTGAACCCTACTCCTATAAACTATGTTAGACTACCACTTAACCCCAAAAGTTTTAGGCTGCTAAGGAATGGGCCAACAATTTATATCAAGCTAACACCCACCCCCCCTCCCCCCTCCCCCCTCTTTCTTCACAAGCACCCCCCTCCCATACATGGAGAGACGGACAAACATAAAAACACAATAATGGAGGAAACAAGACTCAAACCCAGGAACTCAAACTAGAGCTCTGATACCATGTTAGATTACCATTTCACCTAAAATATTAACCTACGGTTCTCTTTAACCATTTCCACATTACTGCAAGCAGCCAATCTTTTCTTCTTATTTTCTCTCTCTATTATTTTCTAATGGTTCTTGCATTAACAAGATAAAAAGTAAATAAATAAATTTCCTACCCCATTTAAAAAAATAACAGGGTTGAAATTCTTTGATGTCTTTAGCGGAGATGAATTTTGTCATTAGTTTTCAGCTCTTCACTTGCTAAAAGATTCATTTATATTGAGAGTTTCAAAACCTTGAGACCCACGGCTCATTTGGAGAGAGCAGAAGAACAAGAAAAGAACACTTTGTGGATTGAAAGCAAACACTTAGTGGTCCATTAAGGCACATCATGGAGAAAAGATGCCCAGGCCTGTAAATATCCTCTTTATAGCCCATTAAAGGCTTATCTTCATTGTGACATTTCCATCTAAATGAACACCACTAGAAAAATCAAGAAATAGAAGAACCTCCAAACAAGCATGTGTGCATGCAGCGGACAAGAATATTGACAACAAATTCATGAAGATTTTAATCAAATCCCTACGAATTTAAGAGGGAGTATGGAAAAATATAGTTAGGAGCATTATAGTAATGTAAGTGAGATCATGGTCTTAAAAATCGTCCATATCAGCGATATATCGTCGATATTATGCTGTATCTACAAGCAGCGAAATGATATTATGCCTCGGTATTATTTTGACAATATATCGTTGGATATATCGACGTATCGTCGATATATCGACAAATATTGAGAATATCGAGATATATCGAGAATTTCGACATTTTTCCACCATTTATCGTCGAAATATCCACGATATATCAAGGTATATCGACGAATATCGATCATATGAAGGAATATCAACCCATATGACTAACTAACTAAAATTTGAGAGGTGTGACTACTGTCCCCATTTTTCTCACACCTAGTGTCCTCTTGTAGTAGTTTTCAAGGCTATTTTGGCAGCTTCTCTAAGCTTCACAAGAGCCCAATCCCCTTTCTCCTTTTACCCAGATCTTTTACACCTTTAACACCTTTACAACTATTATGTATTAGGCTATTACTATATACTATTATTAATTTATTACGTAGACCATGAATTACTTTATAGTATTATTAATTTGTTAGTATTGACATTAATTTATACACATTTGAAATTATTAGTATTACTCAAGGCTGGTTTGGCAGCTTCTCTAAGCTTCATGTGGTACTAATGTTATGTCATTAATTTATTTATTGTTGTATTGATTTATTATTGTATAAATGATATGTATTTACAGACATTTAAATGTTGAATTTCCATAAATTTCTATTATTTATTTTCTCACCGCGTCACACCTTTTATACAATACACAACACATACTTGTATTATACACATTTAAATTGCAATCTTTTGATTCTAAATTGTGTATTAGAGTCTAAATCATTGTTTCCCAAAGTTTCAGTAAAAATATTTGTCTTTAACTAGGATTATCCACCATATCTCTAAATCGATATCGATATTTTCGATATATCCTTCAATATATCCGATATATTCGTATTTTTGGACCCTCGATATATCCATCAATATCGATATTTAAGTCCTTGAGTGAGATACATAGACTCACTTTGCATTATAATAATGTAAGTGAGATACACCAACTCATCCAAATCTTCAAGATTGGGTTAATGTGATTGTGGTTAATGAGTTGATTAGGATTCTAGAACATTTGTGAAGGTCTCGATGATCTTCCTTCCACATTTAGCTTATCATCATCTCTATGTAAACCCTAGCTAATATGGGTCACTTGTAAGCATCCAAGCCGTTATCAATAGAATTCCCATCACAAATTTTTTCCATAGACTAAGTTCGTTAATGACACTTGTCAATGGCATTGGACCCTTAACTACTGCCACCACATCCAACCAAGGACTTTAATATCGATATCGATGGATATATCAAAGGTCCAAAAATGTGGATATATCGGATATATCGTTGGATATTTCGACAATATCGATATCGTTTTAAAGATATGATAGATATTATGAGTTAAACATGGATTTTTTTATTAAAATTCTGGGAAACAATGATTTAGACTCTAATAATCAATTTATAATTAAAAGATTGTAATTTAAACGTGTATAGTATAAGTATGTGTTGTGTAGGGTATAAAAATTGTGCCGCGCTTAGTAAATAAAAAGTTTTCACACAAATTTAACATTTAATGTCACATAAATACATATCATTTTCATAATAATAAACCAATAATGTCATGAATTGGACAAAAAAAAAAAAAAAAAACATTTCTGCCTATTGGCTCAAGTTATATCAACATCGGCATTGGGGGTTTTTGTGTGTTAGTGGGTTACAAGGTACATATATATATATATATTACTTATAATTAGTGTTTTGGAAGTATATTATATATATATATATTACTTATAATTAGTGTTTTGTAAGTATATTATAAAATATTTGGATTAATAACAAAGGTTATAAATTGGAGTGATATTTTTAATCGTAATTTAAATTATTTATATAACTAGACCAAAAAAAAATGTAGGACCCTTTTAAAAATGTACAAAGTTAAATATAAAAAATATAAAGATAAACAACATTATATGGTTGTTTTTGCAAAGAAATGTTAAAAGTGAGTCTTTTGTTAAAAAAAACAAGGTCATTATCTTCTATTAAAAAATGTTATAATAATATAAAGTGAAAGTTAAAGCATATGCTGCTTTACCAAAAAAAAAACAAACAAAAAGGGAGGCATTTGAGCCTCACGACTCAAGAGGGCTTGAGAGTCAGACTAGCAACAGAGGAGGCTAGGGCTTTTTTCGTACTGCCATGGAGGCTCGACGATAAGGATGACGGCAAAGACGACGATGGTGACGACAAGAACAGTGAGGCTGGCAGCAACACATACCAGGTTTGAAAGTGTCTTCTTCTTCTTCTCCTTCTTCTTTGATGGCGACAAGGATATTGGTGAGGGACTGACCGCATGAACTATCTCCTTTTCTTCTTCTTCTTCTTCTTCTTCTTCTTCTTCTGTTGAAAGATTTCTCAAAATTTGCACCGATAGAAGAGGATATATCGACTAATATCGTCGATATATCTCCCACATATCGCCGAAATCTTCCATTTTCCAGAGATAAATCACGATTTATCTAATATCTTTCGATATCGACGATATATTCGCGATATATCGTTGATATGTTGCATTTTCTGAATTTTTCAAACACCGCAAGGGGATATCGTATCGTTACCCTCCGATATGGTGATATATCGCGATTTTTAAGTCCTTGCATCCAACCACAGATGCAGTGCACACAAAAAACATGCACATTCACCCAAGTTATACAAAAGCTATCCATAAAAAAATAAATTTAAAATTTAAAATTAAAAAAAAAAAAAAAAAAAAAAAAAAAAAAAAAAAAAAAGATCCATTCATGCATGACTTCATTAAACTCTTTTAAAAATGGACAACCAAGATTTTTTTTTTCTTTTTTTTTTTTTTTTTCTTTCGAAGAAGAAGAAGAAGAAGAAGAAGTAATAAAATTATATTACCAAAACCAAAATCCTATACACTGGAAGTAAGTAGATCTAAAAATGTAAAGTCTAAAAACTCTTGAAGGGGATTCCTTCTACAAAAATTATCAAGATCACCCCAAGCAAAATGAAATTCATAACCAAGAAATAATGTTAAGACTTGACTCTTTTCATCACTTATTCATGCAATATTTTTAAGTTTAAAAAACTTCATAATACCAATGTCTTATAAATTCATTTCTCCTATTAAAATCGAACTGGACGCATTGGGTGCTGCATCACTCAATACAAGAAGGAATGCATCTCCTAATTTCTAACTGATATCTAGGAGGAATAATTGAGACATCCATAAAGCTTATTAGATGTAAAAACAAATATACTAATTAAATCCTCACATCTTTATTTTGCAAAGACTTTTTTGAGCTATATATAAAATTGAGTATAAGTGACTTAACTATCAATACCAATGTATATATTGAGGGTCCAAAAACGTGGATATATCAAAGGATATATCAGATATATTGAAAATATTAATATCGATTTAGAAATATTATGAATATTATTAGTTAAATGTGGATATTTTCATTAAAACTTTGGAAAACATTGAATTAGACTCCAATAAACAATTTAAAATCAAAACATTGCAAATCAAATGTGTATGAGACAAATATGTATTACATAGAGGACAAATGATGTGCCGCAGTTAACAAATAAAAAATTCAAATTTATGCAAATTCAACATTTAAATGTCACATAACATGAAAAAAATTAAAATGCACATCATTTACACAATGATAAATGAATAAATCAGTAAATTATACAAAAATTAGTACAACAGTGGAGTTCCTGGGTGACTCAAAAGTCAAAACTGTCATCGTTTCAAAATAACATGCACCAGCATTCAATTAAAGATACAATTATATATTTATATACATGAAAAGTCATTTAGATATATCTTATATGTAGGAAAAATAAAGATATAATAATATAAATAAATAAAAAGTTAAATTGCTGAAAAGTGGTCAAGGATACTATAGAGCTGAATTGTCGTAGTCTGCATATAGTTATAGGTAGCACATGAAGCTACAACTTGCAAGCTTTGATAACTATAGAAAAATAAATAAAAAACATACACAGACACACACAAAAGTACGGACAGATATGTTGATATGTATCCTCAATATTGTCAATATATCTCTATATATTGTCGATATATCTTGATATATCGAGATACTATGTGAAAAAAGAAGATATTATGGATATATCGATAAATTATCGATAATATCCAAAAAATCAACAATATCATAAAGATAAATTGCGAAAAAGATATGTAAGTTAGATATCGTACCGAGGGGTACAGATATATGGATATATCGTAGATATCATGGATATTGAAGTCGATAAGTATAACTCACAGAAGCCTCTTTGCAAGATAACTCACTTAAGCCATAAACAATTGGAAAATGTTGTTTCAAGTCTACCCCAAAGTTCTGCGTGCATATAATCATACAAGTATCTAATATACTTTATTAGGCATCAATTGCAACAGGAAACATCTTTCCAACCAACAGGAATATAAAATATGGGATTTCTAATGTGTGCCCTTAGGGCACAGGTTAAAATGCATTTATGAAGTAATAATTGCATTGGAAAATGTGAAATACATAAAAATGATGAAAATAGCAGAGGAAAATGTGAAAATCTTCATTACATGCATCTTAACATGTGCCCTTCGGGCACACACTAAGATATTCCATAGAATATAGACATACTAGGCCATAGGGAACATGTAAATTAAGATAATACCTGTAGTGCTCGGCTTTGCAATGCCCTAGATGCATACGGTAGTGAACGCAAAAGAACCAACAAAAGCTGGGAATGTTCAAAGCGATGACCAGAATCATAAAAGTTCAACCCATCATCCGTTGAAGAAGCATTTATCTGAAACCCAAAAAAGAAAGAAGACCAAGAAGATTCAGTCTTCTCACATTAAAAGCCTTTCACAAGTACAAGATATTAAAGTCAAGGCAGCATAGCTTAAAAAAGCATGAACCATTTCTCCCGCTATGGTGAATTTTCAAGAATTTTCTTCATTTTAAGAGTACTGTGGATCATTTGAGGAACTTTAATTGAGCATATCCAATGATGACCAACAAGGTTATAACTCACAACACTTCTACGTGCATTTTAAGCAAAAAATGTAAACTTCTCCCTTACATTATTCAAAGCAACTAATAGAAGATAGAAACAATTGCAATCTAAGAATATTCTGATGTCATTTATATGGTGAGGTAAACTGATAAAGTCTTAGTCAATATTTCTTTTGACTGGTGCTCAAAAAATTCCAAAAGTTCCAGCCTTTGTTTGCCTGCTAATTGGCACGCCCTAACTAATCAATGCACTATAAGATTTTACCTCCCTTAAATAAGTGTAAGATTTATATTACATACTAAATAAGTGTACTACTGTCTCCACTGAATTTTGTAAGTAAAGATATATTTTTATTTGATCAAAAGAGTTTTTCCTCTTTTCCATATAGTAAATCATACAAGTGACTGTGGTAATAAATTGCTAGCAATTTATGATATACTAAGTAAGATAAAAGAAAATTTCCTTCCTCTTTAAAAAATTTTAAATGACCAAGAATTTAACAAAAGCTATATATAGTGAACTATCTCAAGACCATTTTGTCAATGTTATGCTCCATTAAGTACATATTAATGGACTGCAGCAGACTACAAGATCCATAAAGTTTAATGTTTGGAATCAATAAATATATATACTTAAAAAAATAAAAAATAAAAAAAAGTTCTTTTTTTACGTAGATTCATGCAAAAATAGATTTTTTTTTTAAAAAATCCATAAATTAGATCTGTTACATACATGAACTTTGTACAATATTTCAAGTGGACCACCATCTGTTCCCCCCCCCCCCCCCCCCCCCTGCACGAAACCTCATAAATTCTTTGTATCAAGTCAACCACCACCACCAACTCCCAATCACTAAAACCCCAATAAAAAATGAAGTACCACCTCAAGGATTCACCCTCCCCTACCATCACATTGGTAACTCAAGCCTCTTTGTCCACCGCCAAACCAAATTATAGGGGGAAATTCATCTTTAAGAGCTTTATCACCACACCACACTTGCTCCCAAACTCAAATTTTATTACCATTCCCAACTTTGAATCTCACCCACTTTTTAAAAGAATCCAGCCCAAGCAATATAGTCTTCCAAACCCCAACTCCATATGAACCTCTCACCTCCAAAAGCCACTGCTCCCCCTCAACAAACCCGAATTTCCAATCACCTATTTCCACGAAGTGTTTCTTTCAATAGTGAATCTCCACAACCACTTACCTAGAAGAGCTTGATTCACCAACTTAATTGGCCAAATTCCCGAGCCTCCCACTACTTTAGCCAAGCACACTGTACTCCAATTAACCAAGCGTATTTTGACCTCATCTTCTAATCCTAGCCATAATCCCTCTATAACTTTCCATCCTCCTCTCAATTGAAGCTAAAATCTGGAAAAGCAACATGAAATAAGTAGGAAGACTAGCCAAGGTATTCTTAATCAAAGTAAGCTTCCTAAGCATTGAACTCTTAGTGCTTGGAATCACCACCTAGGCTTCTTGGACCTCCCCTATTTCAGCCTTCCCCCTTAGGCAGTGAGCTTCCACTGTCATAGCCCACATACCAATTAATCCCTTCTCAGCTAAACCTTCTCTAAGCTTAGTAGATGTCTCAAACCTAAACATCCGACAGTACCGTTCAACTGCCTCTGATAGTTTGCACCGACCCTAGCGTAGTAGCGTGAGACACAACCGCTGCACTGTCAAAAAGGGAATCATCGTCCCCATTCATTGAGACCACAGATAAGCATCATCAGACTACATCTAGGACTCTAGGCTAAAGAGGACAAGGAACCCACTTGATTAGGCCTCATAGGCTTCAAAGATCCAAATTGAAACAAAGGGCCCTTGCCTTTCGAAGGTCCATACACCCTTGAATCGACCAAACGAGCCCTTAAAGGATTTGTCCTCGTAGATGGGCCACCAGTCCGAACACCAGCAATCAGCCCAGTCAACAAAACAATGGTATTTCTCTAAATCAATAGGCCTAATACTGGTTGCCTTAAAACCCCTTTGAACAACCCGCTGGACTTTGGGCCTGATATAAACCCCAAGCCCACGAGACTTCAAACTCACTTGTTCTCCCATGTTATTACCCTCCATCAAATGTCAACAGCTAGCCTGATATCCCAACTACCACCTGCTGATTATCCAATCACAAGGCACCACGTGTCACCAACCCTATACCAGTTCTCCATGTACCCCAGTTGTATGTGATGCCGCCTCCATCTCCTACCTCTTGTCATATGTCCCCAACAAGTTTTCCACCGAAATGTTTCCCCCTCCTCTTCCCTACATTGCCAACCACCATAAACTTCTCAATCCAACTAACCATCTCACCATTCATCAAGGAGATACTAGGAGAAGAACAAAATTGGGACTCTTCTCCTCTACGAGCACCACCTTGTGAGCCATGCATAACTTCAACAAAATCTGGAATAGCCACCCTCTTTTTTCCAATAACCTAACTTTATCCCACCCTCCATCCCAATCTATATCAGCCTCTTGGAATCCATCACAAAAATCACCAATGGTTTTGAACAACTCCCAACTCCAAATATGCATAGGGGTCTTCTATTTTTGTTTGATCTTGCTACATACATACACGCCTCTAAAGCACTGATACTCCCCCAAAGCAGACGTGTCTGTTAAAAATACGTTTCAAACAAGGATATGCATACATGTAGCCCGTTACATGCCAACTATGACCACTAAATGGTCCTGACCATGAAAAGGCATCAAACAGAAGAAAACTAGCATTTCATATTCCCCTCACCAAATGAAGCATGACCTTATTACTAAAAAAGTTTGGTCCCCAAATTGGTTCACCTTGCCTGACCAAAAAAAAAAATATTCTACATCACTATGTAAGGACATTACCACCCTCATTTTCAACTTGTTTTTTTTTTTTTTTTAATCAATGATTGACAGGTTGTAGTGAATTTAATTCATGTCACCAGGCTGCAAAAACATATAATTAAGAAGGGAAAACTTCCATCATTTGATAATTTTGACATGACCAGCACCCAGATGCTTCTGTGCATTATACAACCAAATTAAAGTCTTTGAAGCATAAGAACCACAATAATCGTTTTGAGAGAAAAGCATTCATAGGAATAGTCCTATCTTTATGTTTTCTTCTTTTCATTCAATGCTTTCATCATCAAAACCGAAGATAAGAGGAAGTATTATTGAATTTATTCACCAAAAGATCATTTATTGCATATGTAACCCAAATAGACTAGTGTTTCTTCATTTTGTCAATAAATTTTCCCAAAGACTTGATCTTCCATATATATTCAGTACATCAAATAACTACCAAAATGCATTCATAGCACAATCCTTTCATGTAGTTTTTTTTTTTTTTCTTTTTCATTTTCATATTCAGTTGGTTAACATCTCAGAAGAAAATGGGAAACACAACACAGTCATGAAACTCAGGACAGTGTTGAAACATAATCACATGGATACATCAATGCATAACCAATCACCGAAGCAACAAAGATTAATGGAAAGCAAATTATATAATAAAAGAAAAAAAAAATGAGGGCTATAAAGTGAAACTACATACAGTAGCACCGGATGTTTCTGCAAGCAACATTTAAGAATCAAAGGCAAGAAAATTAAGAAAACTTAACTATGAAGTTCACAACTTCACACACAACTACAAGCTGTCAGATAAGTCCCAATAAGAAATTGAACTAAGATGCATGGAGACAACTCATAACAGGAAGCAGATCAATGTGTCTTCAGAAATAAGTTCAATCATGACTGCGAAAACATTCTTAAAGGTTTTCAAGAAAGGTAAAATAACATCAACAGGAAAATATTTAAAGAATGCAATAATTGTGTCAATGATTAGATTTTTTTTTTTTTTTTTTTTGTTTGATGAAGTAAATTTGTAAGTAAAGGCACGAGATCATCTAAAAATTATTTTAAGTAAAACAAAAATATGAAGGTTCAGTCCACTTATAAGACTTAATTCTCCAGCAGAAGACATGATCACAAAAACCATGGATAAGTACAATTATAACCAGGGGCTGACCAAATGTTGGAATGTGAATGATGTTAACATGCTGTCTAGGATGCTTAAATGAGAAACAAAATATTATATAAGGATTATAAAATCCACACCGTAGATTTTGATAAAACATGAAAACAAATCCAAATAGAAAAATTCCTATGTTAGGTCAATTAGATTTAACCAAATAAAAACATTGCAAAAACCATTGCCAAAATTGATATTGCACGGACCACTAATGTCATTGATAAACAAAGCTGCAGGGAAATCGGACGAAAAAATAATATTATGTCGTACCGATGCTCCCAATAAAGAAGTATATACATTGCTAGTCATTAGCCTATTCGGTGCCGCTTGGAAAGCCTTCTGCAAAGCAAAGAGTAGAAGAGAAACTTTATCATCAAACATGGTGCCGCCTCCATCAGGCAGCCCATTACCCAGAAGGCTGCTTGTCATATCAGGAGCACGTAAACCAAATTTTAGATGCCCCGATGTCACTAAAGCACCTAGCAGTCCTATGATACCAACAACAATCCCATCAGTTTTGTCAACATTGTAAACATTATTCCTTGCATTGTCAGGATTAATTGAAAAACTTATTCCCCCCAAATTTTTTATCAAATAATTTTCAGAGGCAGACGCCATCCTTTCAATATTCATGCCTGTGGAAACAGAAACAGAAACAGAAACAGAGCTGCCACTGCCACTGCCACTGAAGGGCTCCAGTTCACAATCTTTTTCATGAGAAATGAATTCCTTTTCCTCCAGGGATCCTACATCATCACCTTGACCTCTCTCCAAACCTTCCCTACCACTATCTAGTTCAGATCCCTGGACTGACAAATTTTCATCATTCTTAGATATAATTTGTGGGACACTATGGTCACCAGCTTTTGCTTCCCGTTGCAGCAGAACAAGAAGTGTTTCTATCCCACCACATGATATAAAAGCCTCTGCAAATGTGTGAGCTCTATACGTATTAGGCTGTACCACCAACCTGTAGATCAGGTGCAACACCCTGGCAACCTGGAAGAAGACATAGAAATCATTTCAAACAGAATAGTCAGACAATGGACCACGCAAAATGCCTTCAAATATCAATATGACCTATGAGCACATCAAATCATCAACAAATTGTAGAAAATTATAGTTGAGCACATGGTCTTAAATATCGGATATATCAGTGTATCAGTGCCCAGCGATACAAATTCCACTGTATATATCTTCCAGCATAGATATTATATTCTCAATATTTCAATATTATAGGAGATATTCTCAACATTTCAAGAATATCGAAAATATTGAGAATATCTGTGAAGATTGAGAATAAAAGATTATATACCGAAGATATTCTTCAATATATCGAAGAATATCGACCGATATCTTCGATGCTCACTTGTTTTTTACATTTTTTCCCCTGATATCCTCAGCTGTTTGGCTCCATGTGCAGCTGCTTTTGGCAGCTTTGAAGTCCCTTCTCCCTTCACATGAAGGGCTGCCTCATGTTTACCTAAAAAAAGAAAAAAAAAAAGGACTGCCTCACCCACCAGGAGTCAAGCTTTTGTAGCTTTTTTTCTTTCATGGCTTTAAGTATTAGTTTGTTGACTTTTTGTACCATTTTTGCAGCAAGAAGTACTGATTTAGTGTATGACATTAATCTATTCATGTATTGATTTATTATTGTGCAAATGATATATATTTACAAATTTTAATTCATGTGACATTTAGATGTTGAATTTCCATAAATTTCTATTATTTATTTCCTCAGCGTATCACACTTTCTATACCCTACACAACACATACTTGTATTGTACACATTTAAATTGCAATATTTTGATGCTAGATTGTTTATTAGTCTTAATCATTGTTTCCCAGAGTTTCAATAAAAATAACCATGTTTAACTAATAATATCCATCATATCTGTAAATCGATATAGATATTTCTGATATATCTGTGTTTTTGGGCCATTGATACCGATATTTAAGTCTTTGGTTGAGCATCATCATCCAGTTTCACAGTGAGAAAGCATTTAAACACAAAAACTGAAGACAAATATTCTCATGTGAAGATAAAATTTTCTTCAAGCAAATAATATTGAACTTTAAACTTCAGATAATACAGTTCTTCTAAAGATAGATATTATAAGAGTTGTGAAAAATGCATGCGTAATTTTTCTTATGGGCATGCATGCATGTGTCATTATGTTATAATGTTCCAAAAAGTACTTTAAGGTCATTCTACCATAGGCTTGTTTAGTTTTTCCCTGGGAAACTCAAGGATTAGCGATTGCACTAAGTAATGGCTTATTCCATACGTCAACAAAACAATTTATAATTTTAGACCCAACTGATTTATATAAAACAGTTGAAGGGTTAACTCAATAACAGTACTAGCAGGTTGCTCAAAGAATGCCCTTGCATGAGATTTTATTCTCTGTTACTTATAACAATTCCATGATGGAACTACTTAGCTTCTCAAAGAGACCTTTAAGAATAACCACAGAATTCAAGCATGGTGGCTTTTTGCTAATGAATGGCAGATTTTTAAGCTCAAAAGCCATATTCTACATCAGAGAGACGAATGTTTGTTTTTTGGTGATGAATTGGAGCCAGCTGAACAAGTATAGGGAGCAGGGCAGAAAACCAGCAGTATTAGTTTGGCACACGTGCAGGGGGATTGGGGGGGTTGGTTGTATTTCCTCACTTCCAGTCCAAGGAATATAGGAGTTGGAGGGAATCAATTGATTCTGGCTTAAAGCATTCTACTCATACAGGTAAAACCTTTTTTAAAGCAACCAATAAGATGGACTGATTAGGAGAAGTTAATTAGCCTCTAGTGACAAAAAAACTCATTTGGAGATGGAAAAGACGTTGCTGCTAGTTGTGGAAGAACTGAAAAAAAATCAATTAATCATTTTAGCTCGCTAGCTAGCAACAGGATGGGTTGGAAATGGGAAAATTATTATGGAATCAGTGGATCATTTGTTTCTTTATTGCCTACCAGCTCCTTTGATGTGGTGGCATTTGTTTAGTATGTGTGGAGTCTCTTGGGTTTCTCTCCTTTAGAGGCTTGTGCGATGTTGGAGGTGTGATTCAATGGCTTTGGTAGAAGAGAGAGAGGCAGGATTCTGTGGAGAGCTGTGATGGCCTTGTTTTGGGTTTTGTGGTTAGAGAGTAATGCTCGAATTGTGTTGGAGATGTCTTTTTTGTTGAAGGAAATCTCTTCCATTATACTCCATTGTTTTTTATTAATAAAATTTCTATTTCCTATCCAAAAAAAAAAAAAAACATGCACACATGCAGGGCACCTATGTATTGATTCTACAGTTAAAACTTCCTTACCTGATTAGGTTGTGGACAATCAACCATGAACCCAAGTAACCGACGAACATCATCCACAGCCAATGAAGGAGATGCTGCTCCTACTAGTAGTTCAATAACAACTAAGAGTTCATCAACTAAAGCATTCACCTCACCAACAGGACGGACTGCCTCATTCAGAGAAAATGTATTCACAGAGTCCTTCTCACAAATTGTCCAGTAGCATCTCCTGCAGCCATCAAGAAGCATCTGTATAGCATTAGCATCTCTCATTACTGATGACTCTGTGAAAACCATGTCTGCAAGTGATGATAGAAGTTTCTTTTGCAGTCCATAATTGCATAAGCTCCAAATTTTCAAATCCAGTAGCAGTGTAGTAAAGAGCTGCACTTTGAGTGCATGGTTATTTTTCTGAGATTGGCATAGAGAGACTATAGCTGCAACAAGTTCCTCATCTCCTACTCCATCATGCTTCCCAACATCAAGTGAAGACAAAGTCTGCAGAAGATAGTTTAAGATTCTTGACAAAACCTCAGGTCCTCTTGTACGACAAAACTCCTCATTGTTTCTAGGGTGTTGAATAGCTATGGAAATAATTCTAAATATTGGAGCAGAAAGAGCACTAGTGGCCAAAGATAAAGGAAGACTCCCTTGTTGTGGTTCCAAGCTATCTGTATTGACATTGCTTACTGCCAGTGGAAGTAAAGACATGGGACCGGCATAAGCCAAGGCCCACAAAGCCTCCATGGGCCGCATTCGTGTAGCAACATAGACTTGCCCAAGAACCTCAGCTGGTCTTCGGAGAGTGCCTGAAACATTATAAAAAATATTTTTTAAGCAAAAAGAAAAAAGCACTCCCCCCAATGTTTCATGCCATGATATATAAGGGAAAAACACTATCAAATTTTTTAGCCATATGCTCATATTTTCATAACAAAAACAAAATATTGTGCTTTTTCTTTTTCCTTTTTTTTTTTTTTTTTTGGTCTCTGAAAAAGATTTGATAGTCCTCTATTGTACTTCACTTTATTTTTAATCAATTTCTTTTTGTTGCTGATCTAAAAAAAAAAATTTTGATAGTTTTACTTAATAAGCTGGTGACAGAACGGCCCACCGGGGGGCAGGGGGCAGGGGGCAGGAAATGGTTATTGAGGTTGATGCAACTTACTTGAGGCCTAATTATAAAAACAAAGAAAGGAAGAAGATAAAAATAAAATAGTAACTTGTTACTCCCCCCATCCTATTATTTTTCTTATGTGATTCAAAGAAAGGGCTTAATGAAAAATTGGACATAACTATTCTAAGAGAATGAAAAGTGTAACCTCACAACTTCAAACAAAACAAATTCACATGCATAGGCTGATTTAGATTCATAATTTCTTTTGAGAGTATCATGAGTTATGCACCATAGAGCTTGGTAAGAAGAAATCAAATTGAGCAGTGCATTAAATGTGTGATTCCCATTTTAAGTATTGTTTTGAAGTGTAGGAAAGATTTTGACACCTGCAGCACCACAAGGGGAAGCATCTGGACAGTAACGACCACTAAGCAAATTAGGGTGATAGAGAAGATGAATGCATCCTCCAATTTCTGCATCCAAAAGAGAACTTTCTTCTGCCACACTTTGCACATGATCATTTGTCGCTAACCATGGTAGCCCAGCCCCGTTACCAAACAAAGGCAATACATCTCCTCCTCTAGAAGCCAATCGAGCCATCCTCTCTGGTCCAATTGGTTCCTTAAAAATATAAATAGGCCCCATCTCAGCAAACAGAGGGCATTGACGGCGACGGCGTTGTAAACCAGCCATTGTTGGAGGAGGATTTGTCCCAATGCAGCAAAACGCTAGGGGCTTGGAGATCCGAGGGAACTCAAACGGGCGACTTTCATACAAGGATCCATCAATATACAATCTCAGCTCACTTTCTGCTTTCCCAAGCAGCCCTTGCTTGCAAGTATGCTCAAGACCAATAAAATACCAGCACTGTGGCTTGAAAGCATGAGTAAAATGCAAGGAAGCCTTCTTTCCCTTTCCACTACCACTTTCAACCACCAAAAATTGAGCATGAAAGTATGCCTCCACCCCTTGATTATCAGCAGATAGGAAACTGAACAGCCGTGGCATGTGTGCTGTGCCTTCACCAGCAAGTGCACTGGCAGCAGCAGCAGCAGACATTGCAGATGATTTTCCCGATTTGGCTGCAGCAGCAGCAGCAATTGCAGCAGCAGCTGTAGCTGTATTCAGTGTGTCCGCAAATGATTCAATGTAAATCCATGTAGCAAATGCATATCCATTGGTGAACGGCCAACGGCTCTCACCTGGACCAAGCAAACCTGAGCTTTCACCATCAAACTCAAATGTACATGCTGGACCCCTTGACTCCTTTCCACCCATGGCCTTCTCCAATGCAAGCATTAAACGGGTCGCCCATACAGTAGTCAGTGTTCTTGTGATAACTTGCAACCACTGATGCAAATCAATTACACTGAGAGAATGCCCAGCCAGGTATTGGATACAGTAGCATAGGGGAGTGCCATCCCATTTCAGTTGTTCTGTAGAACCAACTTCCTGAACAAAAATATACTCTGCCGAACGCAGCAGAACTCCTAATAAGCCAGCTGTAGAGCACATAGCTCTATTTCTCGTGCAAGCCTGCAATATGGCAAGCAATCCCCTGACCATCCGTGCCCTGGGGGACATGAGGCCCTCACTATCACCCAACCAAGGAAGCCAAGGAATAAGCTCTGCAGCTACAATTGCAGCCCTGGAGTTCAGCATCACACTGGGAGGGTTGTTATCTTCATCCTCTTCAAAACACTCTACACCACCCATTGTGGCAAGAAGTGAATCAACCACCAACAAAGCAATACCCTCGGTCTCCTCACCGTAACCAAAAATCTCTACACCACTAACCATATTCTTCAATTTTTCCAAGCTTTCTGGCTTCCCCATAATAGCAGAATCTACTAAATGCAAGAGCTCTGGAGACACGTTCGGCATAATAGCTTTTGGCCGAGGGTTCTGCGGTGAACCAACAGGAGAGTATCCAGCATCCCCATATAAGACAGAACCAACACTAGTCAAAGAGGAGGATTCCCTGAAAGCACTGCCCGAATGCCCCTCTGACCCGGGGCTCCAACTAGGGCGATCAGGTTGCATATCAGAAACTGGGGAAAAATCAATGTCTGCTGCACCCGCAAACTTCCTGGATGGAAATTCAGAGACTTCCTCAATCCCATCGAAAGACTGCCTAGCATTATATGAATTTGAAGATCTTTGAGGATCCACATGATCCTGATTTTCCTCCCCAACGTTCTTTTCTTGATCTTTCAAAGATACCTGTTCAAACTGGTCTTCATCCACAATGGTAGTTACAGAATCAACCCCTTCCAAGACAACATTACTATTTCCTATATCACCACCACTAATATAAACATTTTTTTGATTAGATGATCCTACACTTTCCTCTACACCAGCCCCACCATCTCCTTCATGAATATCTATATTCCTTCCAGAAATTTCCACAATCTCTTGTACTTCTTCTTCTTCCATTATATAAATTGCTTCTTTTGAACCAGTAAATCCTCGTCCAAATTATTTACACACCATGCCACCTGAAAAGATCAAAATAAATGATAATACTATATTACTGTAATTACCAATTCAGCAGACCAAAAAAAAATACTATAAAACCCTATAATTATGATGAGACTATGTTATCTATAAAGAGTAAAAGTACCTATTTAGCTTGAATTGAATCGACCATTCACAATTACATTTATATTATTTACACAGCACTCTACCTGAAAACAGAATTAATGAAAATTCAAGATTACAATTAAATAAAATATAAAAATAAATAACTAAATGAAATTAGACTATAACTATGAGAAAATCACCCAAAAAAAAAACAAAAAAGGTGTCTGGGGTGCGAATCCCACACACACAGGGCAATTACTGGCCCCTTCAGCCCTGGGGGTAGCCCCAAATGGGATCACTTGCTTGCATGGGGTTTTGAACACTTGACCTATGCTTCCTGAGCTGCTTATCAAAACTCGGCTTGCTACTAACTCATTCGTTTCATATTTTAATAAATAAATAAAAAAAAAACAAGGGTAGTACATCATTAGTTCAAATCTAATCATCATTTATGCTCCTGTTTGATTGCCGGTAAAATGTGGGAAAACAGAAAGTAAAGATTAAAATCTTAGGATCCTTCACCAAGCCAAGAAAACTAAAAGCTTTACTCGACTTAAGCTAATACAACTAATTAGCTTAACTGACTTAACTCCTTACATTTCCAAATAACCCTTTTGCAAAAGAAAAAAAAAAAAAAACACACACACACACACACACACACACTTCAGAATTTGATTTTACTCTCTTTTCCTCAGCTTTCTCAGCAACCAAACAGAATGTTAGATGCCAGATTTTATTTCAATGCCACAAACTCAGTATCAAAGAATAACAATTTTGAATTTGATTCCACTCAACTAACTCTAATACAAGTACTTAGCTAAACTGACTCAATTCTTTTCATTTTTTTGAAATCCTTCAAATCAAAAAACGCATGTAATTCAGAATTTGATTTCCTTTTCTTCCCCTCGTTTCTATGAGCAACCAAATGTTAGATGCCAGATTTTTGTTTCAATGCCACACAACCCAGAATCGAAAAGGAAAACAATAATGAATTTGATTCGAACCAAGTATTCGAAAAGCAGAGAATTCATGAGGTGGATACAGATCTAGCTCAGAAAACACACAGACACACATAGTGACATAGATATGTGCCTTTCTATTGTTACGTTTGAGGTATTTAGATCGATCCGCTACATTGATTGTTCTCCAATGCTAGAAGATTGATCTTATTGTCGATCATTGAAAAGAGAATACACCCACACATATATGAACACGTACAGAGAGATAGAGAAATGCAAAGCGAAAGTGGAAGATGGGTAGTGTTGTTACCTGTGGGAATTGGATCCGAAGTTCGATTCTCGAGTTAATTTCAAATGTGATGTATAGGGGAATGATCAAGATTCCGGAGGGAGAGAGAGAGAGAGAGAGAGAGAGAGAGAGAGAGGAGGGGGGAGAGAGAGAAAGAAAGGCAGAGGATCGAAAGAGGAGGCGAATTGGGTGGGAGAGAGAAGGTCCAGAGTAACGAATAGGCCCCGATGGGTTGCCCAGTCAACAGCCATGATGTTAAAACGAATAGGAAAATAAACTATTTCCAGGTTTGTTTTCGTTACTTCCAAATAAAACTTTTTTTTTTTTTTTTGAGAAAATATAATTGCCATTTGGTACTCTCAAAAAAAACCTCCCACACTACTCTTCCTTGTGTGGAATTTTTTTGGGGGTGGGAATTTCAAGTTGCTGTTTTCAATTCTGTTTTGAAAAATAAAAAACAAAAATTTAAAATTCTTTAGAAATGTCCGTCGGTAGGTTTGCTTTTGTTTTTTATTATTGAGAAAATAATTCTTATAATAAGAATATGAAAACATAGTGCATTTTTTTTTTTTTAATAAAACATAGATGTTATTTGGACATATACTCATATAAGACATATGTTGAAAATATGTGCATAAGTTTCAGCAAAAGTGATGAAAAGACCTTACTTCCTTTTCAGCACCTCGGATCCAGTCCGACTGTCCGAGGAACAGGTCGGTGGGCTTGTTTTTCTTCTTAAATGAACTCTTTTTAAGAAAATCCTAAACCTGATGGGGTGCTTATCAAAGAACTTCTATGGTCAAATTAGCATTGTGATTAGGAAAGAATGCGAGTAAGAGAGTCTAGGTTAAAGCACATGTTCAAGAACCATAGATCATTATTTCACAATTTATCAATTTGATATTACCTCTTGGTTGGACTGTTGTGTTACTCTCATAGAGATGATCAACCCAAATCCTTGATTTTATGGGTAATTGGAATTGATTATGCCCTGTTTGGTTGTCCAGTTTGAAATTAGACAATTCAATAAATTTTACATAGGGTTGAAGTTATAAATATATCACCTTGAATTATAATATTTTTAAAAATTATAGTTCTCACTATAGTTGATGCTATAAAATTAATTTTAAGGAATTCATGAAATATCACTATTTTGAATTGTTACTCTTATTTATGATGATAACTACTATTTTCTTGAATTTGTTAATTCAAGATGATGGGGTATGCGTTCAATCCTATATAAAATTTCTTGAATTGTTTAATTTTAAATTGGACAACCAAATAGGACATTATCAATTAGCTTTTATTTAATTGATTTTCATCCTTCCTCGCATGGTTGTCAAGGGATTTGTGTTTATTTTCCCTTTATATTTGCTTAATTTGAATTATCCTTCCATGGATGGATATTCCCGTCCTCTTTAGAGTTAGAGCTTGGGATTTAATGGTATGGAATGGCTATTGCAACCCCCTTTTTTAACCAAACCTCCCTTTTCATTTTGGTTTTTAAGATTTTATGCGAAACATAAAAGAAAATCAGGTCACATTATCCACTAGAAAACATTATTTTAAACAACTTTGTAGGAAAAAGTTAAAAGATAGATTTTGGAAATACTTTTTTATACAAAGTTGTTTAAAATAATGTTTTCTAATGGACAACATGGCCAATTTTTGTAACGACCTTTTATATTTTGCGAAAAACCTTAAAAACCTAAAAGATAAAGTGGGTGTGATAAAAAAGTAGGGTTGCAATAGCCATTCCCTTGCCGAGTTAATGGTAGTTAAGAACTTAGGTTCTTGCTTGTGGCCTGGATCAGAAAGTACGATGTAATATGGGCCTTGGTGGGCTTTTTGATTTGAAACCATGTTGGGCGGCTGGTGTCTTCCAAGCCGTGCCCAGTGCACAAGATTTTTTTATATATTTAAAGAGTACTATTGCATGGAATGACCCATACGGGTCGAGCTATGAGACAGCTAATAGAAGTCTATTCCTAAGAAAATGTTATTTCACCTATGTTTTGTCACCTATATTTATCACTAGCTTTATGTATCAAAAGTAGATAAATAAAAGCAAACATGTATACTCAACTTGGAATAAGGAGAAACTATCACGTATGGATAAGTGAGAAAATGTGAATGAAATAGCATAGTCTATATTCCTATTGATTGGTTTGAAAACTAACATCACACAAAAGGAGGTTGCAAAAAATATCAAAAAACACACAAATCAGATTTGAGACACTCTCACACATGATTTGTGGGATGCAAATTAACTAAGGAATCCCTTTGAAGGGGAAGAATCAAACTCGCTCCAGAAACACAATTCTTCATGGGAAGGAGGCGAACCAAATGGTGACCACAAAAAATTCAAACTCTAAAATCTAGCCTAAAGTTTTAACCTTTTTTTATTTTCAAAAAAAAAAAAAAAAAAAAAACCTATGTTGGGAGCTTTTACCTAAAATCTAGTTAAAATCTCAAAATGACAACTTGTTTTTTAAAAACTAAGCTCCAAAATCTAGTTAAAATTTTAACTAGAATTTTTATTTTTTTTTTTATTTTTTTTTAATTGGGGGCTTTTAATTAAAATCTAGTTAAAATATCAAAATAAGAACTTGTTTTTAAAAAATCAAGCTCTAAAATCTAGATAAAGTTTTAACTAGATTTTTTTAAACGTCATTTCAATATTTATTAAAAACAAATTTGAGAAATGAGCCATTATTATAAGATTATTATAAAGAACAGTTTTAGAAACAAGTTTTCTTCAAGGTTTTTTTTTTTTCCTACTTTGAGAATAAAAACTGTTTTCTAAAAACATTACCAAACATCGCATTAATTTTTATGCTTCCATACAGGTTATTTGGATGCGTTGTCAGTTTTTCATGTTTTTTAAAATTGAAAATGACTCACCTTTCATCTATTGTGTTTTTTATTTTTAAGAACAAAAAATCATGTTTGGTGGCCTACTTGATAGTATACTTTAAGAGCAGATTGTATTCTCAGAGTCCCAAAGAATAGACAACAAGTAGCAAACATGCTTCAAATGTGCTCTAAAAAATTGTTTCTAAACACAAAGAAATTAAGAGGAAAAAAAAAAATGAAAATAGCTCATTATCGAAGAGAATAAAAAACGTGTTCTGCTTTTGTTTTCTCTTTAAAAAAATAAAACCATTAAAAACAATATATTGTTAAAATTTTCTGATGTCTTTTGAAAACATATTTTTCAAGACCACTTTTCAGAGTATGTCTTTAACAAAATTAATTAATACACACATACGTTGCTTGGAAAATGGGTTTATATGAAAGCACTCACATAACTTTCGTTTTTCTTCAGGTAAAAAACAATTTAGTATCCTGAATTTTGGGAGTAGTTTCAATGTAGTATTTGGTCTATTTATCTTATTTTATAATTTAATACCAAAAGTTCACTTTATAAAGCAATGTGGTCCCTAATCCTAACTCTGATTAAATAGCTAAGGAAAACTCCACATTGCATCTCATGTGGAGCTTACGCATTAGGATAGTTAGAAACCAATTAAGATAATAAAAACTTTTATTACTCTGTGCTTTAGGTAATTAAGTTTCAATTCAGAACCTGGACAAAAGAATTTATAATTTGATGTTAGGGATGAAGTCAAAAATTTAGTTTAGGGGAGCCAAACTTTGGTTGTATTAATACATAATTTATCCTAATATAAATAATCGAAGAAACTATAGTTCAGCAATTGTTATTTTGAGAAGAAAAAATAAAAATGAGAGAGGTAGGAAAAAAAAATAATGGGGTTAAAAAATTTCAGAGATGGAAAATCTAGAAAACCAAAGAAATTGAAGGTATAAAATAGGAAAAAAATATTCGAGGGGAGGTTGCCATCCCTCATCTCTACCTAGCTTCGTCCAAAATTCTGTCTAGACCAATTCAAAAACTGTACTAACCCAAGCTATGTATGGGTTGTGGGCCAATTTTATGGTACCCTAGCAAAGAACTTGTGTATCATACACATAAGGTAACTTTAAATAGTAAATTGGTAACTCAAACTAATGGTAAGTGTGATACTTGAAATAGTAAGTTAGATCACTTAAAATGGTAAGTGGTCATTAGATAGTAAGTTACTTCAAATGATAATTGAGCCACTTCAAGTAATAAATAAGTATTATATCCTAAAAACTATATGGGTACCATAAAATTAC
This sequence comes from Liquidambar formosana, assembly GCA_039720395.1. Lineage (NCBI taxonomy): Eukaryota > Viridiplantae > Streptophyta > Magnoliopsida > Saxifragales > Altingiaceae > Liquidambar > Liquidambar formosana. The sequence goes on along the minus strand of CM077831.1, from coordinate 18,314,355 downwards.
CTTGAGTTGTGTACCTGTGTTGGTTTAATCCTCCTAAAATATGGTTTGGTATTGGATTGGCTATAACTTCCATCAATCCATTCAGGGACGGAAGGAGGGAGGTCAAAGTGGGGCAATTAACCCTCCTTACCTTTTTTCTTTTTATAATTAAATATGAGTATTTAAAAATTTGACCTTGTTAATATTTATTTAACCTCTCAAAAATTTTTATTTGGATCCTCTAGCTTATTTTTTGATTAAGAAAATTGATGAATTAGACCATTTTATTTATTATTGAAATTTTTTTTTTCAAAATATTTATCATTAGTCTTTAATCCTAATGTTCTGGCTTGGCCAGTGAGTCGTTTATAACATGAAGAATCAAATGACAAAGATGTGCTGATAGCCAATCTTCCTTTTTGCCCCTTTCTTCTATGGCACGACCATGTCTGATGCTGTCACATATCAAAATAACTATTATTTTTGTTACGGAGTATTATTATTATTATTATTATTCTTATTATTATGGGTAAGATAGAGAGGGGGAAATATAATTGGACTATATGGGCATATTTTTCTATGGCTTACTTTCTTCTCTGTTCCACGGTCAAATTAAACGGGCTTATATCATGGCATTTTTAACATCACCCTCAATCGTGTTGTTTCAAATTTAACATTAAAAAAAAAAAAAAACAGATTTTATGTGTTAGCAACTTATCCGTCCAAAACGATACCTTATTTTATTTATTATTTTCATTTTTTCTTATTTTGTTGGCAAGTAAGCATGGAGAAGGATAAGGATGGTGCACAGGCCAAAAACACTTTGGTCCAAATCTGTGGGTATCACCATTTAGAGACTTCGCCATGAAGCTAGCATATTTTATCTTTTACTGTATGCGGTTTCAGCCTTTCATGATTCCAAACAACCACACGGGCCCCTCTACAATTTGTAATGTTCTAAGGAAACAAAAAATCACTTTCGATTGGCCACCGTTTGTTTAGAGTTGTTACATAGAGTTAATTAAGAATTGGGACACCTATTTTCTTTTCTTTTCTTTTTTTTTTTTTATTGACAATTATGAGTATTTCAAACCTTACTTCATCCGAGATTTTAGTCTAAACTATTTGAATTAGGACACCTAGGGCCTATTTGGGAACTTTAAAAACTGGATCTGGGTTCAGTCCATAACTGTTATTTGAGTTGTAAGTAAACCAATTCACAATTGGTTTTAAAAAAATTGTAGTTATGCCTTATTTTTAAAATAAAACTAAACTGATTAGCAGAAAACGAGAGTTATCAAACAATGTAAATCAAAATTGGCAAGACTTATCTTAAGCTGGCCAGATTTTCACGGTTGTCAAACAATCTCCCTAATGAATGAGATAAGTGTGTACAACAAAGAGTGGGCCCCAAATTCTTTTTCTATTTTTCTATTCGTGTTTGGAGACTTTGAATGAAACTTAAGTTTAGCTTATAATATAAGCAAAATATAATTGTAATTTTTCTTATTAAAAAATTTGTTTCTTTCCCTATTTTTGTGTTGAACTGTTGATCCTTAAATTGATTCATGGTTATCTTCTAATCATGGTTTATTTTTATTACATTTCTTCATAGTAATCAATTCTAATTATTGTTTCTAGTTTCTCATATTATAAATATAATTCCTCAAACCATTAACCTCTTATAATTCTTCAAAACTGAATATATATATGTTAATTAAGGTTTGGGAATGATGTTCCCAAGGAAGCATTTGAAGGATTTACGTTGGACGAATGAAGATATTTCCCTTCTAAACATAAAAGGACTCAGAACCAGTTGTCATTTCAATATTCATTATGAGGTCACTAATTGTATCATGTATACACCAATCACAATGCAATAATCTAGTGGTTGTGACTATAATTAAAATTATCTTTAAAACTTAACAAATCACATGTTTGCCCGCCAAGCGAATGGGGTGAAAGGGTAGAATGCAACGATTGTCCATATAATATCTCTTGGACCACAGCAGGATAGAGCCTATACCTTCAATGATGACATCCAACTGCCTTGGTCCACATCTAAGCTTAAATGCATGTAATAAATGCTAACTTATATTGCTTTACTTGCAAGTAAACTTTAGAGGATCCTCACTCGATCAAATTTTTTTTTTTTAATAAAAAAAGTAACTTTTAGAGGATGAAAATGGCATCAATCTATATCTATACTACCTATAAAAAGATGAATGTAAGAAAAACTTTTGATTGACTAATATACCCTTCTTTTAATTTTTAAATACATAATTACCCACCTTCCGCATATATAGGAAATATAGTAATATGTAAACTATAATTCTAAAACACATACTTTAATATATTCTAAAACACATACCTTAATATATAAAACACAAATAGAATTCAAAAGAAATAGAAATTATAATCCCTATATAATAAATAGAAATATATAGGAATATGGAAACTATAATTCTAAAACAACAGTCGGAACGTATACCTTAATATACTCTAAAACACATACCTTAATATATAAAACACAAATAGGAATTCAAAGGAAACGGAAACTATAATTTAGATTAAAATAAGTAAATATCGACATGTGCAACGCACGTGTGCACCAACTAGTATCTGACAAAAATATAGAGACAAAAAGTACCCAAAACAAGAGCTGATCGATAACCGAACATGTTTGCTCTTAGTTATCATTGTGTGGACTTGTATTAAATGTCCCAACCTCCAGCTCAAGCCACCAGAAATCTGGCACGACCAAAACTTTCACCAGGGCCTAACCTCGACCCCTCCACAGTATCCCTCAATCTGAAATCAAACACCATGCAATTTCTGTTTATCTGTCTTATTACCATAGATTGATTCATACACAGGGTGCACATCCATGAATGATGCATGATCTCTTTAGGAAATTATATTGGATTTTTATGGTATCTCGATCAACCATCACAATTGATAGCTTCTTCATCATTATATTGGTGGGCAGCCATGTATTAGTCTAATAGATGCTCTCCTCAATTACGGAATGGCTCGACTATGGCTGGGCAAATAACTCCAAATCAATATAATTGACTAATAACTGTAAATAGATGACTACTAACTTAACTAAGAATGATTAGAAAGTTACTAATCATATGTATTGACTTGTAATTATTTGTCCATAACCGGACCATTCGATAATTCCCCTTTTCAACATTAGAGAAGAATTCTAAGTTGAACTTCAACCATAGATTTTCTCCCTAGCTACTTTACTGGCCTCGTCTCTTTAATGCCTAGATTAGCAAAATGTTGATTTTATACTTCATTCCCATGTGACAGAAAATGACTAATGGTTATTTTTCACCAGGCCTTCAGCCACAACTCGCAAGTTACCATACTTATCAGTAAGCAGCGACAAGTACAATGACAATAATTTTACAACAACTACAACAACAATAGTCTTTTGGTGCTTGTATGATTGTATCAATGGTGTTTGAGCTGATGATCGCTGTTGTATGGGCTCCTTTTCTTCGAATACTTATTTCGTTTTTTGCTGATTAAGAAAAAAAACCTAGCTACAACGACAATGAACTTAAAATTATGAACTATTAATAGTGTTTTACCAGACGATTTATAAGATTAATAGAGGAGGATGCAAAATACAGGAGAAGAAAATCTTCTTGACATACCCCTTCGGCGGCAGTGATGTGCCTTTGTGCATTGTGAGACCTTTAATATTAATATTGCTCTAATGCTACCCAAATCCATCGACCATAATTATCAAGACATATGGTCTTAGAATTTTGAAGTAAGTCCTGCAATCATACATGGTTCAAAATTCGTGCGATAATACATGGGCTGATATTAACAACAGAGCATGAAGGTCACCTGTCGACCATTAGCAAAGAAGCTTATTAATTCAATCCCGTAGTACTCATGTAAAGTGTAAGCACTAATTTGAGTAACTAGACCTCGAGAGGTGGATCGAAGTGGTCCTAAGTCCTTTGCTCAATAACAAAGTCAGGAATTTAGTTGAGGGAAGCCAACCACGTACCAGTACTGGTCTTCATGGGCTCATGGTATCAGTGATATAGTGCATCACTCTTTTGGTGAGGAGTGAGTCAGTGACAAGGCTGGACTCTAGTGGAGCATTGTTGACAAAGGGTGCAATCATCGGATGTGGCTGTTGCGGTGTCACCCGTCGGTTGTACCACTGTAGCCTATAGGCATATTCAGTGGTGCAGTGACGAGCAATCACGACTTGCAAAAGAGAGAGGATGAGAACAAAACCCACCCACCCTTTAGCCTTTTGAGTTCTTCGTGTGATGACGGAGAGGATGTGTTCTTTGCGCGGATGGGATACATTGGTGATATGGGGATGTGATCAGTGGCGGATCCAGGAATTTATCCTAGGAGGAGCGACTTTGTTTGGATGTAACTATTTAAATATTTTTTTTGCTAACTCTATAAATTAAATAATCATTTGAAGTAGTCTTCTTTATATAATAAAAATTAAAAAGAACAAAGAAAATTGTTTAAACTTAATAATTAATACAAAAACTTAAATATTCATTAATAATATATATATATTTGATGAAATAATGTATTTATTAAACCAAAAAAGGGCATAGCCTAAGGATAGGAGATATAACTTGAGTAAAACATGAGTAAGAGACTAAGAGCCCTTTATATAAAAGGGGAAAAAAAAGGAAAGAGAGAAGAGTAGGGGGTCAATTATAAAATCAGAGGGATCAAAAATATATTTTAGAGGGGCAAAACTATATTTTAGAGGGGGCATATTTAAAATTATAGGCAAATATGTATACTAAAAAACACAAGTTCCAATGAGTGAGGGGGTCAATTGCCCCCCCTGGCACCCCTCTCCCTCCGCACTTGGATGTGATCATGAAAATGACAAAAAAAACTTTTGAGTTTCCACTTTCTAGACTCCAGAATTCTAGAGTCTAGACTTAATGGTGTTCTTAGCAAAAATAAATAAAAAATCTAACGTCTAGACTTCTCTTTTGTTGATGTAGTGATACGTGAGAGTTGGAGATTTGTTTTTAGGATAAATTGCACTAAAGGGTTCAGAGTTTGGGGTAGGTTTCACTTAAGGGTCCCAAATTTTAATTGTGTCAATTTGGTACCAAAATTATTAGTTGGGTTTCAATTTGACCAAATGGTTCTACCTCTAATTTTGCACATGTCGTGCATGTGACCTATATTATTCCTATTTTGCGCTTTTGATGGGTATGAAAACCCTATTTTACCCCAACATCGCTCAGATCTGAAAATCAAAGTTGATCAATCTATGGTCAAAATGGTCAACCAAGGATCCCACATGGTAGGTCTCATCAAGACAAATCTACCCATCAAATTTAGAGTCAATCGGATCAACTTAAGGTCTTTAAATGCTTGGGCACATGATATGTGTGGGTAAGTACACCCACACTGGATCACAATTCACTTCACTTTCAACCTCGTAACGGGTTGAAGGAGACATAACGGGTTGAAGGAGAACATGTCAGTTTTGAGTTTTGTTCCGGGCCAACTTCCCCCTAAACTATCTCACTCATTTCTCAACCAAATTCAGTGATTCAAAACCCGAATTGAAGCTCTTGTGGAGCACTATAAGCATGCACAAATCATTCATCCAAAAACTTGCAGAATCATAATCATTTTTCAGCCCAAAGTCTCGGGTTTATAACCCGAAAATCCAACAACTTTTAAGAACTCGTCGCCGGCGTTCAAATTTGGGTTGGGTGAATTGTCGTCGCTAGCCTGGTACGAGGATGAGGAGAGAAGGGGAGAATGGTGGTGATGGTTGGGTTTCAAAGCAGTCGACGACGGTGGGTTTCAAATCTCATGTTTTTGTTGCTTGTTCATTGGAAGGTAGGAGCACTACCAGCAGCATTCCTTTGATCCCAGACACTCCCTCACGTACTGTGTGGAGAAGCGTCTACTGGACGCGGTTCAACTCCAATGCCGGCGATGAAGAATGGGGCATGGGTTTGAGAGCACACAAACGACGTCGTTTTATGGGGGGCATTAAAGTCATTTTAGGGATGCCGTTAACACCGTCTTTGATTTTTTGTCAACACTAACATTGGATACCAAATTGACACAATTGAAATTCTGGACCCTTAAGTGAAACTTACCCCAAACTCTGGACCTTTAAGTGCAATTTACCATTTGTTTTTTAACAAGATGTGAGTGATGTAAGGAATAGACATTAAGTGGTAAAATCTAGGAGTCAAAAATAAAATAAGAAGGGTCAAGAGTGAATGTAATGACCCTGCAAAACATGTTCAAATTTATAAACTGAGTACAAATAGAAACTCTTTCAAAAATGAATTTCCTTTGAAAATTACAAAATATTGTACAACTGCGGAAAGCAATGGCTAACCCAAAACTCATCAATTACATTGCTCAATTCATTAAATAAAACTCATATCAACTTATACAAATAAAGTAAATGAACATAATCTCTTCAAATCTCAACCCTAATTCTACTACGTGCCTCCAATGACAATGACTTGAACATATATTGGGATGAGCGACAACTACTCAGTAGGAATTTTCTTATACAATAAATAATATTTCAAACATCTCATGCAATACACTCATTTATATAATAAAAAAAAAATAATAGATAGACCAAATAATACAAATTCCAAATCATTCATCTCGAATATAATCCAACGATCAATAATAGTTCAATTCCCAAATATATTGGTCATCTAAGAACCATCATAATTCATGACATCAAATAATACCACTAACATATTCATTACCCTGGCCTACACATATCAAATGTCAATATACATATCAAAATATCTATCATTTATTGTATAAGAATTAAACCCCCAACCTCATAATATTCTCATATGCAAACGAAATGGTCGAAACATTATCCCTTGACACTTCTGCACCATCCATTTCTTCTAGTCGGCTCTCTTTTTTCTTATCTTACATTTGCTCCCAATACTCTCACTCCAATCTCTCTCTCTCTCTCTCTCTCTCTCTCTCTATATATATATATATATAAAATATTATTATTTTTTTAATCACATTTGATTTCCATACGTAACCGGCCTCCACCGCCTCAACCTCCACCGTCTTTACAAAAACAATTAATATAACGCATGTCTTCTACTCACGTGGACTAACATTATTCCGACAATATAATATATATTAATCATAATGTGCTATAACTTGTGGAGACCTTGCAGCCTATTTCCACTACAAGTGGAAATTTAACATGCCACCCTTATATATGCATCTTCCACGTAATATACACCCTTAAGAATTAACCTCTACTAAATGCATGTAGTTGTAAAATGTAGAAGATAGTGGAGCTTTCTAGGGGTCTCAAATTCTTTAATTAAAAATTAACCCCAACTTTATTTAAAATTTTCACTATATTCTAAAATCTTTCATTTACATAAAATAATGCCTATATTTCCAAAGAATATTAAACTTCAACATAACCCAAAATTAATGTATAATAATTATTCGAGATGTTACAAGTGAAATTGCCGAAATAATATATCTAGGTGCCAAACATAAAATGAGAAGGGCCAAAAGTGAAATTGCCGAAATATTATAGGAGCAAAAAATATATATCCGTAGAGTCAGTAGCAGGGCCAGTGGACCCCCCTGGGCCCTTACTGGTTTTGCCTCTGTTCTATTCAACTCTTTTCACTCCCCGTCAAGGTCACCCTATTGACTTTGTCCTGTAATTGTCCAGTGCATGTGGGACGAGAGGATTACATGTACTCATAAAGAGTAGTTAGATGCAAAGCATCTGAAACCTATTAATATGAAGAAAAAAAAGAACACTAATTTAAATAAATAGTAATGTTTTAAATAAAGAGTACAAACAATGAATTCCAAGGGAAAACTCAGTTGGTAAGGGATTATATCTCAATAAGTGAAAATCTTAAATTTAACTCCTGCTGAACCCCTTTTGGTCACCCATACAAAATTTTGTGATTCGATCTTATCTACTTCGTACTCACCCAGTCTTAAAAAAGAGTATGAACATTGACATATAATGGTGGATTCAACAAAAATATCGAGGTGGATGTGAGTGATAACAAGATAAAGGTAGGCCCTAAGATAAGGATGCCCTCGTGAATCGTGATCAATTACTCCAACAAATACTCCGATAATGAAAAGATAGGGAAAATTCCGGTAACTAAAAGATACGAGTACCTATAAGCAGTCATTATCACTCAGCCCACTTGTCTTGGAGATGTCAATATCATTTTCTAATGGAGAGAAGCAACCAAATTTAAATTGTAGAAGTGTGATGTCGGCGGAGAAAATTTATGAATGTGATAAATCATTTTCTAGTGGCTTACAAGATATTTTGATGATTTCACACTTGTAACAAGTAATCCGGGTTCGATAATTTCACACTTGTAACATGTACGTAGTCTTAGTTTCTATATTTGTATAGTGGAGGTGGTTATTTAAAGGACTTTTGTATCTTTGTTTTGCTTGAAATCATAGTAAAATTTGTAACGACTACAGGGATGCAGTCAATAGTACGATAGTTTAGTGACATTTGTCTGATTTGTTTAGTGAGTGATATCAGATTTAAGCTTATAGAAAAACATTGATTCTCATTTGTTGATTTTTATGAGAGTTAAGGATAGGAATAAGTTCTATTAATTGTAAAAAAAATAAAGGCAAAAATTTTGCCGAACTACATAAATTTGTATTTCTTGTGTGTTCTTTATATTTTCTTTCTATATATATATATATATTTTATTATCATATCTCATAGATCTTGAGTTGAGAAAAATTCCTAACACCAAGGGGAGTAACGTGCAATTTAGGACATTTATAAATACGGAGCACCCTATACATGGAAAGATAATGAGCCTCCCGTGCCTTGCAAAAATAGAGTTAGAGGGGCAAGATAGAAAGAGAATGGATTACGTTTCATTTCTACTCCTAGTTTCCATTGTGTGGACATGCTTCCATGCCTTTATCTTCGGTCCAATTCGCTGGAAATCCAGCACGGCCAAACTCCCACCGGGGCCTCGCCCTTTACCAATAATAGGAAACATTCTCGAACTCGGGGACAAACCCCACCACTCCCTTGCAAATCTCTCCAAAACTTATGGCCCTCTCATGACTCTCAAGCTTGGGAGCATCACCACCATAGTCATATCCTCTCCCTACATCGCCAAAGAAGTGTTACAAAAAAATGACCACATCTTCTCGGGCCGAGCAGTTCCCGACGCCGCACGCGCCCTTAACCACCACGTGTTTTCGATGGTGTGGATGCCACCATCTGCCCGTTGGCGGAACTTTCGGAAAATATGCACTCTAGAGATGTTCTCAATGCAACGGCTGGATGCCGGCCAAGCCCTTCGTCGGAAAAAGGTTGAGGAGATGATAGACCTTGTGCACGACAGTTGCAATAGTGGCCGAGCTATTGATATTGGTCGAGCCGCCTTCACAACCTCGCTCAATCTCCTATCAAACACCTTTTTCTCAGTCGACTTGGCTCACCACGAGTCTAGTTTGTCTCAAGATTTCAAGGATATTGCATGGGGTGTCCTGCAAGAAGTTGGGAGGCCTAATGCTGGAGACTATTTCCCGGCTGTTAAATTTATAGACCCACAAGGTGTACGGCGACGGGTGACAGTTTATTTCGATAAACTTATTGGTATTTTTGATGGTCTCGTGAATGAGAGGTCACAACGAAGAGCTTCGTCGGCGACTTATTGTGGGAACCATGATGTGCTTGATGCCCTCCTCAGTCTTACCAAAGAAAATGATTATGAGCTGAGCCGCGATGATATAAATCATTTGCTTTTGGTGAGTTCCATTTCTTAATATTTACTTCACCAGCTCTCAGTATATAAGAACGCCTTTTTTCCCCATTTTTAAATGGCTATTTATCTGGGTTTTACATATATTAGAACTCATTCTTACTGGGACTTTCTACGAATACACCCTCAATTAGCTCATTTTAGGTAGCCTCTTTTTTTTTTTTTTTTTTTTTTTTTGTGTTTAAGGTAAGGAAAAAAATCCTCTCAAGTGTATTTGACGTACCGTTTAGTTCACATCAACAGTCAAGTGTACTTTAGAGAATTTTTTTCCCTTTTTTAAATCTCAGTGATAAGCATCTCAAGAAAATAAGAATGTGGTTCTTAGAGCAATGTCATTCATTCAATTTTTTTTCCCCCTTTTTTGCTAATTTTTTTTTTAAAATGTGTTTTAAATGCATGACACATCAATAGTTATATCATTAATTAGGAAAAATTTTAGGGATAAATAGCATTTTTCTTGTTCTTAATTCTCTCAATGGAGTGAGTCTCCATATAACTATGACTTGGTTACGTGGTGTCATGAATCAATAAAAGTCAAATAAAATAGGATTGTAAAACCAAAAAGTACTTGACAATCCTATTTTATTTGGCTCTCATTGGCTTGTAACACCACATCAACTGTGTCAGTAGTTACATACAAGTTTTTCTCCTCTCAATGACACCACTTTTGGAATCCCACTTTTTTTGCATCAGGACCTATTTGTTGCAGGAACCGACACAACGTCAAGCACATTGGAATGGGCAATGGCAGAATTACTACGCAACCCCGAAATAATGGCAAAAGCTCGAATTGAGCTTGAAGAAGTACTTGGCAAGGACAAGCTAGTTCAAGAATCAGATATCTCAAAGCTCCCTTACTTACAAGCGGTGGTAAAAGAAACCCTTCGGTTGCATCCGCCTGCCCCATTCCTAGTTCCCCATAAGGCAAAAGTTGACGTAGAAATCGGTGGCTTCACAGTGCCCAAGGACGCACAAATACTAGTGAATGTGTGGGCTATTGGTCGGGATTTGAGCATATGGTCAGAGCCAAATTCATTTGTGCCTGAAAGGTTTGTAGAGAGCGAGATTGATTTCAAAGGCCGAGATTTCGAGCTCATTCCCTTTGGAGCTGGAAGAAGGATCTGTCCTGGATTGCCACTAGCAAATCGGATGGTTCATCTGATGTTGGCCTCCCTTCTTCACGCCTTTGAATGGAAGCTTGAAAATGGGATGAAACCAGAAGATATGGACATGAGTGATAAATTTGGTCTTACATTAAAGAAGGTTCAGCCTCTTCTGGCAACACCAATCAAAATTTAACTTTATATCATTATCTGTGGAATCTTAGAATTCCACAAGGTAGGCAATTATTGCATATTATCACTATATTATATAGATATATATAGATATTGATATATTTGTAAGAGTGAAGAGAAATCATTGTTCCATGCTCCTCAATGCGAAATGGGCGCCTGGGGTCTTTTCCACATGTACGGTTATTGGTCAACTTAATTCGGCAATTATGGTAGAGTTGAACTTATTTCCAAATCTATGGTTAATCGTGATGGGTCAACCCAATTTTGCAAAATCGTGTTGGCCCAACATGATTTTACCCCATTTTATACGCCCCAATCAGCCCGTATAGTGTGTGCATTTGAAGCCCAAAATTGTAGGAGTCCATCACGATTTTGGTGTAAATCGTGATAGCCCAACACGATTTTGGTCTTTTTTTATACCCCTCACCCGTAGACGGTCCGTAGGTGGTGGCTTAACACGATTTACCCCATAATCGTGGTAGGCCAACACGATTTTGGCCCATTTTACATACCCTGTCAGCCCAGAATTGTGTATTTGTTCAGGCTAAAATCGTGGTGGGCCATCACGATCTTGGGGTAAATCGTGGTAACCCAATACGATTTACCTGAAAAAAAAAAATTTTCAAATTTTTTATCTTTTATACAAGAGTACAAGGCATCAACAGTACCACAAAATTTGGGTAAAATTGTGCCTAAATGCCACGATTTTGGGACTTTTACGTGGGTTATGGATTTTTTTTCCCTTTTTTCTTTTTCCTTCTTTTTGGCATTAGTAAAATGCCCCACTTTATGCATTCAAAATCCGTTTGTGATCATTAAAATTCTTTACTGTGTTTTCACCTAGTTGCCTCTTAGGATTTGTGCACTTCCACACACGGAATTATTGGAAAATTCTCATCACATTAAAAAAAATAAAAAACCAACTATTGAGAAAAAAATATAATTTAGTACTTCCACACGTGGTATTAATGCAACTTGATTGCATTATTTTTCCCATCACTAAAAAAGAAAACAAAAAACAATACAACCATTATTTCTTTATGCATTTTGCTCACGTGATGTATCATCCACATATGCTTTACCTTTACGAATCAAATTTTCAACCACTTCCATCAAGCGAGAAAAGTAATACGAATTACATGTTAACTTTTTGTATTCAATACCCAAAATCTCAATGTTTTTCAAAACTTGTGGTGGGACCAACAATTTTTGTTACAATAGTGATAGGCAGCCACAATTTTAGTCCTTACTAAAAAAAAAAAAAAAAAAAAAAAAAAAAAAAAGGCTGTGCGGTAGCCTTTATAGAACCAAGACACTGCTTAACAAATTAATTTGCCATTTCACTCTCCTTTCCCTTTTCCCTACCCATTTTCCAATCCCCAAAATAACTTCTCACGTTTGAATACTCCTGTTACAACTAAAATATAGGTACATAACCCACACAAGTTCTGCATACTAATTTTTGAAAGGTCACTCCATGTACAATTGTACATGACATAGTTTAATACAAATGCCAACATTAAGCACTTCAATTAACATTGTAAGAGAGAGATATAGGAGAGTCTAAGGGTTTTATTACAATATAATGGTCATTAGTAGTATTGGTCCAGCCAAATAGGGTTATCCTTTTACAATTTATATTTAAAGAATAAAAAAGCAATAGAGCTCTATCTAGTCTCACCAACTAACAATCCTGAAACAAATGCAAAGAATTAGAACCTAATAAACCTAGAAAAATGAAAATTGGAAAGAAAGGCTTTGAAGTTGCTAGCTGGACACATGCACTTGATTACTCCTAGACTGTATACAGCTTTCCCTGAGTAAATTTTGGTGGTTGAAAGGGAAAAAAAGAGCTGTCAAATATAGCACAAAACAAAACTAAAGAGATGAAGGAAAGTAAATAATATCTAACAAAGAGAAATTAAGAAAATAGAAGCCATTACCTATTGGTGCTTTAGTTCAAATGATCGATAAGGCTGCTTTCATGGCAAAGGTCTAATATAAGATGCTTAATGGAAATGGTGCCCTAAATAAATCGCTGGGAAAGGCAAAAAGGGAGGGGGGGAAAAAAACTAGTTCAATGAAACCACACCAAATATAAAAACATGAAATTTTCATGTAAGATTGTTGCAAAACTTCACATTTCCTTTATATTCCAAATTTTTCCCCAGGGTGGAAAAGGAGAAAAGGAAGCAACCGTTACAGGAGCTTTTTAATTACCTATAGGTGCTTCAGTTCAAATACCCGAGAAGGCTGCTTTCATGCCAAAGGTGTAATATAAGATGTTTATTGGAAATGGTTCCATAAGTAAATTGTTGGGAAAGGCAAAGAAGAAAAAAATAAAATAAATAAATCAATGAAAACCACACCAATTATAAAAACATGCAACTATTCACCTACATTGTAACAATACTTCAAATTTCCTTCACATTCCAATTTTTTCCCAAGCAAGAAAAGGAAAAAAAATGAAGAGAAGGTAAAAGGAATGAGAAAGCAGAGGAAAGGAAGAGAGTACCTTGCCGATAGTGGCTTGATCTAGAGTTTGAAATAGAAATTTTTCATCAATATACACAAACTTAACATAAAAATAACATTTCAAAAAATTAAATTTCGCATATTAGACAAACAAAAGGTCAATGGTTTACATACAAACTGGCATGGTCCCATCTTTAAACAGGACATCCCAAGTTATCGACTTAACAGAAAAACCTATACAACTCACATCACTATCCAATCACAACTTCATTACCCATACAAGATTCAGATTTCACAATGAGATACCTAATAAATCACATATCAAAACTCTACTCCGTCGCTTTAAACTAAACAAAATCTAATGAAAAATTCGATATGGTCCCGTCTGTAAATAAGACATCCCAAGTTATCGACTTGTCAATAAAACCTGTACAACTTAACTTCCAATTTATCAACTAGAAAAATATGAGAAATCTCTAATATCTAAACTTAACAAAGAAATTAATATCAAATTAACCAATCATCATCATTAGAGATGGCAACGGGGCAAAGCGGGACTGGTTTTTTATGCCCCGTTGACTTTTTATCCCGTCCCCGCCCTAAAACAGTTGAGGGTATTGCTTCTTTTAACCATCCCCGCCCCAATAAGTACTTTAAACATCTAGATTAGTGGGGAAAATCCACAAACAATAAAAAGCTATGTAAGGTCAACATAATGGAAATTCTCAATTTCTCTTTATCAAAAAAAATGGCAATTCTCAATTTCTCATTCCCCACATCGTAGGGACCATGATCCAAAAAAAACCATGCAGCCACCATAAACAAAAGTTGAAAATCAAAGAAATATAGCTCCAGAAAAATAGAAAAAAATCCCAAATTTTAAAATTTAAAACAAAAGTAGGTCCAGCAGATCCATAAAACTCATAAGTCTCCAACCAAAATTCCCAAAGCACTAGCCGAAACAGAAGTTAAAAATCAGAAAAATATAACCCCAGCAAAATAGAAAAAATCCCAAAGAAAAAAATGTTTAAAACAAATGCAGCTCCAGTAAATCCCTAAAAATCACAAGTCTCCAACCAAATTTCTCGTCAAGAATCTCCAACTTTTAACATTGCATGTAAAAAACCACGATTCTATGCTTGTCAAATAAAAATCAAGGTTTTTATTTTGGTACTTCTGTTGGGTTCTCAAAGAATCTTCCATGATTTTTTTGAGCATCCATGAGAACTAGTGTAAAGTTTTATGGTTCCACCCGTTGCCCTCACTAACCCCAAAATTGTCATCCCTAAATAAGCTTAGGACTCATTAAAAACTAAACAATTATTGAAAGGTCTCAATAGTCCTTGAATCCTTGTAATAGAAGTGTCAAGTCAGAACACAAAAATAGGATAGTCTATCATTCATGGTAAATCCTGAAGAGAGCCTGTGATATGGTAGGTAATTTCATGACCATGAAGAAGACATCTGAATTTGTGTGACTAGCAACATTATAAGCATGACTTGGACATCTGAGGATACGAATTTTGAGTAAATAGATGGTTTTTGACTGGCAGATATGATTAATTAGGATGTGTTGTTTATTTAAATAGTTGGGATAAGGCACTTTTGACTGATTAGTAGCTTATACATCTGATCTGTCCATTATGGTTTATGATGAATTAAGTTTACTGGTCCAACATAAAGTTACAAATGACTAGTTCAATTTTTTATTTGTTCTATGCAACATTTTCTTTATCCAAGCAAAAGAGTAAAACTATTAGTTTGAGTAGGAAAACATATGCACTTATAACGCTGCCCGATTTCATCAATAGAATACAGAATTACCAAGAGCCCACCAGTCCACTGCACTAGTATGGCCTGCCCCAGTTATGATTTCCTCGAAAAAATAGGAAAATAATCGGGCATTCAATATTACAAATCTGTTAAAAAATAACATATAACTAGAATAAAGGTTTTGAGAACTAATTATAAGTAACTTGATCCCAACAAAAAACCATCTCAACAGGTATGAGATGAAGAACAAACTATCATTGAAAGATATGCAAGGTGACAAAGGGCAGTGAATGAAACTAAGAGGAGTCCCCTCTTTTTTTTTTTTCCTGTGGTTAGGACTTTAGTTCTCTTTGTTCACATAAACGTTTCTAAATTTTTCCACTTTATTGAGCAGTAAAGTCCACTCTGAAAGCCACACTTATATTGAAAGTTTTGGTTCTAAATTTCATAAACATGTTTCAGCTTCCTGTATGACTGAAGTCTAGAATAAAAAGGTCTAAAATCTGGAAATGATAGATTTCTTATTTAGCTTAAAAAATGACAGGGGACGACCTTCAGCCAGTAAAGCAAGCTTTGAATCTAGTGAGTTCTAGCTGTCTATGCAAAAAATGTTACAGCACTACAAGGCAGGAGCACAAATGCACAATAGATGTATTCCTTTTTACCCCATGCCCAATGGATGCATGGGTTAATACATGCAACTTGATTCTAACTAGTCTACAGGAATATGAGCTTTCACTTCAAGATGACAGGAGGTAACAAGAATGACCATCCAGCAGTTCTTTTCTAAAACAAAACAAAAAAAGCAGGTTGAAAAAATATACGAACCGGAGCTATGTACTCTTCAGTTCCAACAAAAGAATTTGACGAGCGCATGGGCTCAGCCATAAAGATTGGAGCCTGTTGACCTTTCTGTGTTTTTTCTTTTCATTTGTATTGGGAATCAAAAGCTGCAACAGACACACCCATTACCCAAATTAGATAATTGGCACACCTGTGGTTTGCATGGGTTGATATGAAGCCAAAGGATTAGCAAATTAGTGACCTCATGAAGTCTTGAACCTTGGTCATTGGTTAATTTTTTTATGACAGAGGAAACATTGTTGAATGAGAGATATTTGAGAATGGGTTTAATCCTCTCAAAAAATAAATGGGTTTAAGTGGTCTGTCAAATTTAAATTCAAATTCTGAATTCAAAGAGAAGAGTGCCCGAGAAGGAGATAGAAGTTGGGAAAAGGGGCTTTGTGTGGGTTTCATCAGACACACACAAACTCACTCCGTTTAGCTTCTCACACACTATCTCTCACATTCAAATTTTGAAATGTGTATCACACTTTCTCTCTCTAACTATTCCTACAATAGTTACTATTACTCAATGACTCCTATCCTTTATTTCTATGTTCAAGAAACCCCTTAATCTTCCTATTGTTCAGCTACCAAATGAATATTTAGGGTTTTTTGGGATTTTGATTTGGGGAGTTTGCATATGAATTGAATTTTTGGAGTACATTTTAGGGGTTTATCTTAGGATTCTGTGAATTCATATATGTAAATTTTTTAATGATTTTGCTAACTGCTATTTCTATAGGAATTTTGTTTCTTGATAAGATATCAACTAACCAACTTTATTGAAATTTGGATTCAACATCGCTGAGTTCATGGTATTATTATTTTCGTTCAAAACATTGTTTTTTCCTAACTTATATATTTTTTCTCCATGTTGTTATGTTTGGATTAATTAGCGCTAAAATGATGATTTTGTTTATGGATTTGTTGTTTTCCTTGGATCTAACAACACAAGGGGTAGAATTTCTGGGTTTCGAATGAGACGCCTCCATGGCTTATCCTTCCTGATAAATAACATCTTCAACGCCTTCTTAAAGTGAGATGTCCCAAGGTAGGTGTCATTTTTAAAATTCTATGTCAATGCATTTTTTTTTTATAGGTTATATGCTATTTTGGTGGTTACTATTATCATTAATTGCTTATATTTGCGTCATTTTTTACGGGAATTTTGCTTTTTATCCAAATGCTCTGTTAGGCTATAGATCATAAATCAAATCATGTGAGATTAATAGTCGCTAAGAACAAGAAAATTAAGCAATCAAATCAAAGAATAACTATCATATGCATAATGAAAAATGTACACCTAAATACATCAGCAAAGAACCATCCACTCTTTCCAAAAAAATCATGCATATTTATATCTAATACACCAAATTCATAAATAATATAGAGAATTTAGTAGCACATCAAAAGCAGTTTCTGTTACTAACTTCGGATACTAAACAAAACACCAATTTTCCCCCCAATAAACACCTAAAGAATTCTACAATATTATACTCCTATCAAAATGGCATAGAGAGAGAGAAAGAGCATGAGAGAGTGGTTAGTGTCATTTTCCCGCCAATTTTCCAGCATACTTTCTTTCCTTATAATTTTCTTTGGCAACCAAACAAAAAAAACCAGAATCCCTCAAATTTTTTTTCCTTTCCTTCGTAAAATCCACAAACCAAACAGAGGGTAAACCTCCGTTTGGTTTCCGAGAAAATGCAGGAAAATAAAAGATATTGCAACTTTGAAATTTCGTATCTTTTGTTTTCATTTGACTCAGTTTTCTCAGCAACCAAATCCAGGGTGAATAGAATTGAAGAAACATTACAAAAAGCAAAAAACATGCTATGGCATCGTTTGTTTTGCCTTTCCGAAGCAATTATACCGTTTTTTTTCAAAAATCGAGTGCTTTCCAAAATGCTCACCAGACAATTAATACCTATATTTAAAATCATTAAACCCTAACGTGCAGTCATTTTTCCTACAACTACTTGAATGGCTCCATATCAGTCTTGAGGGCTTCATTGCACACCACGTTATGTAAGCTCTCTCTCTCTCTCTCCCTCTCTCTCTCTCTCTCTCTCTCTTCACAATGTACACAAAAAATCATCAAAGCAGAGAAAAACCGAGAGAGGGGGGAGGGGTAAGGAAAGCCCTAGATTTTTCGATCCATTTGCCGTACCTGTGACTGTTGCTGCGATAATGAGTGAGGTGGATATCGTCGACGGCTAATGGAGACCAGACGATGATGGATCTAAGGCGAGATCGTAGATCGTCCACCGATGGGAGAGCTTTGGCGTCGGCGGCGGCGGTGGATAGCAGATCCTCAGCGTCGACGTTGAGGGCGTGGTCTTCGGCTTCCGTATGAAGTCGGCGGCGTGGTCTCCGGTTCACAGAGAGAGAGAGAGATGGTAAGAGAAAGCAAGAGGGATAGCGAGAGAGAGAGAGAGAGAGAGAAAGAGAGAGTGTGTGAGTGAGAGAGAGTGGCTGGTAGGAGGTGTATTTTACCCAAACCCGTGAAACCCTAAACCACGACTTAGGGTACTGATTGGTACACACATGCGTTGCACATTAATATTTTTATATTATAAAATAAATATTTCATTAATGGTATACGAATCTATGTTAACGTAGACCATATAAATTATTTTTTAAAGAATAGATTTTTGTGATGGAAAAAAAAAAATCAGTGCCAAAACTAATAAATTAATTAAACGTGTCATTAATAACTTAAATAAATATAATAAAATATATGTAAATTTCAATTGTACACTTGCCAATCAAAAGGGTATTTCTTATGGCTCCGTCGGTGTATATATATATATATATATGTTTATTTTTGTAAGGAAAAAGCTAAATAGTTTAACCTTTTTTTTTCGAACTTGTTTGGCAACTAACCTAGTTATGTACTAATTTCAAAGAGTAATAATTTTTTAAAAAAATTATTTCATAAATAAATTGAACAAATAACATCATGTTTAAATTTAAAAAATAAGAAATAAATTAAAATAAATGTCATCCAACTCATTGAAAATATTATTCTATGAGTGGGGAAGTTTGGTTTTTTTTATAATATAAAATATTAAATGAAATTATGATAAATATACTTATTTTTAAAATTTTCTCAATGAAAAATGTGCTTACTAAAACATGGGAATCTTCCTGGGTTGTCCTTTGTTGAGATGATGCTCTATTGACCAGATAAGGTAGAATTTTTAATATCGTTACATATAGGATTTGGTTTTCTTAATGTCAGTTTTTGATAGTCTAGGAATCTCATTTGGTTTTATTATATTATATTTTAATAAAAGGTTCTATGTGAGAAAACAAACCAACTCCAAAAATAAATAATTAAATAAAAAGAAAGGTATCCTCATAAAATATTTGTGAATCACGATTTGTCAAAAACTTACACCAAAAAAATAAAAGAAAAAAATACTCAAAAGTAATAATATCTAATAGAACTAAAATAGAACCCTTACTGCGTTTGCAAAGAATCTTGTAGATAGGGCATTCAGTAAAAATAGAGGTAGGAGAACCAAAGTTACAGAAATATATGAAGTACTTGACCCACATAGAAAACAGTATTTTCTATAGCAATTAGAACAAACCCTAAAACCCTATATTTCAAAAAAGAAAAGAATATGAGGGCTCTATTAAAATAGGTTGAAGCTACTGTTAATGGAGAAAGTAGAATTTAGAATCCCATTGTTAATGAAAAGATGATATGTGTTATGAAATAGAGTTAACTTACAATTATGGGTTTTATTTATTTATATGAATTATAGTTTATTTAGAATTCCTATTTATGTATGTATTTTATATTTATATATTTCCTATATATGTAGAAGGGCAATTGTGCATTTAAAATTTAAAATAAGGGTATATTAGTCAATCAAAAGTTTTTCACATTCAACTTTTTATAGGTAATATATCTATATATATATCTGCACACGTTCATTGCACATGAATATTATTTAAATAAAAAAATGGGTAAAATGTAAAACCCCTTCTATTTATATCCATTTTGCAGGATACCCCCTCTAAAAAAAAAAACCCAACAAAAAACCCTCCATATTGTGTAGGGTTAAAAAATGCCCCCTTCCATCCACATTCCGTTAAGGTTGTTAACAGCAAAAACACATGTGCTTGGCATGTGATGAAGCTAACATATTTTTATGACTATAATGCCCTTTAGCACATGGAAAAGACGAGAATGCCCTCACCCTGGACAGACAAAAATACCCTCACATATTTCTTCTTCAAATGTTTAGGGATCAGATCTGCTCTCTCGCTCCCTCGCACTGCCTCTCTCTCTCTTGCACAGCCTCTCTCGCTAGCTCTCTCGCACAGCCTATCTTTCTCTCGCTCTCTCGCACAGCACAACCGTGGATTTCGCACCATAGCCATGGGTTTCTCCACCGTTCATCCACCATGGTCTGCCATGGGAAAAATGTAGAGCTGTGGGTATGGGTTTCCATAGTCGTGGGTTTGGTTTCCATTTTGCAGTGGGATGAGAACTTTTAAAAATTGGGTTTGCGTTTGAATTTCAGGGTTTGAATTTCAGATTCTTCAAATATCTAAAAAAATTCAGTTGAACGACAATCGGCGGGTTTGGGTTTCCATTTTGCAGTTGGTTAACGGCGACCAACGGCGTTAAACAACGATGATTTTGCCATGGATGACGACGGCGATGGCCAAGGGTAGACTCGTGTGGACCGTGGGTGTGCATTGTGAAGAGAGAATGAGTGAGGGTGGACGAAAAATATATATATATATATATATAACACAAACACAGAAGAGAGAGAATGAAAAGAGGGCAATAAAAAAGGGAAAAAAAAAATCACCTTTTAGGGTCATCTTCTCCGGCAATGGTCACCGGGAAATTACCTTTTGGCTCGTTTGAGGGACAACCCTTTTGTTCCCAATGAAATTTCCATCCATGCCAATCATTCTAGAGATTCAACATAGATTTTGTCAAAATGGATTTTGTACGCTAAACCTCTTTTCTTCTCTTCTTTGCTCTTTGCAAACCTAAAATCCATAAATTTCCATCAACTATATATGAAAACCATACAATAAAATAATACATAAATACAACAGCACCAAATTAACCATTCAGCTTTGCCGGAAAAAAGTCAAATTCCGGCAATCAACCTCGGCACTGCCGCCCCTTCGCCTAGCATCTCCTTCAGCTTGTTCAAAAACTCGCCGTGTAATGACACGTCGCTCGTCGAACACCACACGGTGACGTTGTGTAGAGCACCACCAAGTCAACTGTAATAACCTATGAAAAAAAAAAAAAAACACTTGCTGTCAAGCAAGCAGGACGTGGAGGGAGGAGGGGAAGCGGTGGTGCATGAACACCGACCACTCCTTCCCTTGATATATATATGTTTTTAGTGTACTACGTCAGTGAAAGATTCAGAGAATGAAGAGAGAAAGAGAGAAGGAAGGAGAGAAAAACATAAAGAGAGAGAGCCCATTTAGAGGAAATTTCAAATTCTAGCTAAAGACTTGGAATTGAAGCTGCAATCCTCAATTTCAGGTGAGGTTTATCTCTTATTAGCAATGAATGTTTGTATTTTAGAAGGAATGTAAGTAGTTTTGAAGTTTGAGCATGCGTTGAAGCTTAGATACCCATTAATGGCTTCCAAGAAACTTAGAAAATTCGTATCTTTTGTATATGATTGTATTTAGCTATGAAATTTTTACTGGATATGTCTAATAGTATGGAGAAAATGCTGGTAAAATTTGGTGATTTAACTCAACGTATGTTAGGAGAAACAATTACAAAACAGAAATAGAGTTTTTCTCATTTTCAGGAAATTTTGTTAACTTTAGCTCATCTCTTTCATTTTTAACAAATACTAGATGCTGAAAGCATTCCATAGACACCAAATTCGTAAAATTTGGTTGAGAAATGAAGCCTGTGGAAATTTTTAAAGTTCTGTAAAATTCAAGAAAACATGGCAGAAAATCAGAGAAAATGAAGGAAGAAGATGAACAGTTGATACGGGTTGACCCGGTTTGACTCGGGTTTGACCAAGTTTGACCGGTTTGCCCCGATTTGATTAATTTTGACCCGGTTGACCTGATTTGACCCGGTTTGACTCGGGTTTGACCAAGTTTGACCGGTTTGACCCGATTTGATTAGTTTTGACCCGGTTGACCTGATTTGACCCGGTTTGACTCGGGTTTGACCTGATTTTGACCCGGTTTGACCAAGAATTATTTTAAAATCTCTATAAAAATAAAAATAATAGTTTATTTGAAAGGTTAAGGCATTGTTTGGTTGAACATAAATGTATTTTACATTAAAAGTACATAAAATTTTCATATTAAGTCCGATAATGTTAAAATTTGAACCGTAATGCTTTTATTTAAAGAGCACTACAATCTAGTTCAATTTGACTAAATTTCATGAAGTTTGAAATTTATTGAATAAAATGACCATTTTGCCCTTTTTGTATGAAAATGGTATAAATGAACTCCAAATTCAGTTTTCTTAAACCATAAAATTTCTTTTATTGATATATTGTTAGATTGTTGTTTTTATAGTAAAAAGTTTATATGATTGGAATTAATTATGCATGAGAACTTTGAGAAATATCCATGAGCAGGTTATATATTTACATTGAGAAGTTATTACATATTGTTGAGAAGTTGAGTATATTTGATAATGCATGAGAAATATGCATGAGCAATTTATTCATTTACATTGAGAAAATGATATATGTTGAGAAGTTGAGAAGAGACGACTGGGTAGAGATTACCCTACAGTTAGTGCACTAATACACCATATCATTTTTTAGGGCAAGGCCAGTGATATGGTATACACACATGATGAGCGGTGTGTGCTGTGGTCGTAAATAGTATGTTTTGTATGAGTAGACAAGCATGCTATTAAATTTTATTTCAGGTTGTTCAAGATGAGCAAGAGGCAGGTATGAGTAGTTGCATTGAGAACATGCATATTGAGTTGTATTTTTTAAATGATTTATATTGAGTTGATATGTGATTTATTATGTGATAAACCTCATTGAGCCATTAATAGCTCACGATGTTATTTTAATAACATCCTACAGGAGTAGAGAACCAGTAATGGAAGGGAGATCGAGCAAATTTAAAAGTGTGGACAAACTTTTGTTTATGTAAATATAAGTTCAGAGAGTTTGAACTTTTGAACTGTTTAGTTGTTTGTATTTTGAGAAGTTGTAATACCTTTAAGTAGTTATATTGTAAATGAAGGTATTTACTAGTTAATTAGTTGATATATGTGTGAATGTTTAGTTGTGGAGAAGTGTTAGTTCTGTCACCACCTCATTAGGCTATGAGAAGGCTATTTTTGGGGCGTGACATCAACCCCACCGGAAATGGTTTTGCTTGTTAAGGGTTAGGGTAAAAGGGTCATTTCATATATATTTTTAAAAAACCATTTAAAAATGTTAAATACTAATATTTTATTATTTTTCTGTACATGGGCAAAATGGACATTTAACATCGCCATTAACAGCGTACCTCCCTTGCATAATATAGGGGGTTTTTTGTTGAGTTTTTTTTTTAGAGGGAGGTATCCTGCAAACTGGGTATAAATAGAGGGGGGTTTTCTGCATTTTACCCTAAAAAAATTTATAAATTCTATATATATATATATATATATATATATATATATATATATATATATATATACACATTGAACATGAAAATCTAATTATTTGTTACTTTTGTGTTAATTTTAACTTATTAGAATAAACGCTCAATACAATAGGTCAAAATTCCTTCAATTGTTAGGAGTTATAGTAGGAATAAAAAATTAGTTAGAACACATGCATAGTAGTGGAGGTTGTATAGAATTTATGAAGTGAACATAAATTGTGTTATCTTTTTCCTTCTTTTTTGCTAGAAAATAAACATTCTTAATTGGTTAAATATAAAGCATTCTTAATTGGTTAAATATGGGAGGCAAATAAATATTTAAAATTTAAAATTTAAAATCAAGATGTAATGGTCAATCAAAAGTGTTTCTAAAGTATAAACTTTTATAGGTAGTATAGATATAATATAATTTAATATGTGATACAAGAGCATCTTTGAGGGAGGAGCAAAAAAAAAAAAAAAAAGTCACAAATTTGTCTTTTGCTACATTATGTGGGCTGTGACAATTTGCTACTTCAATTTGAGATGTGCGTTCCAAAGGAGAGTAGCAAACATAATTATTTTATTTTTATTTTCTATATTTTAAAATTTTGATGCTTTTAAATATTATTTACTTTATTTTTTTAATAAGTGAAATTGATCCCTCATAATATAGTTTTTCTTACTTTTTCTTAAAAAAAATTCTCAATTTTATTTTTATATGGTATCATCATTTACATTTTTTTTTTTTTATTCACTTGGAGATTGAAAAGAGAGTGGAGATCGAGATTTTCATTTTATTTTTTTCCCTCATTTTTTTGTTTTTTTTCCTTTTTCTTTTCCCCCTCCCTTCCCATCAACAACCAAATTCAAGCAAAATAATAATAATAATAATTATCATATACATATATGATCCATTCCAACAATTTCTACGTTACAATCAAAACACATTCAAGGGTTTTCCTAATCTACCCAAAATCCTCGAAAACAACCACCCCCAACTACAAACAAATTCAGCATTATATGAATTCTCACCAAATTTCAAGAAATACATAATAAAAGTATAAAACACTCATGCAATAGTCCTTTGAGATCCGGTATCTTCTCTATGTATCGTCCCCATGATGTGGATATTTGGTTTGTGACTGCGCTGGGAAGTAGGTGTGCCTCTAACAGGCCATTCTTGTTTGCTAGAAAATGAGAGGAAAAGGAAGATACAAAGTCAACGTGCTTTAGGATTATATGTATAGTATTAAATGGAGTATTTGATTTAGGTTTCCTTTGAATTCCTATTTGTGTTTTATATATTAAGGTATGTGTTTTAGAATATATTAAGGTATGTGCTTTAGAATTATAGTTTTCATATTGCTATATTTCCTATATATGCAGAAGGGTCGGTAGTTGTGTATTTAAAAATTAAAATAAGGGTATATTAGTCAATCAAAAGTTTTTCTTACATTCATCTTTTTATAGGTAGTATAGATATAGATATAGATATAGATACTTCACCATATGTATACGCCTGAGTATAAAATGAGTTTAGTTAAATCGTGGTCTTCCACCACGATTTTTTGATTCCTATACCCCTTTTATACGGTTAACAACATTTCGTTTAAAAAACCATAAAATCGTGTCTCCTCACCATGATTTTTGTAAAATCGTTGTGGGAAAATTTGGAAATAAGTTTATTTTCACTCTACTTTTTGAAATAAGTCTTTGAACAACAGTAAAAATGGAAATGGCCCCCCCCCCCTTCTTCTCCTTCATTTTTTTTTATTATTATTTATTTCGAGAAACCCTAGCCGCGGGTGATGAGGAGAGTCATCAGAACCGCTAAGGTACCTTCGGTGTTGGTTGAGCTTGGTGGTGTCTAGTATGGGGGGAGATAGTGGGGGAGAGAGGAGAGAATAAATTGAGGCTTTGTCGTTGATTATATTTCAAGGGTAGATGCACAAAAAAAACCCTCGCCTAACAAGGAGGTTTAACAGTCGGGTTATAAATCATTTCTCACTCAACAAAATGGTGTATATGCCTTTGTCTAGAAAAGAGCACACGGTTACTAACTTCTATACATTTGGCAGTTTTGTATTCCTTCCATCTCAATCCTATAAAAATATTTCAAGTTCGACAAAACACGTAATTTAAGAAAAGTTATAATTGCATTGACTTATCATTTATTAAATTTTATCTTTCCAAAAATATAGTTTCTTATTTTGTACTGGGTTTTGCATTGAGAGTAATTATTGAAATAACAAAGTATAGTATAGAAAATAATTATAGTGCACGTTTTTGGGCATGCAGCTTATCATAACTTCCATGGCCTCCTCCATTCATCAAAAGAAAGATGTATACGACTGAGTTAAAATTCAAAAAGTGAGCTGCCTAATCTAGGGTGATTTTTATGGGTGTAAACACCTTTAGAAAATTAGATCGATAAATAATTAAATAGATAAATCCCTTTGTACAAAAAATTTAGACGAAGCATTACCCTGGTTTGAAATTTTCATAGAAAGGGAATGAGGAAGAAAGGAACTGCTCTCTAGTCAAGTACATTAATAGACCCTACAACAACTGTAGACCATCAATCGAGACAACGTATTTTGCAAGGGAGAAAAATATTTATGCAGATCGACTAGAATTTCATCGTCACTTATAGGACAATTAATATATGCCACGTGGTAACCTTGAAAAGGAAAGCATTGTTTTGTTTCATTTAGTCTGGTCAAGGTAGGTGAGCAAATGTATGGTACTGAAATGGTAGATATTACCTATGGTCACGTCAATTCTATGTTCAGGAGGAGGCTTCCTTTCTTCGTAATTCCCTTTCTATGGAAATTTCAAACAAGGGTAATGCTACACCAGGGGACAGGGGTGATCAGGTCAAATCCGACGGCTGATATACCGCTATATCAATCTATCATCATCCTACCGTCCATTTTCTTTAAAACCGATCTAATAGTTTACAGGTTTTATTTTTGATCCGTTAAATCTTCGTTAACGAAAATGGACAATGGGATGAGCCGGATTGATATAGTGGGTATAGGGTTAACCGGAACACCCTATGTGCTACACATCCTACCCCCTTTCGTTTATTTATTTATTTTTTTAAATGACAATACATGGATTAATCAATAAAAAAATTATATTCGATTGGCAAATGAGACAGATACCAACTCATTTAAATAAAAAATTAGACTATTTAGCATTTTTCTTCAAATAATTACTTCAAATATTTATGTAATATGCTCTTACAACGACATCGTATCTCTCGTCTCCATTTGGAGTGTAGTATTGGGATATGATCGTGTCTTAGCAACGACAAGACGACATAACATAGCTGCGTAATGTAGCTATTCAACATTGGGACTTCATGATTTCTGCACCATTATGCTATGTTTGGTATGCTAGATAAAAAGGTTTGATAGGATATGATATTTGGATGAAGAAAAAGTCTTTAGTAACTTTGTTTGAAATGGCAAAAACAGTCTTTTGGACAATTTTCTATCCCATTGTTATATTTTAATAAGATAGTATCATAGGATAAAAATATACCACCTCTCTTGATGGGTTTATTATATCCCATATATGGAGGATATAACTATATTATGGATACTATGGATAGTTATATCCCTTATTTGAAAATAACATAAAACACATGAAAATGATGTGTCTATCCAATCCGATGTATCCGTTATACCAAACATAGCCTTAAGGAATTTTTTTTTGGTTGGGTTGAGACTTGAGGCGGGAGTAATGGAAGAAAAAACTCCGTATAACAAAACCCCAACCACTTATTTATCTCGAAAGTTAAATAAACAAATAAATAAAGTCATTGTATTAAGAAGTTCTTTTCATTCAAGCGAATATTACATGAATTTCGAAACACGTCTTAATATTGAA
The DNA here is from genome assembly GCA_039720395.1 of Liquidambar formosana. NCBI lineage: Eukaryota > Viridiplantae > Streptophyta > Magnoliopsida > Saxifragales > Altingiaceae > Liquidambar > Liquidambar formosana. The sequence goes on along the minus strand of CM077831.1, from coordinate 18,286,628 downwards.
TGAAAGAGCAATGAATTGATGATTGAATGGGGAGCGGAAGAAGAGGCACAAATACCTGAAACCAAAACCTCATAGTGATCAGAGCTCTAACACCATACTAGAATATTATTTGAGCCTAAATCTTAAGCCGTCAAGGATTGGATCAACAATATATATGAATTTAATAATTGGCATTGTATTGACAATCTGATCGAATTCAAAATGCATATAGATCCATACTGACATTTTAAAAAAAAAAACATAATCAATTCATTAAATAAATAAAAATTAGCTAGCGTTTACATATCAGAATAACAACACCATGATGATTTTCAAGAATATATAACATTGAAACCTATTCTCCCAAGTCCCAAATATTAACATCATTGTAACAATATTCTAAATTAGTTACACAGTCAATAATCCTATTGACTTGTCTATATACATGCCTCATAGCAATTTCCTCAAAACATGAGAGTATACCCTGAATTTCTTCAACAAGATTAGAAATGCTCTAATGATATTGAAAAGTACCACATATAGCATTAATCTTGACATTATATTTAAATAAACAATATACTCACTCCACCCCCACAAATATAGGCCATTTTTGCTATTTATTTTGTTCCAAAATATTTGTCCACTTTGAAAATTCAAATCATAAATTTTTTGTTTTTTCTAAACTACCTTTTATTATATTCAATAATTCTTTCAACACAAAACCCAATACCAAGTAGGAAATGGTATTTTTGGAAAAATAGAATTTAATAAATAACAAGTCAATAAAATAATGGCATTTTCTAAAATTCCGCGTTTTGTCAAACATGACCTATCTTTATGAGATGGAAGGAATACCATTTTCTTTCCAAATATGTATGAACCTTTAATCTCAATTATTTATTTTTACTCATTTTTTAACTAATGACCGAAATGTAAAACATAAGAAAATATTTTAGTAGCTATATTCAAATTTTTAGACCATTCAATTAAAAATGGTAGAGAGAGATTACAAATTCACCTCTCTGATGCTAGACATTCCCATAATTGCGTATCTCAAACGCCCCAAGCATGCACCTTGAATATAAAATAGGGCAGCTGTTAAACTCCACACGGCCTTCGCACACGCTTCGCCTTGGCTAGGACTTCACTCCTTGTAACCTTTCAATTTTATTTGTAAATTTCATTTTTTTTTCATTTTTCAAGATTGTATGAAAAATATTTTTTAAAAAAATTGTGAAAATGTAATCGAGTTGTCTACTATAAACATCATTTTGAATAACTTTATAGAATTTTTTTTTTTTTTCAAAATCTGTCTTTAAGTAGACTTTTTGGCTATTTATAATTTTCATTTTTATAAAAATAAAATAAAGACTGTAAATAGTCAAAAGTGCTCTTAAACCACATATTTTTAAAAAAATTTCTGTTACGAAATTGTTCAAAATGATGTTTTCTATTGAACAACGTGACTAATTGCAATAGCTGCCCTCATCCCATAACTCATATAAATTAAATAAATTCAAGACCTTTGAGAACCATAAAATATTGTATGAGTAATCCAAAGATTTAGCAAAAGTTGAACTCATAACCTCCGGCCTCCTCCTCAGATATGGTTCCTTGCGTGTCAACTGAGCTACCTTGAGATTTTCTTGCGTGCTTAAGTACTCTTTACACAAGTAGACTCATTAGCGTGGTGACAAGGAAATTTGAAGTTTATACGATTTCCATTGACTTAGAAGTTAGAAGCACCCCAAAGTAGAGGGTTTCCATCCTCTTTAAAAAAAAAAAAAACAAAATGGTAGAGGGATTCCATCGTGAAGGATGCCGAAAATCATGGGACGCAACAAGACGGCAACATGGCTCTAATAAAGCTAGCTAGAGTGCAAGTCAATTAGAGTAGAATATCTCAAAATCTCCAACACATAAATAAAGGCTGGCCTTCACAACTTAAGAAGTATCCCATACCTCGCAAAAGACGGAGAAAATGGATTACCTTATATTTCTACTTTCAATTTTCCTTGTGTGGAGATGCGCGCATTCAAGTCCTCACATCCAGTCCAATCCGCTGGAAATTTGGATCCACCAAGCTCCCACCGGGGCCTCACCCTTTTCCAATTATCGGCAACTTGTTCCAACTTAGCACCAAACCCCACCAATCATTTGCCAATCTCTCCAAAACTTATGGCCCTCTCATGACTCTCAAGCTAGGGGGCATCACCACCATAGTCATATCCTCTCCCTACACTGCCAAACAAGTGTTACAAAAAAATGACCATGTCTTGTCCAGCCGAACAACACCAAATGCCATCCAGGCACTAAACCACCACGAGTTTTCCATGATGTGGTTGCCCGCCTCTGCTCATTGGCGAAACCTCCGAAAAATATGCATTTTACAGATGTTCACCGTAAAACAGCTCGATGCCAGCCAAGCCCTTCGTCTGAAAAAAGTGAAGGACCTCGTAGACTATGTGCATGAGAGTTGCACTAGTGGAGGGGCTGTTGATATTGGCCAAGCGGCCTTCACAGCATCCCTTAATTTGCTATCAAACACCCTTTTCTCCATTGATTTGGCTCACTACCATTCTAATTCGTCTCAAAATTTCAAGGATCTTATATGGGGTGCTATAGAAGAAGCTGGAACGCCTAATATTGGAGACCAATTCCCGGCTCTTAAATTTATAGACCCACATGGTGCATGGCGACGGATGACAATTTATTTTAGGAAACTAATTTGTTTTTTTGATGGTATCGTCAATCAGCGGCTGCAGCAAAGAGCTTCGTCCGTGACTAATTCTGCCAACCATGATGTACTGGATGCCTTCCTCAATCTCACCAAAGAAAATGATTATGAGTTGAGCCGCAATGACATGAATCATTTGCTTTTGGTGAGTTCCATTTCTTGAAATTTGCTCAATTCAGTACATCCATTAAGAACGTACTCCTCCATTTAATGTTCTAAAGGTATATTTGCTCTTGCTAACATTACTTGTCCTGCATCAGGACCTATTCCTTGCAGGGATCGATACAATCTCAAGCACATTGGAATGGGCAATGGCAGAATTACTACACACCCCCCCCAAAAAATGGAAAAAGCTCGAATAGAGCTCGAAGAAGTCCTTGGCAAGGATAGGGTAGTTCAAGAATCAGATATCTCAAAGCTCCCTTACATACAAGCTGTAGTAAAAGAAACCCTTCGGTTGCATCCGCCTGCCCCATTACTAGTTCCCCATAGGGCAGAGATTGATGTGGAAATTGATGGCTTCATAGTGCCCAAGGACGCACATATGGTCTATTGGCCAAGATTCGAGCATATGGTCAGAGCCAAATTCATATGTGCCCGAAAGGTTTGTAAAGAGCAATATTGATTTCAAAGGCCGAGATTTCGAGCTCATTCCCTTTGGAGCTGGAAGAAGGATTTGTCCTAGACTGCCACTAGCAAATAGGATGGTTCATCTGATGTTGGCCTCCCTTCTGCACTCCTTTGAATGGAAGCTTGAAAATGGGATGAAACCAGAAAATATGGACATGAGTGATAAATTTGGTCTTACATTAAAGAAGGCTAAGCCTCTTCGGGCAATCTCCATCAAAACTTAACTATGATTATCTGAGCCTCTTGGTGACGTTTTTGCAGTAGTTTTCTTTGGGGTTTTTTTGGGTGGGTTATTTTTATGTTTGATGGGGTTGCATTGGTTTTGTATCTCATATCTAAGATATATATATATATATATATATATCTATCTATATCTATACTACTTATAAAAGAATGAATGTAAGAAAAACTTTTGATTGACTAATATACCCTTATTTTAATTTTTAAATACACAACCACCCACCCTTCTGCATATATAGGAAATATAGCAATATGAAAACTATAATTCTAAAACACATACCTTAATATATAAAACACAAATAGGAATTTAAAGGAAATGGAAACTATAATTCCTATATAATAAATAGAAAATTATAGGAATATGGAAACTATCATTCTAAAACACATACTTTAATATATTCTAAAATACATACCTTAATATATAAAACACAAATAATAATTCAAAGGAAACGAAAATTATAATTCTTATATAATAAATAGATAGCCGGAACACATACTTTAATATATTCTAAAACACATGCTTTAATATATAAAACACAACTGATGCACAATTGAGGCTGTTGGCACCGGCGGCGAAAGTGTCTGAGGATGACAAGCTGGTGAAGTACGATGCTTTGGTATTGGATCGATTTCTTGACATTCTTTAGGATTTGCATGGGGAGGATCTCAAAGAAACTGTAATGGGTTTGATTGCCCACTTGAGAATTTCTGGTGTTCTATGACAAAGCCCACATATGATGCAAATTATATGGAAATTATAGAAAACGATTGAAGACTCATTTCAATTTCGTTGAAGTTTTTTTTTTGCTTTTTCAATGTTTTGTGAGATTAGATTGGGTTCCAAGAGAAGAAGACCAAAAAAAAAAAAAAAAAAAAACACCGGAAGGGGGATGGTGGGGAAGGTCTGGTTTTAATTGTTCTATTATTGTTTATATATTTTGTTATTATTTTATTTTATTTTTTCATGTTTATGAAGTTTTCATTTATCTTTGACTGCATTTTCAACCCTTAAATTTTTTTGTTTTAAAGGGAATTATGGTTGCCAGATTTAGGCATTCAACTTGTCCAAGTACAGATCATAACCGAAAAAAAGAAAGAAAGAAAAAGGTGATTGACACATGAGTTTTTGGTTCTTTTGCCTTAACTATTTTAAACTTTTGTTTTATGCACATGTATTTTATGGTTTTCTTTTTTTTCTGTTATGGTTTTCATTATTTTTTATGTCAATCCTTTTTATTATTGATTATGATTATAATTTGATAATACCAATTGTATAGTACCTTTTATTTTCTGAATTGATCAACTGAAAGTGCATATTAATTAAAATATTTGATCTAATGATGATATCTGCATACAGTTAAACTTCATCGATATCCTTAGTTTGAGATAAAAATTGTCTACATGTGAGTGTGAGATAAATATAATCTATACGTTTTAATAATAATTCTTATTTTTTACTAAACAAAAATATCCTAATAAAAATAAAAACACACCAAAATCCTAAAACAAATAAAAACAACATAAATATAGGTTTGAAACCAATTTGAAATATCAGTTCCTACCCTTACCATGACTTCTAGCGATGCAAGAAAGCACCACGTATGTAACACCAAATAAAAACCCTCCATTGGTTCTTGTTCTTTTACTTTCGTATAACCTATTTGCTTTCTTCCACAAGATCTTTGATAGGTACATTGAAGTTGGAATTGTTATTTTTTCAATTTTTTTTTGTTTATGCGCCATACTGATCACATGTATATATATCTTCTATTATCAAGTGCACCCAATGCAATTTTGCAACAAGTGCACTCCAAAATTATTACGTGCAACTTATATTTTGCTAAACTGTTGGATTAAATTTCAATCATATGTTGGTCATGCATGCAAAAATTCAAGTTGATCTAATATTGAAACCTATTTCATTCGAAATGTTTATAAATAAGCGATCCCTATTGATTAAAAAATGAACGTTTTAAATCAAATAGCAATTAATCTCAGATCAACTTGATTTTTTATTTTTTTTCATGAAACGCCTACATGAGAACGCTATCTTATCCAATGGTTGGATTCACAAAATAAAAATTATTAGAGTTTTGCAGTGCACCGATATTAAAGGACTATATATCTATACACACACACACACACACACACACACACACACACTCTTTACCTTTAGTTTTGATGGATAATCCTGTTACATTTTTATGTATTTTTATTGATACTTCATGCATATTGATGCTTCTTCTTCTTTTTTATTTTTTATTTTTAATTTTTTTTTTGGGAGTAAGTGAGATATGTATATTAATGTTAACAATTCAAAGACCAAGATATCACAAGATTTTATGTTAAAGATTTTTTATAAATAAAATATTTTTATGTTGATTTTTCTAAGAAATTTTATGTTGATTTTTTAAAGAAATTTTTTCCCACACAAAATATTTACGTGCAACGCACGTGTGCTATTACTAGTATATATATATATATAGATATAGATATATAGTGATAATATGCAATTCTGACATTATTCAGATAATTTCTTTTTTGATCAGCAAAAGAAAAATATTTTATGTTATTCAGATATATCTAATATATATATATATATATATATATATATATATATATACATATAGATATATATATATATCTCGTATCTAATATATATATATGGTGATAATATGCAATTCTGACATTATTCAGATAATTTCTTTTTTGATTAGCAAAAGAAAAATATTTTATTAATAATATATTAGATATATATAGTGATAATATGCAATTCTGACATTATTCAGATAATTTCTTTTTTGATTAGCAAAAGAAAAATATTTTATTAATAATATATTAGATATGAGATACAAAACCAATGCAACCCCATCAAACACAAAAATAACCCATCCAAAAAAGACCCCAAAGAAAACTACTGCAAAAACGTCACCAAGAGGCTCAGATATCATAGTCAAGTTTTGATGGAGATTGCCCGAAGAGGCTTAGCCTTCTTTGATGTAAAACCAAATTTATCACTCATGTCCATATATATATATATATTTATATATATATATATATATATATAACGGAGGAAATACCTCCCTTTGGTGTAGGGATGGCAATGGGTCGGGTCGGATGCGGGTCGGCACTACCCCATACCCGACCCGATCTTTAATATCTTATACCCATACCCGACCCGATACCCGATGGGTATGAAGAATTAAACTCCATCCCCAATCCACCGCCTTCTTGGGCCATCCATGCCCGACCCGCCCATGCCCAACCACCCTATTGTGAGGAATTTTTTTTCCCCAAATTCCATTTTTTTGCTACTTACACCTATTACATGTTATTCATATAATCATATACCAAGCTTATAAATGTTTTTAGCACCTAATATGATCTTGTTCAAATAAAATCATACCTAATATGATCACACAAATATTATACACAAACATAAGGATTAAGAAAAAAAATAAAAATATATAATGAGCCTTTTAATGGACTCCATAAGCCTATACCAAGATAGGTTTCAAATATTCATAAAGCCATATATAAATTCCAAACATAAGACATTAAAATATACATATATTGTAAAAATATTGGGTCGGGTCGGGTCTCGGGTATTTTCTTGTTGAGATCCATGCCCGACCCGTACCCGAATTTTTTTTAAGAATTTATACCCATACCCGAAAAATAAAAAAAATACCCGCCCATTCGGGTATGGATCGAGTCGGGACCCTATGGATCGGGGCGAAATTGCCATCCCTACTTTGGTGCCACGTGTCCGTTTGTGAACAGTTAGGAAAAAGGTAAAATTACCTTTTAGTGACTATTGTTCAATCTAATGCCAAAAAAGGACAACATCTATCAACTTGCTACAAATTACTTGTATACTTACATCAAAATAACTATCAGTTTTCTTTTCTTCGTATTAAGTTGGGAAAGAATCACTAAAAAGTAATTTTCCCAAAAAGATATGACTTTTGGAGAAATTACTTTTTAGTGATCAATTTCCAACTTAATGCCAAAGGAAGAATATTCTATGCCAACTTGCTACACATTGACTATATACATACTTCAAAAGGACTACTTATGTTTTATGTTTGGTATTAAGTTGAGAAGTGATCACCAAAAGGTAAATTGTCTAACTTTTCTATTTTTTCGTTTTCACTGCTCTTTTTCATGCTCTTTTTTACGTGGTATAAGTAGGTTGATGCTTGGTGTACACTGCATATCTTTTTGTTTTTATGTAGGAAAATAAAAAAACCTATATTATACAATGTTCAATCCAAACTTAGCAGACTATATCATATTTCTTTGTTTTTTTTTTATGTCTATTCATCTCATTTCCGAAAAGTTAGACGTATAAAATTATAAATATTTATAATCAGAAAGAGAGACAAATAAAGGCAATAATGATTAAAAAAGAAAATGCGACACACCGGAATATGTATTAACATATCAAATTGCTTAGAAAACTATAAAAATGCTTAAAAAATTGTGCAAATACACTTTTGCCAAACGAAAGGTATCTCAAACTGTTAGATCCAAACTAATTTCCATGATGTACAAACCATTCTCAAGTCCATGCATTCGATAATAGAGGAGCGAAGACACAAACTCAAGATTTATGATTTTGGAGCCACGGTTCTTTACCATCTGAACTACCATCACGGGTGTGTATTATCTATACTACCTATAAAAAGATGAATGTAAGAAAAACTTTTGATTGACTAATATACCCTTATTTTAATTTTTAAATACACAATTACCCACACTTCTGCATATATAAGAAATATAGCAATAAGAAAACTATAATTCTAAAACACATACCTTAATATATAAAACACAAATAAGAATTCAAAACAAACAGAAACTATAATTCGTATATAATAAATAGAAATATATAGGAATATGAAAACTATTATTCTAAAACAACAGTCGGAACACATACCTTAATACTCCATATATAAAACACAAATAGGAATTTAAAGGAAACAGAAATTATAATTCCTATATAATAAATAAACAGCCGGATTATAAATTTCACCTTTTCCATCAAGAGTAGTTTCAACCTTCTCTCTACCTTTTCTATTAACGACAATTTTTCCCTTCTCTGGTAAGTTTTGCTCTGTAAATCTATACTATCTATAGAAAGTTAAATCTCAGAAAAAATTTTGAACGATCAATATACTCTTATTTTTTTAAAAATATACATATCTACCCTTTCTTTAATTGAAACACATAATAAACATTCTTATCATTTGGTAACAAATATGAAAGATTTTAATTCAAACTTTTAACAAATTAGAGTTAGATTTTTACTCAAATTCATTTTTTAGAGCAACTATCAAGTTGCATGCTAATATATATGAATATGAACTCTTTAAATATTCCGTTTTGTGAAGAAAAAAAAATTCTGAATATATATCTAAAGAGGTTTTAATCGTTCATTGTACTTTCGAATTTTAAACTTTATCTTTTATAATTAATGTTATTTAAAAATATTCACGTGCAACGCACGTGTGCTATATCTAGTCTAGTAAATATAAAAAGATAAATGTGAGAAAAACTTTTGATTGACTAATATACCCATATTTTAATTTTTAAATACACAACTACCCTTCTGCATATATAGGAAATATAGCAATATGAAATGCATACCTTAATAAGAATTTTAAGGAAACTATAATTTGTATAATAATTAAATAAAACCAAACCTAAATAGAAATTCTAAGGAAACGGAAACTATAATTTGTAAAACCCTAACAATGTTAACATATAAATAAAAATAGAAACTCCCCCCCCCCCCTCTCTCTCTATATAGTTATTATACTCCCTCCGTCCCTAAAAGATAGGCCAAGTTTGACCAAACACGCAAATTAAGAAAACTTAATAAATGCATTGACTAAATTTTGTTTTCCATAAATACCCTTCTTTTATGAAATGAAATTGAAATGGTAAAGTAATTGTTAACAAAAGAAAGGGTATAATAGGAAAGTTAAACAATTTTATGGTTTGACTTTTTAAAATGGCCTATCATTTTGGGACACAAAAAGTTGAGAATTTGGCCTATCTTTTAGGGACGGAGGGAGTATTATGTATCATATGTTTCAGAGATTTTGGAGTTTCTCTCTGCTTTGGTGAGTCGATTCGATCCCTCTTCTCTGTCACTATTGCTTGGATCTGTATTACTTGAATTTGTTCATATATATGAATTTATATGTGTTTTTGTTTTGGTTTGAAGGTTCAGCTATGGAGCCGATGAACATTGTTGAGAAGTCGAAAGAGGACGCTTCACTTCCAAAAGGTTCCTTTTTTTTTTTTTTTTTTTTTTTTTTTGTGCTAATTATTTCGTGGTGAAAATTTTTTGGGGCGTTTGTTCCTGTCTTCTTCTAAAATTGAATTGTGAATATATGCTAGCTGATATCGCCTGGAAAATTATTCCTTTTTTTTTTTTTCTTTTTTTTGGGATTATGATATTGCCTAGAATTGAGTTCACCCTTTTGTGATTAATGCGAATTTGTATCAAAATGCATTGTAATTTAATGTAATGTTGTCATAGAACAGTGATTCGCGTTGGTTTGAATGTATCACATCGAAAAGTGTATTCTCTTCAGCATTGATTGGTGATGATTTTGGAAGTACCTTTATCACTTTTGAAACAAAAAATTTTCTTTTGTTTTTGCTCAGGATCATGTTTTGGGCTTCTTGTTGAACTATAAGTGCTGTAGGTGGGTTGAAAGAGTGCCACTAGATATTTTCTTTTGTTATTTCTTAGTGACATCTTAAGAAGCACTAATAAGGGCATTAGGGTTCTTTTGTGTTTTGAAACTTATAGGTGCACCAAATTACCCCAAAACTTGTGTGCGTGTGTGTAGTTTTAAAGAGTGAAAGTTTTACTATATCGTAATTACTTTTAATTATTATCTGAGTTTCTGACACCTAAAAATTGGCTAACACGTACTTCTACTTGATTTATGTGATTGCTTTATTAAAATATGACATGGTTTTTTTTTTTTTTCCTTTTTTTTTCAGCAACTATGACTAAAATCATTAAGGAGATGTTACCCCCAGATGTTCGTGTTGCAAGAGATGCTCAACATCTTCTTATTGAGTGTTGTGTAGGTGAGAAGATAGTAAAGAAATCAATGTAGCTTGCATATGACAATAATTTTTATTTCTCTATATGTAACCAGTATAGATTAGGTGTCACCATACTTTATGACTGTAAATCGATTTTACATGTTTTTTTTTTCTTTGGTTGGTGACATATAGGCCTGGCAATTGGGTGGGTTTAGATGGGTTTAGTTAAAATGTCACCCAAACCCAACCCAACCCATTTATGTGAAGAACCCATTTAAGCAAAACCCAAGCTCACCCATTTATTTTAAGCAGAAACCCAACCCAACCCAACTAAAAGTTTTAGGTGATGTTTGTCTACTTTGTCCTGCTTTCATCCCCTTCCCTTTCCATTTGGCCAATTTCGAAGCTCAACTCCATTTCTTCCCCTTTGCTATAATCACCCTTCTCTCTCTTTCTCTCTTTCCTCTTCAGAAACTCATGAAACTCCACTCTCATTTCCTCATTCCTCCCTCACATTCAAAAGTCTCCATCTTTATCTCTCTCTCTTTCTCTTTCTACATATATATATACCGTAAATTTCCGGCAACAATGTCGCAATCTATCCATTTCTCCATCCCTTCATATCGGTCATTGAATCTCACTTTACCAAAACACTCCTATGCCAAATCCACCTTGCCTCCCTCCAATTGTTGGTTCTTGGTCACCTTTGTTAGAAGAACCATCACAGCCTCATCTTCAAATCTCGATTCATCTCTGTTGCAAGTGCTTGCCTCCGATAACAACAAGGGAGGCGTTTTAACGGCGACATTGTTGGATTATTTGATGGCGACGACTAATTCTAGCTCGATTGAGGTCGATGCGGTGATAGAGGCAGAGCTGAACGAGAATGTCATTCAAACCCTTGATCGGGTTTATTTCACACCCAACTAACTTTTATGTAAACCCGATTAGACCCAACTATTAATTGGGTTCCTTTTGGGTACCCATTTACAATCTAATTAATAAAATTATCTGTACACACCCATTTAAGTTGGGCGGGTTTGGGTTGGTTCATGAGTTTGGGAGCAAATTGTTGCTTCCTTCTTCTGCGTCTTCTATGTGCCTTCATTGCGTCTCTTTTTTTTTCTGATGCTTTGTCTGGTATGTAGTTTTCAAGAAACTTGACTCATATATACAAATTATGTTTAAACATTTAAATCTCTACCTGCATAAATATTTAAATCTCTGCTTGCATTGCATGATTAGATTTTTTAATCTCTATTTGAATTGCAAAATTAGTAAGAAAAAGAAGAGAATCAAAGACGAATCAGTTGAATGAAAATAAAAAAAACTCATGCTTGAACAAAAACAAATGAAAACCCAGATTAAGAAGCCAAAAAAAAAAAAAAAAAAAAAAAAACCTTGAATTGCATAAGTAAAGTTTTGAATAGCACATATAATTTTTGATTATTTTCTAAGGATTTGCATATCAGAAAAAACATGAATTGCATTATTGAACTTTTAAATTGCTATTGTTGCATAATTTTCATATTTTGTTGAGAATTCATATATAATATCTAATTTTTTTAAATAATCAAGTCAAATTACCAAGAAAAAGAAGAGAATCAAAGACGATTCAATTGAAAGAAAATTAAAAAAGAAGAAGGCTTGAACAAAAACAAAACAAAACCCCAAAAAAAAAAAAAAAAAAAACCATTAACGAATGCACAAGAAAAAAAGAAAATAAAAAGGGAAGGTCTAATGAACCACCAAAAAAATCCCTATCAAATCATGAGGTTCATGAAACTTTGCAATATCTACCTGCAAACCCAAAATATTAAACTAAACAAAACAAAACCAAAAAGAACAAAAAGAAAAAAAAAACTTAGATCACAACCCCCCCCCCCCCCCAAAAAAAAGAAAAAAAAAGAAAAAAGAAGAATAAGTTCAAAATCAAATTTTTTTTTTTAAATGTACAGGCCCAAAAAAATAAAATCACAAGCAATGATCCATCACACATCGGCGGGAGGGGTGTAGATTGTAGTACATCATAAAAAAAAAGAATGGCATGTCCATAGGGTTTGCAAAGTCGCGCAAGTCTTGGTTTTTGATTTTTGTAAGACTAATGTACTAATAATTTGCTATTAAAATTTTCAATTATGACGTAAATATGTTTTGATTGGAGAAAGAGACAAAGAGTGAAAGAGAGAGCCCTTTGTTTCAGCATTGAAAGTTTTACAAAACCTTCAAAGAACCTATGTATAATGAAGTTTCAAAGATAATTTTAAGCACTATAATTTGGGAAAGATAATGAAAAAAAAAATAGTAATCATATCAAAAGAAGTAAAAGATTGAGTGATCAAAGTGCTTTCATTTTATGCAAAGGTATGATAAAATTATTAAATTAAAAAAATTATTATCATTATTGAAAAAAATAATTTAACTCAAAAAAATTCACGTGCAACGCACGTGTGCACCATCTAGTATATATATATATATATAATTTATATTGTTCACAATATTTATATTTACAGACCTCACCCGTGCAACGCACGGGTTATAAACTAGTATATATATATATATATGTGAGAGAGTGAAGAGAAGGCATTGTTCATGTTGAAGAATTAGTTCACCACCTTCTCTTTCTTCTCCAAATTTTTCTAGTTTGCTCTCTTCTCACTCTCTTTAGAAATCTCAAGATTTCTCTCCTTTCCTTTTCTTTCTTTCTCCTTATGAGTATTTCTTCACTATTCATCATCTTCTTCATCTCTCTTTTTCTCTCTAGATTCTTCTACCTTCTTCCTTTGTCCTTCTCTCTAGAAAACACCATCTCTTCTCTATCTCTTTTATATCTCTCCATCTCTAGAAGAATCTCTCTCCACCATCATCTAGATCCATCATTCTCCACCGTCATTCTTGAATATTCTGGGTAGCTTCAAGTCGGCAGTGAACCGACTCTACAAGTCGGTGGGAGCAGCTACGTAAAGGGAAGTGGTGAGCCTCCCTAGTGTGTGTCATGTGGAGTGAAATATAAAGTGTGAGTGAGTCTCCCAATGTGTACGTGTGGTGTGGAGTGAATAAAATCTAATGTGGGTGCTATAAGGTGTAATATGTGTAGAGTGAATCTAAATGTGAGTGCGTAGTGTTTTTTGAGTGTATGTGAGTATAGTATTTCTGAGGTGTAAGTAAGTGGTAAAGTGAGGGTATCTTAATGTGTTTGTAGTATACCAAAAGTTAAGGTATGAGTGTCCTAAGCAAATGGTGTACTAAGTGTTCTTATTAATAAAAATCATATTTTATTTGTGGGTTCCGCTGAGTTGTACGTACTCAACAGTTCAATGCTCTTCAATGCCAAATATATGGAAATTTGTGTGGAAACAATAGAGAATCCTTTAAAAAATAAAAATAAAAAGTAAAAAAACTTTATAAAAGGTATGTTGATGGCATGATAGCTTAATATATGGTATTAATATAAAGTGAGTGATTTCGAATTCAACCTTACATTGAAGTATGATATGCATTTGTTGATATTAATGGTAAGGTAAGGGTAAGCTCTATCGATTGTCCAAAAAATAAATAAATAACTCTATAAAATGCATGGTTTGGCATTCCTCTCACCCCTGTTGTTATTCTAATGACCCTCAAGTCTTCCTACATTGGTTTAAATGGTGATGAACACAGAATATCTTTAACAATGGTACGTCACAGCTAAGAACGTACTTCAATTTCGAGTGATGACTTCTGCAGGAAATGATGGAACTAGATGCCCTGCTCAATCTCGCCAAAGAAAATGATTATGAGTTGAGCTGCAATATATGATATAAAACATTAGTTTTTGGTGAATACCATTTCTCAATCTTCGCTCCACTTAGTAGAATAATATACTCAAAATGGCAGTATGAAAGTGGACTTATTCATGGCCTCAAGCACATTGGAATGTGCAATGGCAGAGCTACTGCACAACCCATAAGGCCACTGCTAGATTTCAAACCTAAAAGCTTAAACTGTAGTTTATGAAACCATGTTAAATGATGTGGGATGTAGTATTTTTCAACAGTCATAATGTCATAACAATGACAAAAGCGTGAACTGATCTCCAAGAATCAAGAATCAGGTATCTTAAGGCTTCCTTCCTTGCAAGCAGTAATAAAAGAAATTCTTCTGTTGCATCGACCATTCCCATTTCTAGTTCCACATAAAGTCGAAACCGCTGTGGAAATCGATAGCTTTGTAGTGCCCCAAGGTCCAAAGATGCACAAATACTAGTAGTAAATGTTTGCTGTTGGCCGAGATTCGAGCCTATGGGCAAATTCAAATTCATTTGTGCCTCGCAGGTTTTTAGACCACCACGAGATTGATGTCAAAGGTCGAGACTTCAAACACATTCCCTTTCGAGCACATTGGCGTCTCTTCTTCACCCCTTTGATTGGAAGCTTGAAAATGGGATAAAATGAAATGATCACATGAGAGACAAATTGGTCTGTTTGTTAAGTTTCCATCCTAAAAGGCTCCTATGGGAATAATTGAACGATCATAGGCCTTGGGTATGTTTTTAAGAGGTCATTGTTTTAACTTTTCAAAGTTATTGCTACTTGTATGGATATGAGACGTCTTATAGACTCACACAAGCCATTAGGAGATTATTATGGGCTAAAAGCTCGATGGGCATAATGCTTGTGATACTTTTAATCATTAGTATAAAAAAAAAAAAACCAAAAAAAGCAAAAAAAAAACAAAAAGAAGTTTTCAACCTAAGCATTTAGGTGGAGAGTCCTGCACCAACAATAGGTTTTACTAACAGAATGGGCCCAATACGATAACAACGAATTTTAATATCATGTTAAATTTCTAACTTAAAAACCAACGTTATACTTGAAGAGATCAATCAGGTATATGAAATCATATTAAACTTAATATTTAAACGATATAGAATGTGGGACGTGGGACTTCCTAATTGCATTACAGCCAAGCCTTTTTGCGCTATTACCATCTAAGTGCAACAGTTATTATGTGCATAATGTTAGAACTTATCATAAGGTAGGCTTTTATTTATTTATTTATTGCGATTACCGATCATCCGTATCCTGTACCGAAAGCTAGGCTACACAATTTTTTTTTTTTTTGTCATATTTGTCAATGGTGTTGTAATTATTTTATTTTCCCAACCTAGATTGACTAAAAGAACACAACCTATTCTACTACTCCCAAAATATTGATCGAATTCATAGCTTTTGTTCACCCATATATAACACGTAGACAACTTCTGCAATCCATACCCTACTTCGTAACACGTAGACAACTTCTGCAATCCATTTAAGTGTAACAATATTATCTATATATATATAACAGATAATTAATTAATACATGTTATTAGATTGGAAAATGCTACTTCATTTCTTTTTTATCACTCACATTATACCACCCACTTTATATGTCAAAAATAGATAGGCGAAAACTATCATGTGAGACTCAGTATGATGAAAAAAAAAAAAAAAAACTGTTACCACATATGAGTGGTTGAGAGAATGTAAATGAAATAATACTACCTTATTAGACTTGACTTGGGCTGAGTTCTATATGTATACATTCATGATGCATGGGTTAGGTTAAAAATAATTGAAATTATAAATTATTTTTCTTTTTGAAATGTTTTTTTATATAGACAATTACATAAATAAACAAATAAAAATAGGTGGCAAAAAAAAAAAAAAAAAAAACAACGAATAGTATTTTTAACAAAATACCTTTTTGTTGGTCGTGTCATTATTTTATGATTTCACATTGCACAACCAACGATGTCAAATAGGGAAAGAAGATTAAGACCCCACATCTTTACTATGGCTATCTTGTTTCATTGATTAACTATTCAAATATTATCTTGAATTGATGATTGTACTAGTTTTAAATCAATCAAACTATGCCCTTAAAGGAGTACGCATCAAAATTATACGTTTAAAAACTCCTCAATAAATTTTTGCTTGAAAAAACAAGAGAAGATGTCTAGTTAGATCCTGGCAGTTTTTTTTTTTTTTTTTTTTTTTTTTGGGGGGCTAAAAACATACACATTACATATAACAATGAGGATTGGAAGCTCACAAAACATGAATAAATCCAAAAGAATACGTCCTTGTGCCCATAAAATAAACTCATAAAGTCATACTCTACCTCCAAAAGGACCATCCCGATTGAAAGTTGATATCTGAATTTTAAAGATATCATTACTCTTCTATATGTAATGTAAAGTCTCCAGAAAATTTTGAAATTTAGCGTCAGCTAAAGTTACATTTTTCTTAGGGTCCAACTAATGGACTAAAAGGGCCATTAATGTCATGTTAATTAGAAAGCCTACAAAACACAAACAAAGCCAAGAGAGTCCATGTGCCCATAAAATAAACCCATACTCCACCTCCAAATTCCGAAAGGACAATCCCAGACTGAAAATTGATATTTGGATTTTAAAGATATTATTCATTACTCCTCTATATATAAAGTCTCCAAAAAAAAATTTGAAATCTAGCGTCAGGTATAGTTACTTTTTTTTTCTTAAGGTCCAACTAATGGACTAAAAGGGCCGTTGACTTCATGTTAGGAGGTGACCGGTGCCCTTCTGAGACATCCGATAAAACAAGTTAGAAGGTGACCCAAAATTCAATCCTAATCTTGTTGACTAAAAATTAAGAGAGAGGGTACGGCAGAAGATTTTTATTTGGGGAAATTAGCAATTACCCATAATAGGAGACTGCTTTTAACCAAAACCCCACATTGTGTTTTGTTAAGTCCATAACCCCTGTTTTTTAAAAGTTTTTGGTGATAAGGTAATTAGCAAATGTGTTGTACCGGTTTTACCCTTTTTATTGACTTTTATATTTTCGTATACCAGATTTTTAGGATATTGCAGATTTCACGTAAGATATGTAACGGTTTTGAGAGGTGTTTCCTTTCGTGGGGGAGATTTTGTTGGGAGATTGATTTCTCTCTCCTCAGATCAGCCCTGCTTAGACGTTTTCTACTCTGTGACAATTTTTCTCTTATGTCGGCTACCTCTTTCTCTCTTCAGTCGGCTTCCTCAACATTTTCGACATTTATGTGGCATTTATCAGAGTTGGACGCAATACAGTGCTGGGATTTTTTGTAACGGTGAGTTTTGTAACAATGAAGCGAGGGTTTGAAGTGTATTTTTTGAAGATCAACTGAGAGATTTTGCACGTAGGTAAGATTTGTTTATGTCTTTACATATTTTCAAGTTTTGAGGATGAACTGAGATTTTGCACGCGGGCGGGGGTTTATTTTGAGTGGATTGATTAGTTTGGGTTGAGCATTGATATTTGATACTGATGACATCACCATGGTTTGTTGATGAGTTTTAATTGGTTTGGCATGTATGTTAGAGGTTTGTTCTTTACGGTGTAAGTATGTGAATTCCGTTTCAGACTTTTAACAGTATCACGATACTGTGTACTGTGTGTTATATGATTTGAATAGCAGTGGATTTACGATGTTGACAGTACCATGGTGATGTCATCAGTATATGCAACGGTGTTAAGTATAATGTATAGTAAGACGTTACTGTTGGGTTAGGTGATATGTGTTGGGTTGTTATTGTAATTGATTTGCATGTAGTAACACGAGAATGTTTGTATGTACTGCAGGTTATATGTAGGTGGAGTAACACATGGATGACAACATTTGCTTGATGTGTAGTTTTGGTGGGAGGACATGTATGATGCGGACAGATTTGTACACTTCTTTTGTTGATGTACAACGCTTTGTTCTTGCAAAGTGGAGGAGTTTGAGGTTGGGGAGGTTTGATCTTTTTTATTCTCTTTTTGGTCATACGAAGATTATGCTGGACAATGATGAAGATTTGAAGAACATGTTTTGCATTGGGAGTCGTTACGGTATTCTTCAATTTGACATTGAAGTGGTAAACAATTGTGATATGGATTTGGACAATCATTCTATGGAAAACTCTAGAAGTTTGGTAGGACAAGAGTTTAATGAAGGGGAGACAGATTTGTTGCCGTCTTATTGTTTCCACAAAGAAAAGACTTTGCTTAGTGCTAGCTGGGTGAATTTGATTAAGAAGGTTGGCCAGTGTTTCAAAGATGGTGTTGTTGAGTTTCGTGAGTCATTGCGCAAGTATTCTGTTGAGATTGGATTTGATTATGACTATGTGAGGAATGAACCAGGCAGAGTAACGACAGAATGTAAGATGAAGGAGAGAAGGGGCTGCATGTGGCGAGTGCAAGCAAGGATGGAGCGTTTAAATGGTTGTTTCTATATACGCGAGTTGAACAATGTGCACACATGTGGAGCAGCTGTTCGTACAACTAAGCATAAAAGAATGGGATCTGACATTGTGTCGTCTGAATTTGTAGAGGTTTTGCGTGGAAAGCCGCTCATTAGTCTAATTGAGGTTCGGCGAGATTTTAAAACCAAGTATGGGTTGGATATTTCTTATAGTAATGCGTGGATGGGAATTGAGAAAGCTCAGACTAGTTTGTATGGTGATAACTCTGAGTCATTTGAACAACTTCGATGGTTCATTGAGGAAGCAACGAGAACAAATCCAGGTGGTATTTTTGTTCTTGATGTAGATGAAGATAGTAACCAGTTTAAGAGGTTTTTTGCCTCTTTCTCAGCATGCATTAACGGTTTTAAGTATTGTCGGCCGATGTTGTTTGTTGATGGTACTTTCTTGAAGAGTAGATACAAAGGTCAACTTCTAGCTGCTACGGCTAAGGATGGGAACCAAGGTGTGTTTTTTGTTTTTATCGCTGTTTTGTTGTTATTAAGAAGTAACGATTAAATTTCAATAGTTATGTCTTTTCGTGTAATGTGAGAAGTGACAGTACCTTGGTAATGTTTAATATATTGGGCCACTAAGTGTTTCATAACTAATTAGAAACGGTTTTTATTTGTTTGTATGCAGGGTTATTCCCTTTGGCTTTTGCTGTTGTTGATTTAGAATCGGAGGAGAATTGGAGATGGTTTTTCAAGAATTTGCTTGAAGTAGTAGGTGATGAGAGACAAATAACATTTATTTCGGATCGGAATAATGGTTTGAAATCTGCATTGCCGAAAGTATTTCCAAATGCATACCATGCATATTGTCTACATCATTTAAAAATGAATTTGAGAGATAAGGTTAGGGGCCACAAGTCTTTCAAAGATCGAATGGTATTTTTGTTTCGTGAGTGTGCTTATGCTCCAACTGAGTATAAATTCCAGGAGAAGTTGTCTGATTTGTTGGAAGAAGGAAAAGAGCAGGTGGAATATTTTCTGAATGATTGTCTATTCCAATGTTGGTCCAATGCGTATTTTGAAGGTCAGCGGTACGGCGAGATGTGCTCCAATGCAGCTGAATCATTTAATGTTTGGATCAAAGAAGCTCGATTCCTCCCAATCACGAACTTGGTTGATATGATTAGATCGCAACTTATGGGGCAGATGTGTTCTAGAAGATTGGAAGCAGGTTCGTGGAATACTGTGTTATGTCCGAAGATGGATGCGAGGTTGGGTGATGAGTTGGAAAAGGGGAGGACATGGAGGGTGAGCATGTCGAGTGATGTTGTGTTTGAGGTTCACTCTCACCCTTCTGTTACGGTTGATATAGGAAGACGCACTTGCACATGTTATCAATGGCAGCTGAATGACTTCCCATGTTCGCATGCTGCAGTAGCAATACAGTCGTCTGGTGGTGACATTAATGATTATGTGGAGGAGTATTTTTACACTTCTTTCTTCATAGCGTCTTATTCACAACCAATCCATCCTATATCGACGGCATTAAAAGTAGCTGTTAGTGAGGAAAATGGTGATATTGTACTCCCACCCAGCACGAAACGACCAGTAGGGAGGCCCAAGAAGAGAAGGATACCGTCTAGAGGAGAGAAGATTAGACAAATAAAATGTAGTAGGTGTGGACGGCTTGGTACACATAACAAGAAGACTTGCCAAGAACCAATTTAATTTTTGTTTTGTGATAGTTTAGTTGATTAATTAGAAGTTGTTGACATTAGTGTTGAATTTGTATTTTTTGATTTTGGTTATATTACATGGAGAGATATTTTGGTCATTGTTATATGTTTTTGGACAATATATGGGAATTTGTACATATGAGATTCTAAAACGTGACATCATATTAAACCCATTGGTGTTGTGTGGACAGCAATTACATTCTGTTGAACAATTGAAAATGATCCAAATGTTAAATCAACAGTATGATGGTACTGCGAAGATCCATAATGTTTGCATTTTGTGCTGTCAATAGTATGATGGTACTGCTAAGATAATTATTGTTTGTATTTGGTACTGTCAATAGTATAATGGTACTGCCAACATCCATATTGTTTGCGTTTGGTGCTGTCAACAGTATGATGATTCTGCGAATAACCATATTGTTTGCATTTTGTGCTGTCAACAGTATGATGGCACTGCCAAGAACCACATTATTTGCGGTTTGTGCTGTCAATAGTATGATGGTACTGTTGTAAGTGGGAAAAAGTATTACATCAAAATACAATTGAATGATATGTTTACACCTGTTTGGAATATGTAATAGTTGAAAATGTTATGTTAGGAACAATTAAATTTGTATTTACATTCATAAATCCAAAATAGTAAAACCTGTACTATAATCAATCACTAAACAAGTAAAAACTGTGTCCATAAGTCAAGAGTAATTATACTATTGTTTTTTACAAATTATCCAAATTGACTACTTTCTCTTTGCTGCCTTTTTTTTTGGATATGCGACAGACAATGGCTTCACTATAATTGCTTCGCTCTCAATTAGAGTAGTTGTTTGCTTTGCCCATTGTGGTGTCCATGAACAGGGATGGTCACCCATGATTTCTTGTAGGATGTCCCGCTTGAAGCTTTGAACAGCTGTTGTTGTCATGGTCTTAGTTATTGGATATCTATAGGAGTAATAAAAAATGAGGTGGCGTACAATGATTCCACAGTCGAGGCTGCAAAAGACATATTCACGAATTAATGTTTTTTACACGTTGGTATGTAGTGTTTGATGAATATCTGTTATGAAGCATTGTTTGACAGTAACATCATACTGTGCATAGACAAAAAAATGAGAGGAAATACAACTTTTTTGCGTATATAAGGTGCAACAGTACCACTATACTATGCTCAAACAATACTTGAAATACTCACGAGTATTCGTTTTGCTGGGGTGAATTTGCCACTGATTCAACCTCTATTTGCTCATTTTTATTGTCTTGCAGGCCCATTTTGTGCATGTACTCCATCTGTCATTATTTGAAAATGTTATCGTTGTAAGTAATAACATTTATGCATGAAAGATGTTTTTGGTTATGTGGATGTTATTACCACTCTTTTTCCTTTATTGTAGTGGTTGTCCTCTACGCCATCTCGTGGGCACATGGAGTTGTAATGTTTCCATGTCCTACTGTGAGTGTCATGGACGAGCAAAGTCCAGTGGTTTTCAGCACCACCTGGCCTAGCAGCTGCAATAAGCGGGTAAAGGTGGTATCAAGCTCCTGATATGGCTGCTTCAATTATTTTTTCATCAAACCATTTGGATCTCAACTCGGCATCTGGGCTCTCGAAATATACCTGTAGTATCATCAAAAATCATTAGGCAAAATAGATTATAGCATGACATGGTTGTACCAAGTACGTATTGTGTCATGATTACCATGCAAGTAGTTGGGATGTAATATGCGCGTCTATTTACTTTTTGTCGCGTCATTATATCCCCAATTGCGTCGAGAACCTGCAAAATGTTAAGACAAATGAGGTTTACTAAGTTGTTGGGAAAGTAGGAATGACAAAGTGAATACTAATAGTAAAGTGGTACTTTGTAAACAATGAAATGTGGTGATTCTAAACTAATCTCATAAAAGTATGTTGATACCATCGCTAGTACAATAGACAGACAACAGTGCATTTTTCTTGTTGAAAATATTGTAAAGAAACAGCGAGGTTGTGTTTTGCTAAATGAAAAAGATTATAAGTACTCATAAACAACTTTTAAATAGGTAAAGGATTTCATTCTTACATTTCCGCTTGTGTCTCCTTCTATTAGCAGCTGTCTGATAACCTTTAACTGCACAATGTTGGAACCATCTTCTGATCGCCAAACTGTTGCACTGCATATATGTCAAAGTATTAGTAGCATCATTTTTTATTTAGCAAGGTGATATGATGGAATCAATAAGAAATTTTGGTGTAATAAATTTACTTGGAGAATTCTATCTCAAACATTTGTTTCATTGTTCTTTTCTCATCCACAGTTAGCAACTTTGCAATGGGAGATTGAGCTGAGAATGCTAGCTTTATGCCATCAGCATAAGATGGTACTCTTGTCAACAAAGTCATCGACATCAAGCACTTCCTTATCAATAAGCTCTACTCCCTTTCCTTTGTCTTTCTTTGCAACTGCCTTTTGTACTCCTTTCCCCTTCTTGCCTGTCTCATATGTGTATTCTGGTTTTTTGTTGTCCTTTCGAGTCCCTTGTTTGGATTTTACACGTTTTGCAAGGGATGATGGAGTAGGCTGTTTTTTGTTTGCACGGGATGGTTTTTTGCTTTTCTCTACAACTGGCGGGGTATCCTCCTTTTTTTCCTGCGAAACAAGATGATATCATCTGACAGTATCATTACACTGTTTACACTTAGAAAACATCAACTCAGCATTGTTAATATATGGCATGACAGTAACAACATACTGTCACAGTAACGATATTATGTAATAGCATCATCATACTGTTGAACGATTTAAAAGGGTATTAAACATTAGCAAAGAAATCAATCAATATATCAATTGTTAATGTAGGTATTGAAAAATATTCAAATTTTTTTCAATAAGTTGCAAAGTTCACAATTACCTTTTGGAAAGCTTGTGTGATGTTATGGACATTGAACTCGACAGTTTCCTCATCCAAGTCCTTCTCCACATTTGTTTGTTTTTGCAAATTGTGCAATGCTTCCTGGTACATTTGGTGGAGTTGGTCGTACTCTTTTTGCTTAGCAGCCAGCTCTTTATGTACTTCCTTTAGCTTATTTGAAAGATTTGAATTTTGCAACTCCAAGGTCTTAATTTGAGCCTCTTTGGCAGCCCCTCCTTTTTCCAATGTCTGTATCTTTGACTTCAGTTGGTTTATGATTTCATCTTTGTCATCATACTTTCCTGGTTCTTTGCTTTTAGTAGCATCCTCATTAAGGGCAGCATGTGCAAGTTTTTGAATGCTGTCCATTGCCCATTTCAGTTCTTGTTCACTTACTTCCTCATCCTTTTCTTCAAGGATTTCTTCCTCATAAGGGGCATCACCACCCTCCTCTTTTGTAGCACTTTCCTCTTTCGCAGGAATGTCATCTTCTGTTCCATTTTGCTCATTAGATGAAACTTCACTGTCGCAGCTGCTACTCTCACCATCAGTGGATATGCGTTCACGCCCAATCCCCAGTGTTTCTATCTTCACGTTGAACCTTTTAGCCTCATTCTTGGTGAATTCAATTTCACCACCGTACACCTAAAAGTCACAACACAGATGTATGCAACAGTTAGCATTATGAGTTATTTTGCAACAGTATTAACATACTGTTTACTGTGTATAATATGCAATAGAACCACCATAATGTCCATCGTTACAATTCTGAAACAGTACCAACATACTGTTTATCATATATAATATGTAACAGAACCAACATAATGTTCACCGTTACCATAGGCAACAATACCAACATACTGTTGCCTATATTCACATATTTTTTAAAGTATTTGTTTAATAGTATCAACATAATATTGTTTGTGAAAAAAAGGCTGTTAAGTTTTTGCAAAGAAGTCATTTACCTTGTCACTTTCTAATGAACGGAGTGAAATATCTTTCAAAACTTTGGTTAACTTACCAAGGTCCCATTTCATGAACCTTGGTATGTACTTTTTCCTTGTAGGTTTCAGCAATAAGCTATGCTCGCATAGCCAATACTGTAACATATGAAAAAAAACAACATGTTAGTTTATTAGATATGTTTGTATAAAATATCACAAGTATAATGCAATTGTAGTTAGTATTGTCGCTTACCAACAAAGCAATAACACAACCAGTGACATTATTTGGTGTGTTGTGCAATTTCTGAATTGATGCTTCCAAGTAACTCTTGATTGCGGAGGGCCAGTTGTACTTTTTCATGTCATCCAAGTTTTCCACATAGGGAACATAGCTCCAACTGAGTTGAGTGCCTGATGTGGGGAAGAATACTGTGACAAAGGCATACAAACATAGCAATCTTGCAACATCTTCGCTGTCTTCTTTTCCTGTTTTTTGTAGTGACTGTAAAAGCAGCCTCTCTATGGCAGGAGGATTTAATCTCTTCTCACCCGCACACATCCGGTCAACTAGTTGTTGGTTGGGTTTCTTGACAACACCCAAAGTAATATCTTCAGCGCCTGTGTGTATGCCAAAAATTAGCGCGAAGTCACTACTCCTCAAGCTGAGTAGCTTATCACTAATTTGGAAACCTTTGTATGTAGGTGTGTAGGTTTTCAAAATTTTGACAACATCTTCGTCAAATTTTTTCACACACTTTAGCTTAACCTTCCCTTGAACAAAGGACCGGAAGAAATCCCAAAAAGGAGTTCTCTGTAGCTCATGTACATGCCTTTCTTGCAAGTTTAGTTCTGATATCAATCTTGTCATTGCTTGCAGGTTAGACCGCATTTGCTTTTGTGGTTGCTCCTTTTTTGGTGGTACATCTTCAACCTTTTTTCTCTTAGAGGATTTGGATGTGGTTGAGGTTTCACCCTCTCCTGTTTTCCCTGCGAGAATAATGTATTTGAAATAAATATGTTGACAGTATCAGCATACTGTTAAACGTTGAAAAAACAGCCAAATACATATATTGACAGTATCAGCATACTGTTAAGCATTGAAAAAACAGCCAAATACATATATTGACAGTATCAGCATACTGTTAAGCATTGAAAAAACCACGATTATTATTGGACAGTTACTAATATAAAATCACACAGTATCATCATACTGTTGTAGCAAGAATGACATCAGTAAATTAATGTTTTAATAATGCACAGTAAACATAAAGATGCACAGTGAAAACAAAATGTAACAAACCAAAAAAATTGAAATGTGAAATTAATTTTCATTTGTCACAAGTTAGTTGCCAGTATACTATTGACAGTACCAACGTACTGTTGACATTATAACATAGAAGGCCAAAATATTTGAAAAGCTGACCAAATACAAACAGTGCACATGTTTTGAACACAATGTCACAAGTAAAATGTGAAACAACATCACTTTACTGTTAGGGGCATAATGAAAATGGATTGAATAATGTTTTTTTTGGGTATTTTAAAGTCCAATAGGATTACATTACTGTTGGACATGCGAAATTTATATTATTGATAGAAAATTTCAAAAACCCCAAATATTATGTTCAAACCGAAAACAGAAACACAATAGGGAGTATCGTGTTACTATGTAACGTGTTGATTATAGCACAGTACGAGCAATAACCTTCAAATAAGCAAATTAATCGGGGTTTTCACCAAAATTGGTTATATTATACACACCAAGAGTACCGATTTATTGTTAAATCATGATTTTACAGAACTTACATTCGAGAAATTCATAACCTTGAAATAAGCAAATCAATCGGGGTTTTCGCGCGCAAATAGTTGCATTACAATTTTTGGAATTTTAATCGACAAATAGTATCCTGTTACTTTACCATATGGAGAATAGAGAATATTAATCGACAAAGAGTTCGGGGTAAACATTCAACACGGAACAACTAATCTGCTGTACGATTGATTCAATTTTTTGGGTTGTTTGTTATGTTTTATTCATAAAACATCGAATAACAGTAACAATGAGAAGTACAAATGCAGCGATTTACTATTTCGGACATGATAATAAGCAACGAAAACACATTCGAATGGTTCTCTAACCTCTCTTCGGCATGTTTGTTGCGAAAGTGAGTCTGCAAATCTTCGAATGGTCTTCGACTGGTCTTCGAGTAGTGTTTTGGGACACTGGAACGGCACGAAAAAAACCCTAGAATCGTTTCAACTTACTGTGCACCGAAGGGTTGTGACGTTTTGGTAAGTTTCAATTTGATTTGATTTGTGCTTCTATATTTTCGCTGGAAACTATGGAGTAGTAATGCATGTTTTTCGGGTTGTATAGTAAAATGGCACGGTAGTAAATTAGTTGAAGTTTTAAAATAAGGGGTGTTTTAGTCCGTACAGTAACAAAAGGGGTTTTCATTAAACCTATTTTGATTTGGGGTCTATTGTAAGAGAGGTCTTATACATAGGGACTTTGACCAAAATTCCCTTTTTATTTTTAATTTTTTGGGAGCGGGGATTGCGGGAAATATCTTTGCATTTCCCATTCTTAGATGAAGGAAAATTTAAGTTAATTTCCATCCTGTGGTATACGAAAAGTTGATGTGCTCACATTAGGGTCGCAGCATGCAAGGCATAGTGATCGATAAATGTAGGACTCAATAATTATTCGGCTTAGGAATAGGTTACAGACTCACAGTTCATGTGTTACTAAGAGAAAAAAAAATATGGAATAATTCTGAAAAAGTACATAAAAAATTGCCAGTAAAAAAATGAAGGAATAAAACTTATTTAATGAGAAAGATAGGTAGTACTTTCATAAGAACAGAGAGTAAATCAAGAATTTCAAGAATAATTGAAAAATTCTCTGTAACATTCAAACTATTTAAGGATAATTTGAGAATTATTAAAATATTTAGGATAAATTATGATTTCTTTCATTTGATAAAAAAATCTAGTATTTTTTCAAACTTCAAAATAGTTGTGAATGATTCAAGAATTTTATTATTATGCTGTAAGACAGAAAATTCAAAGATGTTACCACTGGGCCTAGTTTTGGGAATTTTTACAACTAGATCAAAATGGGTTTACTTTCTAACTGTTATCGGATTTTTAAATAAACTAATTCACAATTGGTTTGAAAATAACTATGTTTATACTTTGTTTTCAGTAAAAATTTGAACAAATTTATGGGAAAAAACGATTTATCAAATAATATGAAATCAAAACAAATCAAACTTATTATCTTCAACAAACTAAATTTTTAGATTTACCAAACAGTCCTTTGAATCTATGAGTTCATCGGCTTCAATGTAAACCCTCCAAACAAAAGAAAAGAAAGAAGTTCCCACGTACGTTAACTACTTGACTTAAGTAGGGGTGCAACTTGGTTCGAGAAATTTTAAGGACCAGATCGTTTTGAGCAATTCAGTCCAGTTCGGTCTGGGACAAACAGTATTCGGTCTGGGATTCCGGATTTTTTTCAAAAACCAAATTTTTTCGGTCTGGGACTCGGTTTAGGGGGTTTGAGTTCTGGACCGAACCAAATTCCCGAATTATATAGATATAGATATAATAAAACTTTTATGTTTCTGTAAAGTTATGTATTTTTTTATAATATATAATATAATAATATAATCTTATATATTATCCATGGTCAAAGTTTTTTTTATATTACAGAAAAAATACAAACAAAAACTAGGAATTCGGGAATTCGGTCCGGTTCGAAACTCATATATTATAAAAAATACATTTTATTGAAATATACAAACAAAAACCGAGTTTCGAACTATCCTAAACCGAGAAAACTCGATTTGGGACCAATTCGGTCCAAGCCTAAATCAGTCCGATTCCAGTACAAGATTTACAATCCTAAATTACTTCGATCCGGGACAAAAATGCCCCTTGTCCCGGACAATCTCGTACCAAGTTGCACCCCTGGACTTAAGCTCTCCGCCATCACTTGTCCTCAAACTTTGTGAGGTTTTCCAACTCCATTGAAATAATGCCCACTTTTTCTTCTACTTTCTTTTGATCGGCAAAAAGGTTAATATATTAAAGGGTAAAATGCAAAAACCCCCCTCCTATTATTACCCATTTTGCAAGTTACCTCCCTCTAATAAAAAACCTACCAAAAAACCCCCTATATTATGTCAGGGTACACCGTTAATGGCAAAGTTAAATGTCTATTTTACCCTTTGTACGAAAAATATTAAAATATTAAAATTTGACATTTATAAATGGTTTTTAAAAGATATTTATGAAACGGTGTCGTTTATTTATTTATTTATTTTTTAATGCACCCTCTTCTATTTCGCCGATGACCACGATGACCATGGTAGATCTGCAAAAGTCCCGATCATGGTAGATCTAGAACCTTCTCATCCATGGAGCCATCCATCCACCATGGTCTCTATGGCTATATTTAGGTTTGAGTTAGGGCTCAAATTGCAATAGAGAAGAGTTTGGAGTTGCACTCAGTGCTGTTGCTGCTGATCGATGGTGAGAGGTCAGAGGAGATCTTGGCGCGGGGGTAGAAGGAGATGACGTGGTGTAGAGCCACTAGAGAGCGTTGGAGCAGTTAGAAACGATGGCAGGGACGAGGTTGTTTGGGACATTGAGAAGGGCCGATCACGGTGTTCTACAACAGCCATAGCAGATCATAGCTGCCATATTGCTGGACAAAGAATGGGTTTTCCATGGCAGCCATGGCAGGTCACGGCCGCTAGATCGTTAGCCAGAGAATGGGTTTCCAACATCAAGATCGTCGGAGCAGACGATAGGAATTCCATCGGTGAAATGGACTGATCTGTGTCAGCCAACTGCTAAAACCCCCATTCCAGTGACATAGGGCCATGGAATTCCATCGCTGAAAACTTTTGTTGGGGACGAGGGTTTCGACATGCAGGGCCGGTTCTGAGATTTTTGGGGCCCTAGGCGAATTCTTAAATGGGGGCCTCTATTAGCACTCGAAAACTTGTTTTTCATCTCTCATTTATTTTACACTTTAAGGTTTTATGAAAATTATAAAAGATTTTTATAAAAATTGGATGCCCTATCCATTGAAAAACATCATTTTGAGCAACTTTGTAGAATAAAGTTTTTCTAAAATCTATTGTTTAAGTGAAATTTTTGGCCATTTACAGTAGTTGTCATATAAATGGTTATAAAGTCCATTTAAAAGATAAATTTTTAAAAAACTTTTTTCTACCAAATTGTTCAAAATGATGATTTATAGTAGATTATGTGATTAATTTTTATGAAAACCTTTTATATTTTTCATAAAACCTTAAAATGTAAAGTAATTGGGGGATGAAAAACAAGTCTTGGGGTGCCAATAGAGCCCCCTTCTTAAAATGAGACCCTCATGCTCAATTTTTTTTTCCTAGTACAAACATAAAATTTGTTTGCACATCTCACTGATTTTAATTTCTAAAGATTTTAGAAAAATATAAAAGGTTTTAAGAAAATTAACTACACTATC
Source organism: Liquidambar formosana (assembly GCA_039720395.1). Taxonomy (NCBI): domain Eukaryota; kingdom Viridiplantae; phylum Streptophyta; class Magnoliopsida; order Saxifragales; family Altingiaceae; genus Liquidambar; species Liquidambar formosana. The sequence continues at coordinate 18,256,658 of CM077831.1, read as the reverse complement.
CATTAGAAAACATCATTTTGAACAACTTTGCAGGAAAAGTTTTTACAAAATTTTTCGTTTAAGTTGACTTTTTGGCCTAAAATTAACAAAGACGGTAAATGATCAAAAAATCCACTTAAACGATAAATTTTGAAAAAATGTTCTTCTGCAAGGTTATTCAAAATGTATTTTTCTAGTGGATTACATAACAAATTTTCATAAAAACCTTTTATATTTTTGGTAAAATATTGATAAATAAAAATTAGTGGGATGTGCAAATAAAATTAAGGAGTTGCAATAACCATTCTCTTTAGGAAAAAAAAAAAGAAAAAAGAAATTAAACCTACTACAAGGGTTAGTCTCAAAATGGGGCCTCATTTTTGAGCAAAAATGTGGGGCCCCAGGCGGCCGCCTTGCCCCAAAACCGGCCTTGTCGACATGGAAGGACAAGGGTTTTGGTGACCTAGGGTCATGGAATTTCATCAACATCATGATGACGTGGTTTTCGCCATTGGTAGTTGAGTTTCAACAACTTGTCTCCGACGTCATGCTTAAACCACTCCTCCAGTTCTTGGACAAGAAAGGGGTGTGCGAGATAGATTAGATCGAGACGATCCTTCTCCAAGAGGGATCAAATCGACAGCGAGCTTAGCCGGCATAGAGGAGGGCATTTTGGTCATAAAAGTGAATTATTGGTGTTAAGTGCCAGTCATGTGTAAATTTCCATTAGTTTTTTTTAACGTGGACCATACGGAAGGGGACAATCTGTCAACCCTAGACAACATAGGAGGTTTTTTGGTGGGTTTTTTATTAGAGGGGGTAACCAGCAAAATGAGTAATAATAGGAGGAGGTTTTTTGTATTTTACCTTATATCTATCTATACTATCTATAAAAAGATGAATGTGAGAAAAACTTTTGATTGACTAATATGCCCTTATTTTAATTTTTAAATACACAATTATTCTTTTGCATATATAGAAAATATAGCAATATAAAACACATACCTTAATAAGAATTCTAAGAAAACTATACAACTACCCTTCTGCATATATAGGAAATATAATAATATAAAACACATACCTTAATAAGAATTATAAGGAAACTATAATTCGTATAGTCATTAGAAATCTTAAAGACAATAATACCCTTTTTTTTTTTTAATTTAATGATAAAACCTCTTTAAATATAAAACATTTATGTATTTATTATTTTGTATTTAAGAATATTCACATGCAACGCACGTGTGCTATATCTAGTTAAAGGAAAAAGAGAATTCACCCAACCAAAACATGGGTTTGAATCCTTTCCAGTCTTAATCCCTCCAGTCGATCATATCCAATTTAAGGTCCTAAATACTCTGAAGTGATCCAAAGGTTTCAAGCTACCCACGTCATTTGAGTTCAGATCCTCTGCTTGGGGTTCTCTCTGCTTGGGTTTTTATTAGATGGCAACACGTCATTCAGTGGAGGATCCAATGGCTAGAATTAAAAAGGTAACAAAACGAGTCATATAGGGACGTTTTGAGCCAAGCGGGTGGCATTAACGCCGTCATTTCATTCAACCTCCCTCCCGATATCAGATTCGGCCTCGACGATCATCTCTTTCGTTTCGAAAGATCATGAATCAGAGTACATGATCCAACTGGTGTCATGGAATGCTGAGCAACAAGAAGTAAGGGAAGAGGTTGTGAACATGTGGCTGAAAGAAGCTTAAAGACAAAGCTTAGGAATTATGATACTGTGGACATATTGGATATTGAGTTCGCATATGAAGATCTCCTACGAAAGGTAGAGTTGGAAAACCCAAAGAAAAGGAATTGCAGCTTTTATTCTCCCAACTCTGTTTTGTTTCAATTTCAAATGGCCCGTAAGGTAGGGTTAGAGACATCTTTTCTTTTTTTTCTTTTTTTTTTAAGATTAAATCCTAGATTTTCCCAAATATATAGGATTTTGTTAATGGGTTGACATCAATAAAAGTTTTTTCACGTTCCATAAATCATGATCTCAGTTGAGTGTGCTTCCATTGAGTATGCCAGACTTGATATTGTCGAAATTCACTCAGATCTGAAGTGGAGATTTAGGGGAGAAGAGAGAGAGGGAAAACGATGTCGGAGAAGAAAGGAGAGGGAGAGCGCAGCATCGGAGCAGAGAGGAGAGAGACGATGCAGCTAACAAGGCTCGTCTCTGGTATGCAGATTTGGGATTTTTCCTTTGGGGCGACAATTTGGAAGAGAAAAAAAAAAAAAAGCCAAACGACGTTAACATGCACCATTTATTACACTCCAACGATGCTAAACGGTATCGTGTTGCCCCCAGCGTTTTTTGCAACCATTGGATTCGTCTTTTAATGATGTGGCGCAATCCGCTTGAAACCCAAGCACACCGAAACAGAAGCAGAGGATCTAGACTCACGTCATTTACCCCATTCAAGTTGCCTTTTTGCCAACTTAAAATGTTAACGACTCATTGTAACGGATGAAAACCCTCTCCAATATTCACACTTTATCTATCCCCATGAGAGGGACTCCGACGAAGTTGTCGGTGAAGCTTAGAGACAAAAAGATTAGTCAATATTTTTTAACTTTTATTTTAAAGTTTAAAGTTTTCATTGGTTGAGAAGGAGAAAACCCATCGAAGTTTGGATTTTTAGGTGGAACAATAGTTTCTGGCAATCTAAATGGATAAAACTTAGTTCAATCTTGCACTTATAAGGTCTGAAGAAGCACGTTCAACCTCGTAATTGTAAAGCCTAGAAGAAATTATGCAGAAACAACCGGAAAGATATGTATGATTTTGAATCAATGAATCTGCCATAGTTGCTTCTACGAAAAAAATGGAGTACCTAATTTAATGATGAAATCCCTCACCATACCAACAATAGAAGACTTGTAAATATAGATTTAACTCTCTTCTATTTTAATTTTGTTTATGTTATTTTGCTTGATCCCCAAATCGACAACAATGGCAAGGCCCAAAAAGCTGATCCATGTATAGATATGTATAATTTAAAGCAAAAATGCTTCTTTTTCCTTTTCTTTTTTTTTTTTTTTTGGGTGGGGGGGTGGGGTGTACAAATTCTCAAGATCGTCGTCAATGCAAACCGGCCTGTGTTTCTTGGTGCCAGCGATTTCTTCGACAGTGCTGCCGTCACAACAGGTTGTTCTGAGATATAATTATGGAGGAGAGACAATGAAAATGTTTGGCTTAAAATTCCTCTCTGTAATCACACCATTAAGGTTTTCAAAAAGGGTAAATTGACAACTTAAGCAAATAGATGACATGGCTTGCTATTAGCCTTTGATTAAATTATAAGGAGGTTGAGCTTTAGGAACCGTGGACTAGAGGGGACTGGATAGCATGAGACTGGAGAGGATCCAGTCCCTCAAAACATACCAAATAAAAGTAGTGGCTGAGCCAGAAATTGGGTTTGGAGGGTCAAACTTTGAAAGAAATATTGTGAAGGAGAAAGAGGTGAAAGTGATTGTTTATGAAACTATAAAAACTTATTTGATGTATTCATACAATTGGGAAAAAATAAGACAAGGGCTAAAAATATAAAATTTCAGAAAGGCCAATTTTATAATTTCTCAAAACACCTAAGTACAAAACCGGCCTAAATAAAAAAAATTCAGTTGGGACAAAAGGCAGCCCCTCAAAGCCAATAAGAAATGAGACAACACCCACCAAAAAGGACAGTGACTCAAAAAATGACCCCCACTAAAAAGAGACACCCCAAAAAACAAAAGAACCAAAAACAGCTCCAGCAAAACATGGGAAACGTACCCCACCAAAACAACAACAAAAAAAAAAAAAAAATTAAAAAAATAATAATAATAAAATAACCAGCCCCAACAAAACGAAGAGAGCAAACCCACACAAGGTCACAAGCAACCCCGACGGGCCCCCATATCACACCCACTTGTTATATCAACTTTTTTTTTTTTTCCTTTTTTTTGCTAAATAAGAAGAGAATACGCACCCACACGTAATGAAAACTAAAATATTAGTAAATTCCACACTTCTATTGAGATAAGACATGCCATTAGACTTAAGGGTCATTGGCCACTTATTATATATATCAACTTGAAAACACAACACAAAGTGATCATGTAACAAAATCAAAGGTGGCGGTCAATTTAGCAATCTCAGCTCTTTGGATATCAGCTCTCCATTAGGTTGACTATGGAACTATGTAAGTCCTTTTTTGTGAGTGTTAATCACAGTCATAATGGTTAGACCAATTCATTGTGATTGATGCGCATTGTAAACACATTAATCATCGTGGACCCCACATGCTCATGCATGTCACACACTAATTATAACGTAATGTGATATCCCTCTTCTTTGAAATAGATATCAAAAAGCTCGAGTGAGATCGAGTGTCTTCATGATTATATTGATAAGCTCCTCCTTCTCTTGTCTTTCAAATGATATTGTATGAATTCCAATACTTGCACCAAACTAGAGGCAGAATAAGAACATTAGTCTTGCCGGATCAAGACTCAAGATTAGTGATAAATATTTTGGAAAAAAAAAAAAAATTCCTTAGTGGCATATCACAATAGGATTTTGTTTTTAACTTTGTATAGGGTAGAAAAATGATTATGGAATATAATAAATAAAAAGGTCAAACTCATCAATTCTGTTGGTCGAAAAAGCAGCTAGAGGGTCAAAATAAAATTTTTTGAGGGGTTAAATAAAAATTGGGAGGGTCAAATTTTTAAATACTCATAATTTAGTTGAAGAAAATAAATAAAAATAAAAAAAAGGTCACAAGGGTCAATTGCCCCCTTGATCCCCCTCCCTCTGCCCCTACACCAAACCGTTTGAATCAAACAATTTGATAGAGGTATCTTTAAAAATAAAATTTGTCATAAAATATCATATGTTTTGATTATAAGCAATAATCAAAGTTTGATATTTACTTTCATTAGTGCTTCACCAAAATTTCCAATACCTATATATGACCGGCATATTTAGGCCCCTTTTTATTGAATTTTTGTTTGACAAAATAAAAGAAATTTAATACTGTGGTGCATTCCTTAAATTACATACCCCAAACAGTTACACCCCCAAAAAAAAAAAAAAAAGGGTTTGAGAAATCATGACATGAGGGATTAGGATGCCTTGCAGCAAACCAACCGTTACGGCCTGGCCTTATCAATATTTGGTTTCTCATGAAGGTAATCAGACTGAAACAAGGTATACATGTTACACATAATTCTTGGTACGATCCCTTCTTTTTGGTGAACGTAAATTACTTTTGTAAGTTTTGTTGATTCTGCTTTTTAATGAATAAAGTTCTTAACTTTTTTACCAAGACGAAAAAAGAGTTACTTTTATCATGTCTGTCAATTCCTGATTAGATGCGAATATGGTCAGGAGATTAAATTGACAGTCACGATAGTAGTAACAATTTTTTTGTCTAAACATTCAGGAATTGACAGACACAATAAAAGTAACTTTTTTTTTTTTTTTTTTTTTTGGTCTTCGTAAAAAAGTCCAGAACTTTATATTATTCATTAAAAAGCAGAATCAACAAAACTTACAAAAGTAATTTACGTTCACCAAAAAGAAGAGTATATAAAGTTAGACACTCATTTGTTTTTTCTATATTATATATATGAACGTCTTTCGCTTTTCTTTTTTTTTTCTTTTTTTGGGTAAGTAGGGGGCAAAGCCCAACAAAAGATAAAACTCAACAAATCTAGGAATATATATGAATGTCTTTGTCTATTTAGAAAATACATCTCGATCATGTTGGGTAATTATAAAATTTGGCTTGATTTTATTTACTTATTTGGTCTCTCCACCAAATAATTTAAATTTTTAGATTAGAAACTTAACATGATATAAGAGTATGTCATTCTTGAGCCATTTCATTTGTGAGCATAACGTTCTCAGAATGTTTCATTTGTGAGACTATTTTTATTATCCACGTGATAGACCCATTTTTATTTTGTTAGGCCTACGTAAGGGTGAGTGTTTGGAAAAATATCGCATCCCATATCAGTTAATTACAAAATTTGATATGATTTCACATTCTTGTTTGGGCCTCTATTTAATAGCTAGTGTAGAATATCTCCACTAGTACTAACTTATTTTTTGCTTCTAGCAAATTAAAAGGAAAATTTTTAAAATATCTAGTTAGCTATCTAAGTGAGTAGTCCAAGGCTATTAGTTATTCGATCTTTAACTATTTCAAATTTTCTTATTAATAATTTTTTTTTAATCACTTGGTAAGGGGGGAGAGAGAGAGAGAGAGGGAAAGTGTCACTTTTTTTAAACTAAAAATAGTTTAGTTAATGAGCATTTGCTAGCTAAATATAGCTAGCAAAAATGACAATAGTTAGAATAGTTAGTGATATAACTAGCCCCTTGGAAATCAGGAAAAATGTATTTGGTTAGTTAAAATAGCAATGGAGGTCGGATAGCTATCCCTTTTAGAGAGCTTCTTAAGCTTTTAAGTTGAAAACTTAATGTGGTATCAAATCATATTGTTTTTAGGTCATTTTATTTGTAAGCCTATCTATGTTGTTTACATGATAGACCTATTTATATCTTACTAGATATAGCACACATGCGTTGCACGTGAATATTTTTAAATAATATTTGTTATAAAAAAATAAATACATAAAGATTTTATATTTTTTTCATAAAAGATAAATTTTAAAATTCAAAAGTACATTTTTTTTTATTTATATTTTATAATCAAAATTATCAACGAAAGATTAAAAACTCTTTAGATATACATTCAAAAAAAAAATTTTCTTCATAAAACGGAATATTTAAAGAGTTTATATTCATATATATTATCATGCAACTTCATAATTGCTCTAGAAAAAAGAATTTGAGTAAGAATCTAACTTTAATTTGTTAAGAGTTTGAGTTAAAATCTAACTTTCATTTGTTATCAAATGATAAGAATGTTTATTATGTGTTTCAATTAAAGGAATGGTAGATATGTATTTTTTTAAAAAAAAAAATTAAGGGTATATTGGTCGTTCAAAAGTTTTTCTAAGATTCTTCTTCTCATAGCTAGGTAATATAGATTAAGTCTGCACTTAAAGGGGAAATGTTGAAAAAATATCACATCCCACATCAATTAATTAAAAAATTTGGCATGACTTCATATACTTGTTTGGCATTCAACCTAATAGTTTAGGTTTTTAGGATGGATACTTAACACATCTCTCAAATAATTTTTAAAAATGACAAATCAATTGCCCTTACACATTTTTCTCTACCTTTCTCTCCTATATAATCTCCTTTTTTATCTCCTACATAATCTATCGAATGCATATTGTTTTATAATTCCATATGAACCATGATTCAATTTATAATCAACCGTTCTTTAATAATTGAAAGTTGAAACATGAGTTGGCTTCATTTTGTAGATTAAAAATATTAATAGATTTTGGTACTTAATTTTGAATTTAAATTTTATTTTATTTGTCATAAGTATTTTTTTCCCCTTGATTTTGTCACTTACATCGCACAGTTTCACCGCTAGTGTATTTATATATATATATATATAGATATATATATAACTAACGTTCGAAGTAGCCATGTGACACCTTTTAGTTAAGCCACGTGGTGTCTTTTTTTATTTTCACATTATTTTTACTTTTATAATAATTTCATACACCTAAAACTTATATATATAAAAGTATAGTTTAGAATAGCCATATTACACTTTTTTGTACAGCCATGCAGTGCCTTTTTTTTATTTCCACATTATTTTTATTTTTATAATAATTTCATACAATTAAAACCAAGTAACTTCCCGACCGTTATTTTATAAAGAGACCCAAACAAACCTATATTAAGTTATCTTATTAAAAAAACCTAAACTAAGTTTATATTTTTTTTTAAAAAAAAATCTTTATTAAATTTCATTTCTTTAATTGACTTTCATCATCTACGAAACTTATATTTTTATAAGGTTTTTCTCCAACAAATTTATAACTATGTTATTTTATTATTTAGTTTCTACTTTCTACCATTTTAAAATATAATATTTTATAATGTACAAGTCTCACCCTAGTTTATAATAAGTATAATGATAAATACATTAAGTTAATAGGAAGAATACGAAAATTAGAACTGTCTAAAAACAAAAGTGCACTACTTTAGTTTAGATAAAGTAGTGAGACCAATCAAGATTTACTTATTCGATATAAACTTTTTTCTTGAGAAAAGGAGGGAAAAAAAGGAGGAAATTTGATCTCCCCATTCCGATCTTGATACCAAAATTTCAAAGATATCGATAATCACCCTTGTGTGGGTAAAATTTATAAAAATATTTTGAATTTCAATACAAAAATGGGTGAGCCTAATTCCACACCCTTCTTCGTTAAATTCACATTTGAACAAAAATATGTAAAAATAAATCTCGACAGTAGTGGATTTAACTAAAAAAATTAGTAAAATTAGGCCCACCCTATCAAAATTTGATGTCCATTTAACAAGGATCTTAGAATCAACCAGAGGAACCTCATGTTCGATTCTAACGGTTGCTAGCCGAGTACTAGCATGTGGAAACCAACTTGAACTGTGGTATTAATAGAGATTTAGTGTGCGTTTGTCGCACCATTTCAAAATAAAAAGATCTTTTGGAAAAAGACGTTTTCAAAACATCATTTAAAAAAGCATTTAGAAGAAAGTGGATGTTTAGTGAACATATATTTTAAGTCCTTTTGTGTAAAATATGGATAAACATAATTTTTTTTAGTTTTATCACTTATACTCTTTTGCCTTTTTACAAACGCCATTTTGAAAAACTACCTCCACTTGCTTTTGCTAAACTGCCTTGTAGAGTAAATGACTTTTTCTAAGAGACAATTTAAGTGATTCACCAAACACTTGTAAAATAATAAAAATGACTTTTACCCCTTCAAAAAGCTTTTTGAGGCTCCAAAACAATGCGCCAAACAACCACTTAGTCTATGTTCAAGAAAAAGGGTGGGTCCCAACCATTTGTAATATGTATCAAAGGTAAATATGTGTCCGATATGTGAAATTTACGCACATTTGTCGAAGAACAATGCTATATAATCCAAATTATTTTACCTAAATCTATAACCATTTAAAAGATTCATTAAAAAAATAATTTTCTATAATGAACTAATGTGGTGTCTGCCATATCATTTAGGCAAATATGTTTGATTGAAAATTCGAACTCTTTAGTATTTTCCTTTATGGACACATGTTTGCAGATTTCGATATCCATCATTACAAATTATATTTTTTAAATGACTTATACCCTTGCTATCAAGCCTATCATTGAACACTATTAAATTAAGCAAAGAATATATACACACTATTGGACATATATAAGTGTGTTACTTTTACAATTCTGTCAAAATAGTAAACATATTAATCACAAACAAAACAAAATAAATTCTAAAAAATAGCAAACTTATAGTACCTAAAAGATGATTAAAAAGAAACGGATTGATCAAGGATAGTGTTAGATGCTATGTCTTTAAGACAGGTTTCGCCCTTCATTTGGTACTTTGAGTTTTTCAAACGTCTATCTCCAAAGATACAATGATCCGCACGCACGGAAGAAACACTGCAATCTATGCATCTGGTGAACCATTATATTTATACTCTCTCTAATGACGACTAAAAAATGATGTGGAAATTTAATCTGTTGATTAGTCTTTAAAAGTGTGCGAAATACAGTTTATATAGAACTCTAAGTGATTCTCCAAAACAGTCAAGAGGTACATTGATCAGGTGTGTCTTATGGTTATGACTATTCTGGATCAACAGATAGATACAACTTAACGGTAATTAATTTAAATTAGCAAAATTAAATTTTGTTTAAAAAATAACACAAATGAGTCGGTCTTACTTGACCCAACCCAACCTGGCTTGGTGCGGGTGAGCGGACGCGTGTGTTTTTTGGGTTCAAGTCCAACATTGGCTAGGTCCTCCGGGACCTTTACAAAACTTGGGTGCCATTATTACCATTTTTCAAATAACTATTCAAGGATGACTTTAGAGAACAATTTTTCATTCAACTTTTAATGAGTTTGACCAATTAAATATTCGAATTAAATACATGGAGATTAACAAATTCTAATATGGACCCATCTCTAATAACACATGGGATCCACATTAATAAATGTCTAATATCTCTAACACGCACATTATCATTGAACAATATTTCATGATTTTGATGGTTTCACCAATTCACCCATTTCACATCGATTCTTTTTGATAACTACTTTTTTTTTTTTTTAATCTTTTCCAACAAAAGTAATAAACTTTATATCTTGATGAGAGATATTATCCGCACTCCCAAAAGAGGTCTCTTACATTTTTTTCTCATTTTCACACTCATGCAATAAGGGCCTGTTTTGTTGTCTAATTCGAAATTAAACAATTTTAAAAAATTTATATAAGGTTTGAGGTATAATCCATCATCTTAAATTAAAAAATTGAAGAAAATTATGGTCATCATCACAAATAAGAGTGAAAATTTAAAATAACATCAACTATAATGATAACTTCAATATTTTTAAAATATTCTAATTTAAAGTGATTAATTTATGACTTCGATCTTATGTAAAATTTTTAAATTGTTTAATTTCAAATTAGATGCCCAAACAAGCCTTAATAGTATTTCCTTAGTTTATACTCCCTCCGTTTCATAATAAGTGTCCTATTTTCTTTTTTGGGATGTTTCAAAATAAGTGTCTCATTTCAAAAGTCAATTGACTTTTTTTACTCATTTCTTAAAATACTCTTAAAAATGTTTTTTATTTTATTTTATTTTTTAATTTAAAAATTTGAGGGCAAAATTAGAATTTCAAAATATATACATTGATAGAAAAGTATTTAAAAATATTTTATTAAAAAACATATTTTTTCAAAAGAGACACTTATTATGAAATAGGAGAAATATGTTATGATGATGCTATTTTTATCGCAGAGTAATACTAGTAAATATCATAATAATTTAATCAAATCGTTGCACTGTGATTGATGTGGACGGTATATCACTCTATAATTAGTGCGTGTCATGAAAGGTCATCCATCAACCACAAGACGACGATCGTGATTGTAATTAGCACTCCTCTCCGATCCCTCCACTATCGCTTCATTAGAATGGGACAAAAGACTAAACCATCAATCTAGGAGCCGTGTTTTAGAGGGAAAAAAAAAATATCTCAGTGGAAGGACGGACTGGAGTTTCCATTGGGACTGCCTAAAAGGACAAAGATGAACAAATCGTTGGTGAGGAAAGTTATGATGTCATGTTATGATGTCATATAGAGACGTGCTTGAGAGGGATAAAAAATATCTCAGCGGATGGATGGACTGGAGTTTTCCATTGTGACTGCCTAAGAGGACAAAGATGAACAGATGGTTGATGAGAAAGTTACGATGTCATGTTATGATGTCATATATCTCTCATCATGTTTTGATGTCATATATCTCATCATGTGTGGATCAGAGTTTAAAGTCTTTGGGATTTAATAATAGAGGGCAGCTAGTGTCATCCCAAGACCTACTTTGTAATTTTGCATTCCTTACTTATGTTAAAAAAATCTTAAGATTTTGTGAGAAATATGAAAAATTCTAGTGAAAAGTGGTTACAATGGATGTCTATTAAAAAGTATTATTTTGAATAATTTTGAATAAAAAAGTTTTCTAAAAAAATTTATCATTTAAGTGAATTTTTTAGTTATTTACAATACTTGTTTCTGAAAAAATGTAACCAGTTAGATATGACAAATAGTCGAAAAACTTATTTAAACAAGAGATTTTGAAAAGACATTTCTTTTACAAAGTTGTTTAAAACAATGTTTTCTAGTAGACAACAAAACTGGTTTACATGAAAACCTACAATATTTTTCATAAAACCTTGAAAAGTTTTAAATAAGTGGGAGATAAAAAGCTAAGTTTTGGGGTGCCAATAATGGCCCCTTTAATGATATAATACCAAAATCCTTTAACAACTTTCCAGTGTGTAATTGACACGCGTTAATTTGGAATCAATGTAATAAATTTAATGATATTGTACATACATGCCTTGACTAGATTGCATGCCCAAAATAACTAGGGAAAAAAAATAACATGGCAAAGGGATTGAGCAAAATTTTTATGTGGGTATCACCTATTCATATATAATTTCAGAGCTATTTCTTTCCTAAGTAAACTGTGATTGAGCAAAGAGGACTGCGCATTCCGAAACTAGAGAGGGACTGGTTTAAGATAGTAAAATTTTAAAAGGAAAATTACACTTTCATTCCTCAACTTTTATTCAAAAATATTAATTTTACACCCTTTTATTTCGTTTTCAAACACTTTGGATCTCTCAAGTTTGGAAAAATGGTGTTTTATATCTTTTTGTTAGTAATTTGGTTTTCTGACAAAAAATAGTTGCCCGTGACGGCTCATAGCATTTTTTGGACCCTAGTAGTGGGAACAATTTTATTGTTTCACCAACATATGATAAAAGTATATTCGTAACTAAAATTGTTATTTCTATTAACCAGGGTAAGAGTTAAAATACATTTTTCAAACATGAGAGAGTCAAAGTGTTTGAAATAAATAAAAGGGGAAATCAATAAATTTTATAGAAACAAACAATGATCTAAATCTGCATGGATTTGATTCCTAACACAAGCTGGAACCTCCTCCAACCAGATTTGTACATCATCTAAATTCTTAGCAAATCTAGCCAAAAAATTCCTAGAAGATGAATATAAAAATTGAAGAAGTTTGTCTACAAAAGAAATAAAAAATAGAGAAGAATATTTTCATCCAACTATCCAAGTTGTACCTATTGGTAAACTTTGTTTTATGAATGTTCATTGAACAAAGCAAGCATACCTAAGAAAATCGAGACCGAAATCCAGTGATTACATAACATCAATTAGCGCTCAGCGATGGGTTTGATCAACCTACTGGAGGAATTTGAAATTGGAAAATGTTGCTTTTCAATTATATTTACAGGGTTGCTCTTCTTCGATATCTGTTTTGTTATGGTAGTGGGTGTTCCCGTAGTGTTATAGGTTTTTCTGCTAGGGCGTCCCTGTATTTTTGGGAGCCCTTTTTGGTGTTTTATCTATTTTAGCTGTTTTGGTGTATTGGGTGTATCTCTCTATCTTTAATAATAATAATAATAATAATAATAAATTGCTAGTAAAAAAATAAGTGTTGTTAATTTGTGTAGGTTTTTCTGGGTGGCATTCTACTCCAAACTTCATTGTTGATGATATTGCTTATGAATGCAATGGTCACCCATATTGTTGTTTTAGTCATTAGCCTTGTATTTCTTTCAATTTAAGGGAGTTTTTAGACCCTCTATGCGTAGTTTTCATTCTTTTATTGTGAGTCAGATAATGGCATTTTATAAACCACCAAGACAAAACTTGATTTTTTTATTTTTATTTTCTTTCCTTTACCTTATTCATTGTATTGTCCTCTTTTTCTTATTTTAATAAAATCCAAAGCCAATGGCACATGATTTGAGGTTGCCTAGGATGCTAATTAACCTAGTTGGTATGTTGGGTTCCTTAAGATACTTAAGTTGTTTCTTTAAATTTTTTTAAATAAAAGAAAATGAATAAATACATCAACTTTCAGCACATGAGATGCAAAGCCGGCTCAACAGGATAGCAATTAAGGTAGTTGCTTTACACTCAACTTGTTAAGGGCTCAACCACTTATTAAAAAGCCCATGGTTCCATTAAAAAATGCTTCATTTAAAATTTAGCCTTAAGTCACAATTTGCATTGGATCGCTCCAAAGAGATAGTAATAGAAGTTTTTTATTTTTTTATTTTTTTTTAATTTACACCTCATTATCGCACCCCTGAGTTAGTGCAAACATAACACTACTTCATATGAGTAATTTGAGTGGCAAGTGGATTAAAAAGGAAATTTCAAAACGTATGGACAATTCCACTAGACTATCACGCTATCGCCGTCATTAGAGCCTATCTCAAGCCAAGGACAAAGCCACATCGAGGCGAAGGTGGGCAGGCACCACCCTTGACCAAATTTATTTTTTAAATTTTATACCCTTAACTTTGTTAAATTTGAAATTTGCCCATCTTTATTATTATTTTTAAACCACTTTATTTTTCTTTTATACCCCTCTCTTTTTATTAATTTTCCTTGTATAAAACTCTTTTATTTTTCTTTGATACCCCTCTTTTTGTGAAACTAGAAATTCACCTCATCTCACCTAAGTTGGGGGCTCCCTTCCTATCCCAAAAGCCACAAGTATTCACTTTAAATATTGTAGCCGACCCAAGGAAGTCAACTGCTTTCTCATAGACTAGACCTTTTTATTATTTTTTATTTTGGTTTGAGTGGGAACTATGGACCCCATTGCTTATCACTTTTGAAACTTTGGCGCTGCTTTGGTAAAGACTTGGACCTCATTGCTCGACTCCTTTCCCCCTTTTTTTTTTTTTTTTTTTTTTTTTTTTTTTTCAATGGAAAAGGCAGATATTATTGCTTAACTCCTTAGACATGTACTGGTTGCTTGGTTAGGGTGGTTTTTCATTTTCATTTTTTTTTTTTTTTGGGAAAGATTGAAAGATAAACTAATTACGGGTTACTTTAAGGCTATGTTTGTTTGGTTGGGATGAAATGGGTAGGAATAAAATTTGATTCCATACTCAAAATAGTTTAGAATGAAATGAAATTGAAATAAACATTGCGGAATGAGTATCATTTTAATTTCACTACTACTGTTTGATTATTTTCCCATTTAATTATTTATTTCAAATATGTTATTTACAATGAGATTTCATTCCATCCATTCCATTCCATCTAAACAAATATGGCATAAGAGTTTGATTGTTTTCATTTTCCACCAATCCACATTGAATGTTAATTTGATTTCCAATGCAAAAAGTCACGACCGCAACATGCAATGCGCGCGGTATCTGCCCGACAAAGCTAGGACTAGTCCTATAAATACCTTGCAAAGTTGCAAGCATATCGATTGTGAGAGACAAAGAAGAAAGATGGAGATAATGGATTACCTCATATTTCCACTTTCAATTTTCCTAGTGTGGAGATGCATTCGTGTCTTCACATCCCGTCCAATCCACTCAAAATCCAGCACAACCAAACTCCCGCCGGGGCCTCGCCCTTTGCCAATCATCGGCAACTTCTTTGAACTTGGCAACAAACCTCACCAATCACTAGCCAACCTCTCCAAAACTTACGGCCCTTTAGTGACTCTCAAGCTTGGGAGCACTACTGTCATAAATGTATCCTCCCCGCACACTGCGGAAGAAGTCTTGCATAAAAATGACCATGTCATGTCGAACCGGCCGACACTGGACGCTGCACGAGCACTTGACCACCACGAGTTCTCGATGGTTTGGTTGCCTGCAGCTGCCCATTGGCGAAATCTCCGCAAAGTTTGCACTTTGCAGATGTTAACCGTGCAACGCCTCAATGCCAGCCAAGCTCTTCGTCAGAAAAAGGTGCAGGAACTTGTAGACCATGTCCATGAGAGGTGCAGTAGCGGTCTAGCTGTTGACATTGGTCGAGCCGCCTTCACGACGGCCCTTAATTTGATATCAAACACCTTTTTCTCGATCGATTTGGCTCACTATCGTTCGAATTCGTCTCAAGATTTCAAGGAGCTTGTGTGGAATGTAATGGAAGAAACTGGGAGGCCCAATGTTGCAGACTATTTGCCAGCCCTTAGATTTATTGACCCACAAGGTATACGTCGGCGGAATGCGGTTTATCTTAAGAAATTGTTCGATATTTTTGATGGGATCATCAATCAGCGGTCGCAACTAAGAGCTTCCTCTGTAACTTCTTCTGGGACCAATGATGTACTAGATGCCCTCCTCAGGCTCACCAAGGAAAATGATCATGAGTTCAGTTACAATGATATGAAACATTTGCTTCTGGTGAGTACCATTTCTCAATATTTGCTTCTCTATTAGTAGAAACTCGTTTTCAGTTCAATGCTCTGCAACTTATCTTATTACTGTGAATCTCATCGAGCAGGGGCATCAGAGAGATGGAATATGTTTGCGAAGTGCTGTACTTACAGCCCAACTCAATTTGTCTAAATTTACTTGCCTAATTGAAGTGGTTTTCGGCCCAACCAATTAAAAATTTCTTTAAAAAATTGTTGTCCATTATGGTAGTTGCTATGTCAGTCGGACAAATAGATTTTGACAAAAAACTAATAATTATAATAATAATAAACCGGGCTTCTAAATAATTTTCAATCAGTTAATTTCTCTATCATTCTATTTGAAATATTTCTTCCGTTCCTAAATAAGTAGTCTACTTTCCTTTTTGGGATGTTTCAAAATTATTGTCACATTTCAAAAGTCATTGGTTATTTTTTATTCATTTCCTAAAATACCCTTAAGAAGTATTCTCTCTTTTTCTAATGTTTTGCACACTTGAGGGTAAAATTGGAATATCAAAATATATGCATTGATGTGACAGCATTTAATAGGGTTTTCTTAAAAGCATGTTTTTTCAAAGGGAAACTTTGAATGGCCATTTAATCAACTCCAATAATTTCCATTCTTTGAGCCCAACCTTCACATCTAGTGATAAGTGGGTTGTTATATCCATTGACATAATACTAGAATAAAGCAAACAAATTGTTTAATTTTGTCCCTCACACTTCTTTGTATCAGGACCTATTCATCGCAGGGACGGACACAACCTCAAGCCCATTGGAATGGGCAATGGCAGAGTTACTACACAACCCCACAACAATGGCAAAAGCACGAACTGAGCTTCAAGAAGTCATTGGCAAGGACAGGCCAGTCGAAGAATCAGACATCGCAAAGCTCCCTTACTTACAAGCAGTAGTAAAAGAGACTCTTCGGTTGCACCCACCAGCCCCACTCCTATCTCGCCACAAAGCTGGAAGTCGACGTGGAAATTGGCGGCTTCACAGTGCCAAAGGATGTGCAATTGGTAATCAATGTATGGGCTATAGGCCGAGATCCCAACATATGGTCAAACCAGAATTCATTTGTGCCCGAAAGATTTCTAGAGAGCAAGATTGATTTCAAAGGACGAGATTTCGAGCTCATTCCCTTTGGTTCTGGAAGAAGGATCTGTCCTGGATTGCCGTTGGCTTATCGGATGGTGCACCTCATGTTGGCCTCTCTTCTCCACTCCTTTGATTGGAAGCTTGAAAATGGGATGAAGGCAGAAGATATGGACATGAGTGAAAAGTTTGGTCTCACATTGCAGAAGGCCATGCCACTTCGGGCTATTCCTGTACGAGTGCAACGACCATTACCCATATAGCTAGCTTAGGATCTTCCATAACTTATAAGCTTTAAAAAATAAAATAAAAAAACTATAGGTATGTTAAATAAAGAACATGTTTCTTAAAAAGCCTACACAACTATTCTTAGTTGTCGGGCTTGTGCAAGCTTTGTGTTTGTGTGAAGGTAATGAATAAAGTCTGTATTATAAAAACCGCTCTGTCTCTCTCTCCACAGTGTGAATGCTCCCAACAAGTGTATCTTCGCATCCTTTCTCTTTTGCCTGTGTACACACATGAAGACTTGGATCGTTTTAAGCTGGGGCAAGCTTACATCAGAATTAATTAGCCTCCTTTATATATGGTGCTACGGTGCTACCGCATTATGGGAAAATGGGCAATTTGGACCAACAGAAACAGATCGACGACCAGATTTATTTATTTATTTATATTGGCCGGGTAGAAACAAACACCACCTAATATAAGACGGTTCTAACTAAATCTTCCCAAAGAAGGACCAAAATATCTATAGGAAATTTTGCATCCCAAATCAAATTATGTTTAATCCAGATCAGCTGCTTTATTGCTTTCTCTAACTAATTTTCAGGATTATACTACTGTCCAAAATAATAGTAAGATAATCATTCAGAATAGGATATTATATATTCTAATTAACTATTGGGGCATAGCCGAAGCGTTTGATACTACTTATTAGGCGCAACGGAGGGGTTGATATCGCTATGTTGGAATATGTTGGGCACACACAATCTCTTGAAGTAAATAGACTTATTTTGTAACCCAACTTCTACTTATTTCTTACACTTGCTTGTTTGTGTGCTTACACAGTGTATGCTGTAGGATCCTTTATATAACATTTGTAAATAGATCATTATAAATTCATACACGAAAAAACTTAATAACTAGGACACGAACACACTAATGACCAGTACATGTACTCACCAAATACATAAATTAACCATCATGTCTACTAAAATACTTATCTATGTACCTAATTACGAATTACCATCTCAACATTAACGCCATCTCTCTAAATTTCAAAGACTTTTTTTTTTTTTCACCAGATGATTGGAGAACACACACGTGCAAGCAGAGTTGAAACCAAAACCTCTGCAAACCCCAAACCCCTATTGGGATGGGACATGCCCCTTAGGGCCATTGGCAATTTCAAAGACTACCAATAATAATTTTTGCATCACTTTCTATATAAATATTCCCAATATCTTTTTGGTAGCTAAGCAAGAGACCATTTTAGAGAGCAAGTTTCCATATTAGGGACCATAATATTATCATCTATCCACGTGTATGATAACAGGACAACCACAATTATCTCTAATTATCGATTCCAGTGCTCCTGTTTTACATTTAATTGATCCATCAAAATAATTATCATAGAAAGAATCCATAAATAAATTTTGCAATTTTCTTTGTGTTCATATTTTCCAATCATTGCTGTAATGAACCTCTAATACCGGGCAATTATTGGACACTTTTAGGCCATCTTTGTTTAGTTGAAATGAAATGGAATGGATAGAAATGGAATCTGATTCCATGCTTAAAGTAGGTTAGCTAGAATAGAAAGGGACTTAAAGTAGCTTGTCCAAACATGCTATTTGATTCCATTCTCATTTAAATTATCTCATCCAAACACGCTATTTGAAATGAATTAGAATGTGATTCCATTCCATTCCAGCTAAACAAACATGGCCCTAGAGTTGAAACCAAGATTCTAAAGATGGAGTTAGGAGAAACTTCTAGTCTTGGCCAGGTACCTGCCACTGAAAGTTCATCACATTCAGCGGCAGTAGATAGGTCAAATTCTATAAATAGTTTATCACTTTGAACGGGTCGTCCACGACCGCCAATGAAAATTTGCATGCCAAGATGGTGTAACGTAATGACCTTTTACTTGAAAAAAATCCTCTTTTTTGAAATATTTTCATGAGTCATGACATAGAGTGCGACCTTCTTTGGTTTTGGAAAATTGATAAATTCATTTGGTCATGGTTATGGTTATGGCTTCTTTAATTTCCATTGTAAGAGCACTATATTTTCTCAGTTTTGGAAAATGAAGGCATTCGATCATTAGTCATGGAGAATAGTATTGCCTTTTGATTTTGAAGACTTAATTACCTGAAAATGTCCCTCCCCCACCCACCCCCAACCCTAGTTACCTAACCTTGTTTTGGGTTTCTTTTAAACAAAAAGTTGTTCAATTGATCAAAATCAAGAATGGATTTAAATAAAAATTAAAAAAAAAATTAAAAAAAAGAAAAAGAAAAAAAGAATGGATTAAAAAGAGGAGAAAGGCTATTGCTACCACATAAAGTGTTTTAAACCTCACTAAACATTTTTTAAGATTTAATAAAAAATATAAAAGGTTTTTACAAAAACTAGTCGCACTATCTACTAGAATACATCATTTTGAACAATTTTGTACAACAAAATTTTTCTAAAATCTATTATTTAAGTGGACTTTTTGGTGATTTACAATTTTTGTTTCATTTTTATAAAATGTTTCATGAAAAATTATCAAAAACGCTACTTAAACGATAGATTTTGGAAAATTTTCTTTTGCAAAGTTGTTAAGAATGATGTTTTCTAATAGATGACGTGAATATTTTTCGTACAAATCTTTTATATTTTTCATAAAACCTTAAAAAGTGTAAACTTGGTGAGAAAGTTAAAGTACTTTATGTGGTGATAGTAGCCTGACTCTAAAAAAAGAGTTGAACATGGGCCACATGGCTTCTTAGTCTAGGTTTGATGGCAATGTGGACATTCTAAGCCCTTTAGCTGAGAAAGCCTTTTGAAATATTGTAAATTGACGAAGGCTTTCAAGTGGTTTTGGTACCAAAAGTCCACTTGATCTGAGAAAAAGTTCTCAAAGTTCTAAGAAATAAATCATTTTGAGTGACTTTGGTAGCAGAAGGTTCTTCTTAAGACTTCTGAACCATATTGTGTGCATTAAATTTTACCTGCAATCCTCATACAGGCATGGTGCCTATGGTGCCTGCCAAAGAGCCTTCTACAGTCCAAGTTAGTAAGGAAAGGATAGATGTATGGATTGAAATATTGTACATATATCATAGAGGATTAGCTAAGATCTTTGATATATAGGATTCACGAGCTAGAGTTTAGTCAATTAGTTGACATTTGATTGAACTTCCACCTTTCCTTCTTGGCAATTATGATACGATGATCATCTTCCAATTGTAGGCTTGGTTGGGTTTGAATTATATTTCTTTTAGGATTTTCCATCCTCAAGAAAAACTTATATGCACCTGTGATGTGATACGATTGATGTGATGTCACAAGCTAATAGGAGTAAAATAAAATGAGATTGTCATAATACTTTTTTACCCTACAATCCTACTTTATTTTATTCACATTGGCCCTTGACACCATGTAGCGGTATCGAAAGACTCACTCCCTCCCTGAATGCAAGGGTTTGGATATGTTGGTTGAGATTTGATGTTCGGGCCAATTCTAGACCTGGGCCCGCTTGGGCCGGTTATTCATCTGACAGGTCGGCTGGGTTCTCGCAGTCCTCTAGGGTGAGTCAGACATTTCACACCCCACCACAATGGCCTGGGTTGAATGATACCCCATCTTGAATTTCTTTCTGTCCTCCTTCCCTTCTCTCCCCCAGCCCACCTCAATTATAGAAATTATGTGATGGAAAATTTATGGATTTTGTAAACAATTTATTTTATTAAACACAGTGAACATAAATAAAATTAATAAATTAAAATTAACTCATGAGAATGTGGTGGAAGAAAAAACTGGATAAATAAAATAGTGGTAAAAAATGGTAATTATACTTCTCATGTAGAGGCAATATAAGGGTAAATTACTGAAATAGGTTTGGGCTAAGAAAGGCCCAAATAAACATTTATATAGAGCCCAATCATAAGATGGACTGAATTTTTTTCTCTATTTTTTGGCATCAACCCCAATTGAGTTTTCAAATCCTCTTCTAGGGATTACTGGCTGCCTTTGTGGGGGGTTCAATCGCATTTTCATGATAAATTCAATGACAACATCAACCGATTGGGTTAGAGTCTGAAGGGATTTTCGAGTTCTCATCTGTATCTTGTAATTCTTTTTCATAGTATATTTAGGTTCGTACCCCCCCCCCCCTCTCTCTCTCTCTCTTCCCTTCTTCCCTCTTAAAATACTTGTGTTTGGGTTCCGCATAAAATTTATATGTTGATAAATAACTGCCTGTTTATGTAAAGGTATATCAACGTTGTTTATGTAAAGGTATAATTCATATATGATAATTTCCTTGACAATTTGTTAAGTCTTAGAAATCTAACTTATACTAAGTGGGGTTAAAATTCATTTTGTATTCAAATTTAGTGGCATCCAAGGGTGAACTAACTAAGGAGAAGTAAGCGTCAATAAATTGAAACAAACCTCAGGGAATGCAGAGTAATTTTCTAAATATTAAAAGAGACTAGTGTAATTTTATCAAATCTCAAAGAAGATCGGTGAAATCTTTTCCTTCTATCCTTTTTCTTTTAATTTGATGGATTAAGTGAGCCCAACGTTATGGTTTTAATTGATCCCTTCTTGGTGCTTATTTAAATAGAGAAAGGTTGTGATGTGGCTAATGAATTGGATTGGAGGGTTATTGTTTTGATAGGTGTCTGCTTGGCGTATTGATTGGAGGGTGGCCAGACAGACAAACGAAGAGGCCATGTGTTACAAGGCAAATAATTAAAAAATCCAACAAATATAAGTTAACCAAGTCACCAAGGGGACATAGGTAAGACTAATTTATTCAACATCAATTAATGTTAGTAATCCCAGTTAATACACCTTCCCTAACTCCAATTATGCAGATATATCCAACCTTCTGGAGCCATTAGACCAGAATTTGATGCTCTCCAATAGTTATATGGAGAGCGGTTATTCTCATTAGGGATGTGCAAAAAACCGCCCGATCTGCTAAATCAAACCAATTCGCTGCATTCCGTGTCAACTTAGGTGGTTTAAGACATTAAGCGGCGCGGTTAGGGGTGGATTGAGCAATAAAATTGACAGTTTGGTTTGATTGACGAGTTAAACATTGTCAAACCGTTAATAAACCAAACTGACCCACCTTTAACAACATATGTATAAAATTATAAAAATCAAATATAAAAATCTTCTTATAACAATTATCGATGGCCAAATTGATAACCTTAGGCTTTAAATTCCTAAGTCCCCAAACGATACATATCAACTCATTAAAATATGACAATATTTACATACCTAAGTTCCTATTCTGAAACACGGAATTGGGTTGCATATTAGTGTATTTTATTATTTCTTACTGCTATTTTGTTAGATTATTATATTTTAAGTCTTTTAGCAAGATTGGAAACTAATTTAACATTAATTATTTCCAATTTCATTTACATTGATTGGGTGTTAATTCTCACAAAGTCATAATTTACACTTTCGACATTAATATATTGTGAATGTGTGTATCAAGCTTTACATAACCAACTAAAATGGTTAAATTTTTTGGATTAATTTACAACTCATTGATTAAAGTCTAATATATATTTAAAAATGCCCAATTAGAAATGGCATGATTGAAACCGCCAAACCTGCCCAAACCTGCTAGTGATAAACCGCCTAAAAAATCAACCAACCTCCCAGTTTTTAGCACGTATGGTTGGGTGGCGGGTTGAAAATTTTGTAACCCACCATTAGTGGGTTGGTTGATATTTTCCCTCTAAACCGCTTCAAACCGACCCGCGCACATCCCTAATTCTCATCACAAAAATTGTTTCATACATCTTACTTATTTTAAGTTTTTGATGGTTTTATAATAAATTATAAAAGGTTTTCATGAAAACTAATTAGAGTGTCCACTAAAAAATTATCATTTTAAACTAATTTTATTGAAAAAAGTTTTTCCAACATCTATGATTTAAGTGGACTTTTTGACCATTTACTGTCTTTGTTTTGTAAAAATAAAATTGATGGTAAATGGCAAAAAAGACTATTTAACAATAGATCTTGAAAAAACTTTATCCTGAAAAGTTTGTTTAAAGTGATGTTTTTTAATATACAACACGACTAGTTTTTACTGAAAACCTTTAAGATTTTGGGTATGGTTATTTATGCCACACTTTCTGCTGTTCACTTGTAGAAAGTAAGTGTGTGAGTAGAACAAATATATAGTATAAATAGCCGCACCCTTATATTTTTTACAATATTTTATGATTTTGATGGTTTCACCAGTTCACCCATTTTACATCGATTTGTTTTGATAACCTTTTTTTAAATCTTTTCCAAGAAAAGAAATAAACTTTATATCTAACGAGAGATATTACTCGCACTCCCTAAAAGATGTCTCTTACATTTTTTCCTTATTTCCACACTCACACAATAAGGGCCTGTTTTGTTATCCAATTCGAAATTAAACAATTTAAAAAAAAAAAATTACATAAGGTTTGAAGCATAATCCATTATCTTGAATCAACAAATTGAAGAAAATTATGGTCATGATCACAAATAAGAATGAAAATTTAAAACAACATCAACTATGATGATAATTTCAATATTTTAAAAATATTCTAATTCAATGTGATTAATTTATGACTTTGATCCTATGTAAATTTTTTTGAATTGTTTAATTTCAAACTAGATGCCCAAACAAGCCATAATAGTATTTCCTTAATTTTTATGTTACGGTAGTGATAGAAATATTGCAAACTAATACTAGTCACAATCATTACAGTTTAGTTGAATCATTGTATTGTGATTAATGTGGACCGTCTATCACATTATAATTAGTGCGTGTCATATACATATTTAAAATCTACGAAACCTCATCAATCAACCACAAGGCGGCAACCGCAATTGTGATTAACACTCCTCTCCAATCCCTCCAGTTAGTCTCAGACCGCCGCTTCATAAGAATGGGACAAAAGACTAAACCATCAATCTAGAAGATGTGTTTTAGAAGGTAGAAAAAAAATATTTCAGCGGATGGACTGAAGTTTTCCATTGTGATTGCCTAATAGGACAAAGATAAAAAAGGGGTTGCTGAGAAAGTTGACACACCTATGGTCCACGTCCATCTATTTTTTATTTTTTTATTTTTATTTTTATTTTTGGCTAAGTAAAACGGCAGAGGGGGACAACCAACGATAGCAATCTACCATTGGGCGTTACTATAGGAGCCTTTACTCGTTGAGAAATGTTCGGTTTGAGTCATAGTTTATGGTCCAAATGACAAGTCTGTCACCTCAGCTTCACCAAAGATCTAATGGGTACACAACTAATCAAAATGGAAGGGGGTTCAAAAAAGACTCCGTCACACCTGGAACCCATAACCATCTTAAGCAAAAGCCTTAACCATTAGGCTACCACCCTCGGTGGTTTGTCCATGTGTATTTGGGGGGGGGGGAGTTAGGACTTAGGAGGGTTGGTCCACGTCCATTTGTGGGCCAGTGACTATCATTTCTCATAGAGTCAGCTTTCACTTCCCTAATGCTGTCTTTTTTACATAAAAATTGGGTGCTGCTATTTGCACTCCTTGGGTAACCTCCTACACTTCCTTTTGTCTTTCAATAGTTTAAAATGACACTTATACCCATAACGCTAAAACAACTACAGACTCGACGACACCCCTTTGACCGTCCAGTCGGTGACACCAACATGACGACAGGAATGTCAGAGAAATAAGATTCCGACTACTCTCGTCGATAAAAATGTTGCTTCTAAACCTTCAAACTGCTAAATCTCTGCAATGATTATTAGTATGATTTCTTCTGTGAGATTATCGAAGGGGTCGATGATGGGTGGGTGAAGGGTGGTTCTTCTTCAATCCCTGTTCTTTTATTTGCGCATGGGTATCTATATATGTATGTATCTTGTACCATATAAAAGAGAAGGTTTTCTCAATAATGGATTTTCACTATGTTTTGTGTTCCTTTGTTATGGGTATATGCAGAGATTGGAACAATCTACAAAATAAACAATGTTAATAGTAACATGAATCTACAGAATGATTAATAGAACAATATAAATATAATTTATGCAACAATAATCCAAGTAGAGATAATATGAACGGAGCAAAACTAAATATATATTATTAAATTTAAAAAAATCAAACAATATACAAACGATAGAAAATAGTCTGGAGTTGTAGAGAAGCACATAGTCACGGTCCTAAAGTCGTTACATGCCTCCCCACGTGTGGGTATTAGTGGTTGCACACGGCTCCAAGATACAACCCTATTCTTCGCAAGCTGTTTGATCTGTAGCACACGCCTACAGCAGACAGGGTGCCAAGAATGTATTAAATCGTCCCAGAGTATATGATAGAAAATAGTGAAGAAAGAATCAAGAGAGTCTGATTGCAAGAAAAAAGAGATATTTGTAGAGAAGAGTCTGTGTCTCTAACCATGTAATAGATGGACGTTTTGGTTAAATAGACCCTAGAAACCTTACAGAATGTTCCTCCATTAAAGTATAGTACCGTTGGGTAATAAACTTAAATACAAGAATGGTAACTATTGACTCTTAAAAAAGGTAATAAACCAATAAAATAAATTATTAAAAACTTCAACCAATAAAGGCAACTCATAGAACATATAAGTTTTAAAACTTTTCCATTAAAACACATAAAACTTTAACAATTATTACGGTATGTGATTTGTTTATGTTAGCTAGGGGTGCAACTTGGTTTGGGAAATTCCGAGGACCGGACCGTTCTGAGCAATTCGGTCCGGGACTGGGACGGGACAAACAGTGTTCGGGACGGGACTCTAGGACAAATTTTAAAAACCGAATTTTTTCGGGACAAGACTCGGTTTAGGGGTGTTCAGTACCATCCCGTGCCGAATTCCCGAACTGAATTCCCGGATTGAGTACCGATTAAATATAATATATATATATATATATATATATATATATATATATATATATATATATATGTATATATATATTATTTATTTATTATTATATATAATATATAATATATAATTATATATTACTAATATTTCGGAATATTTTCGCCTTTTCAGCCCTTTCCGACACTGTTTCATTGTAACTCAACAAAACAAAAAATTATGAATGAATGAATGAATTATAATTAATGATTATGTATGTCACACCCCAAATCCAAGAGATTGAGTCTGAAGGCGCAATTAAACATTCGTATCTCAACCATTTTTGTGATCAATTAAATTCATCCATCCATAATAAAATTTCCAACAATCAAATTTGATGTACTAATAATCTCCAAAAATTCAGTGATGTCATAATCATCAACAATAACTAAAAATAATTGAAAAGTTGTTTACTCAAACCTCATAACTCCAAACTTTAACAAATAACATCTAAAAATAAGTCCAAAAATCCTTTCATAAGTAAAAGAATCACTACGGAAACTAATAATAATAAATGTTCAATCTAATAGCTGCTAGCTTGATGCGCTCTAAGCCTCCACTGCACTTGGCCTAGCAATCTAACAAACTGCTCATCTGAAAAATATATTGTAAGGGTGAGTATAACATACACAAGAATAAGCCAAGCCAATCGCACGAGTTTTTCATAAAAATGTATATCGATGAATCATATGCTAGTAACCTCAATTAAATATTTTTCAAAAGATGTTCAGATAAATACAAATTTTTAGAATTCTCATATCAATAACAGATTTCAAATAAACATTCAGAGCTTTTAGATCAGAACGAACATATATTTATTTTGTAACTCTGGCTAATCACACAAATGACTCATACAGATTGACCCGAAGGTCCAAACGGTGCTCCTATCAAGAGGAGGCTTTAACAGAGCATTGGTACCAAAGATCAGTAATATCCCCTACTAACCGGGGCAGAGCATTGGAACCAAAAGGAACCAAAGGCCAATAACTTAACCCCTACTGACCAGGGCTAGACATAAGGCAGTCATACCAGACTTTCAAATATAATCATTTTGGCTAAATATAATTTCAAGTAATCAATAAATCATATCTAGCATTACTTGAATCGAAATACAAAATCATTTGCTTGGCTCATACAAATAAATTAGACATTTTTGAATGTATATAAAAATCATTCGTGAAAATAATTTATTTAACAAATAAAACATTTGTTATAAGTAAATTGGCATGTCATACTCCCATTTACCTCAAGTGATAACGTTAAAATCTAAGTAAATGCCTCCACTTATCGATACTTAGTTCAAAGCTAAGATAAAAAATAATATTACTATTAATAAATTATGGTCTAAGACTAATAAACAATTATAATTAACTAAAGGATTAAGTTATAATTCCAACTGTCCACCTAATTACTAAACTTAATATGATTTATTAGTTAAATTAACGTGCTATTGAAATAATGAAAATCAAGCTATAATCTATTAATTTTTTAATATGCTTCATAGTCCAAATCACTTTGTCAGGTTTGTAGTGTAGGCCATGGAAAACCCAATCCAAAATTGTGAAACCCAACATAGGGGTCCCATGCAAAAGTGTGCACAAGAACTTGTACATAGGTGTGACCACACATGATAATTTTCCATGCCCAACACCAAAAGCTAACCATTAAACACCTTTTTTCCTGTAGCATAGTACGGATCTATGTGGATACATGTGATTACACTACAAGTCTATACATGAGCCCAAACCAATTTAACAGCAACATCACCGTACCCATACGGATTGCCCTTTTTTTTATAAATAAAAAAAAGAAATCAAATCCATTCATAGTAATGCTGCTACTGAACCAACCCCTCACGGTATGTCTATAATAGCCTGAGTAACGAAAAATATATATATCCTATATATATCTATATACCAAACTTGAGGACAAAAGCATGAAGTCTCACCACGAAAACGATGTGTGCGCGTGTATATATATATATATATATATATATAATCTGATAGATATATTGAAAAGCTTGAAGATTTTACCTACCTTATGTTTCACTTGAAGGGAAGATAATGAAATATCTAGGACTGCAAGTCTACCTCTCTGAGAGTCTTAACATCTGACAAAAGAAACTAATTCTTATTTATTTATTTATAAGGATCCTTATATACTAACTAATTAGGGTAAAGTGTTTGGTTATTGGGTTTACCTAATCCAAGTATATCTTATCCCAAACAGTGTAGTATAAAATTAGCCTAATAAAAATCAAATTTAAACTTAAGATTTTAGACTTGAAATAAATTAATAATTTACGGAAATGCAGGGCATTACAATGTATTTATGATTTTATGTAGCCTATTTTGTGGAAGAGCAGGTATATGTAGCTCATTTTGTAGGCTAATCAAGTTGACAATTTTTAATTGGAAGTAGTTATTTTTAATTTTTAATTCAGGGAAAACAAACTGATAAATACCGAGAACCGGACTGTTCCGTCCCGGTATTTTTTGGGACGGGACGGGACGGGACAATATTAAATTCGGTTTGATTCCGGTATTGATTTTCAAGTCCCGAATTACTTCAGGACGGGACGGATATACCCCTGTCCCGAACCGTCCCGTACCAAGTTGAACCCCTAATGTTAGCCCAAGTGAAAATCACTAGAGGGGGGGATGAATAGGGTTTCAAGGCTAATTATAGGAATTAATGCAATTTCAAAATAATTATTGCAAATAAATAATATTTACAATTTAACAAGCAAGATAAGCAATAAAGAGATAAAAGGAGAGAGATTGCAAACGATGTTTTAACGAGATTCGGCTTTCCTACCTACGTCCTCGCCTCAAGAGCTCTGCTTGAAGATTTCACAATCCACTATACCAATCTACTTCATAGATTGTAGATCAAACCTTTACACAATTTCTTTCACTGGGTGGAGATCAAATCTTTCACCAATCTACTTCACGGGTGTAGATTAGACCTTAATCCAAGTGTTCTTCACTAACACTTGCTCAACAATTACGATTCACACAACCCTTGATTACAATGATTTAAAGTTTTTTGTTGCTTAAACAATCTCTCTTAGAGAGTAAATACAATAGCTTGAAAGCTCAACTCTCTTCTAATGATTGCTTAATTGATGCTCATCAATGTTTTAAGGCTAGGAATGAATGATATTTGATTTCAATGTCATTCAGCACTTGTAGATGTGTTCCAGATGAGTATTTATAGTCTTTTGGATTCAAATAACCATTGGAAAAGAACCAGACAAAAATATGGCCGTTTGAAACACTTTTGGTATAATATCATTTTGAAAAACTAGCCGTTAAAAGAGCAATATCGCAAATTCAGGTCGACTGATTTAGGCAGACTTAGTCCATGCTTCAAGGCTTGCTCTCTAGTAAATTCAGTTGACTGATTTCAACAATGAGTCGACTGATTTCTCATTTGATTTGACTAAATTCACATTTGAGTTGACTAAAATGGGCAGTAAACTCTATAATGTGATTTTAAAAGAGATTTGATCAGTTAAGTCCATCAACATTAATTTAGGCCTTATGCAAATGATAAAACCAAAAAGTTTAAAGGTCCTAAGGTCCACCTAGGTCAATAGAACAATAACATGAGCAATCATGTACAATTAGAACCTATAATCTCACTCATAGCCTATAAAGTCTTCATCGATGTGGTCTTGAGTGTTTGTAGGTGTTTTGTATGCTTTCTACGCTCATATGGTGCTATGCTTGATTGTCCTTGATGTCTTCAGCATGTGCTTTGAGTTCTATGTCATGGATATGTCTTTGTGCTTCATTTGAACCATGTGCTTCAGTTAATTGATCTTTGAGCTTATGCTTGAGTATCTAGCTTTGATTAATATCTGACATTTAACTATTAATACCAGTATCGATCCTTTATTATCATCAAAATCTCGGATATACCCTTGGTTGAATAACCTTAGGCCAATAATTTATTATTTTTGTTATCCAAGTTTTTTGTTTTTATAATGGGGATTATAATGCATTTTGTGTGATAATTCCGTAAATACTTCGGATAATTTCTTATATGTTCATATCGTAATTGTATGATGCTTGAAAGTTATCACGTAGTGTGAGACTACATGAAGGAACATGATTTTGAATTGGTTTATTATGTGTAAAATAAAAATTAGATAAAACAACATGAATGTGGGGTTCATTATTGATAATATTCATTGTGGCATATTATAAAAAGTATTTTAATATGGGGGTAAAAAATTTATTTTATAGATTGAAAATTATTCCAATCTTGTTTTTATGGAAATTTATATTGTAGAAACATATAAAATTTTGTTATTTTTGAGATATGTCATTTTAATTATTAAACATCATATGAAGAGTATTTATGGACATAGAAAATAAAGTAGTCAATTTATTTGGAGCAAGTTATTATCAATTGGGTACTTACACTACATTATGTACATTGAGATTATGGATGGTTCTCATAGAGAATAGTGATATTTATCATACATATTTTATTTATTTAATGAAAGTCATAAAATTCATTATGCATCCTATCATGATTATAATTTGTTTTAAGATAGAAACATACATTGTTCTTGAGATGGTTGTCAGAAATTATATTCGCTTTCAATTTGTGTTACTTGTGAACTCATTAGAGTAAAAATATTCATTATTGTGGGGGTTCACTATATTGGCATGTCTATTTTATTTAAATTTGACTAATGTGTATGTGAAGCTTTATATGATGCAAGAGACAAAATGATGATGCCAATATAATTGTGAGATGCATAATGTGGTGTATAAAATGATATCTAGGAAATATAGTCCTAAATATGTCGAGGAAAGGGGTTAAGCCCACAGTAGTCACCTAGGGAGGTAACCTAACTTTTATGATCGGAGATCCCAAGAAAAAGGTTCAATGTGGTAAAAACAATCCATACTGCGTGACTCAAATTCCAGCACTCTTTAAGAGTAGACTCATGCATAAAATTTTTCCTACCCCATTCCTATGACATAGTGCTGATGACATGTGACGTTTAGGAAGGGTTATACCTTGAATGAGCCCAAGGCGAATATTCTTTCGTGAGGTACTTGTCACATGTACCCTTAGAGGACTCACTTAAGTGAGAGTTGTCGTGAAGCCGTGACTATGAGAATAGGGCTATTCTTTAGAAACTCTCATGAGAATCAAGATCGAGCACATAGCCTTTAATAGTGCTAACCGGCACCAAGTATATGTATCAATACTGTATGTGTGATAGTTGAATTCTGGTAAAAGGAATCTAGTTCAAGACCTAGTTCACTGTGATTCCTTCAGAAGGAAATTGTAAACACTAAGTGTAGGTTCAAGTTTGGAAGACTCTTACACCCATTGCATAGTATATAATTGCCCAAATATTTTATCTATATATATATTTTTAGAGTTTTGAATCTTGTGGAGGATTCTAAAGTTTTATGTGTTTTAATGGAAAAATTTCAAAACTTATATGTTTTATTTATTGCCTTTATTGGTTGAAATATTCTTAACAGTTTTTAATAATTTATTTTATTGGTTTATTACCTTCTTTAAGAGTCAACAGTTACCATTCTTGTATTTAAGTTTATTTCCCAACGATACTATATTTTAAAGGAGAAACGTTCTGTAAGATTTCTAGGGCCTATTTAATCAGAACGTTCATCCATCACATGGTTAGAGACACAGACTCTTCTCTACAGATAGATATCTCTTTCTTCTTGCTATCAGACTCTCTTGGTTTTTTATTCACTATTTTCTATAATATATTCTGGGGTGATTCGATACATTCTTGGCACCCCATCTACTGTAGGCATATGCTACAGGTCAGACAACCTGCGAGGAATAGGGTTATATCTTAGAGCCATGTGAAACCTCCAATACTCGCACGTGAGGAGGCATATACAACTTTAAGGCAATGACTATGTACTTCTCTACAACTTGAGGCTATTTTTTTTTATCATTTTTATACTATTTGATTTTGTTTAATTTAATAGTATATATTTAGTTTTGTTTCGTTCATATTCTCTCAACTTGGATGATTGTTGCATAGATTATATTTATATTGTTTTATTAATCGTTCTATAGATTTATGTTATTATTAACATTGTTTATTTTGCAGATTGTTCTAACAGTATCGACCTAAGAGAGGCAAAAAAAGAAAAAAGAAAAAAAGAAAGAGAATAAAGCTGGGGGGATCTCTGACGCCCACATACCCATCACCCACAAACCCTTCCACCAGCAGCCGAGGAGCATCACCCATCAATGGAACTGCACCCCCCCACCCAACTCAAAAAAAAAGAAAAAAAAAAACATAGAATGAGGGTTTTCTCTTTTCTGGAAAAGTCGCCGATAACTTAAATGGAACCTCTAATAATAGAGGGCAGTTAGTGTCATTCGCAGATCGGATTAGAATTTGGTGAAGTTTGGGACTTTAACTACATGATGAAGTTATTGCTAGATTGACGCCATATGGCAAGGAAGAAGAAGGGATGGCTCGGATTCACTAGTAACAAAGCATAAAATGCTTCGAGTTATATTTGGGTAGCCCAGCCCAAGGTCTAGTCCAAAGTTAGCCCATTTTATTGTAAAGGGAGCGGCTATTGCAACCCCCTAAAGATATAAGTTGCCCCCCCTTGATGTCCTCACCTCCCCCCCCCCCCCCCCAAATTTATATACCCACCCCTCTCAAAGACTAAAATTTCCCTTCTTCTAAATAAACCCTAACCCTTCTCACCCACCTCTCTTACCCACGCCATTCTCGACGAGGAAGCGCGACGACCGGTGAAGAAGGGCGACGGTGACGGTGAGCACGAGCACCCCTTCTTCCTCTTCTCTCTTCTTCTCCTCTTCTTTCTTTCTTTCTTTCTTTGTTTTTTTTTTTTTTTCCTCTGCTGGTTAGATCTGTGCAAGGGAGGTTTTTTTTTTCAAAACCTCCATTTTTCCGACAAGGGAGGTTGTTCCTTTTCTTTCTTTCTTTTTTTTTTTTTTTTTTTTTTTTTTTTTTTTTTTTTTTTTTCCCCTCTATTGGTCAGATCTGTGTGTTTTATGGCGAAGGAGGTTTTTTTTTTCAAAACCTCCATTTTTTCCGGCGAAGGGAGGGAAGAGAAAGAAAAAGAAAGAAAAAAAAGAGAAGAAGACGGAAGAGGAGGAAGGAAGAAGAGGGTTTGTCACACCCCATTTTTGCACCACCTTACTAGGGCTCATCATTTCATGCATGTTTTTGTTTTGTTTTTGAGTCTAGTCACTTGCATTAGTTTTCTAGAGTCACAAGGACAATGGATATGAATTTTGGTTCAAATTGGAGTTGATCTTGAGGGATAATAAGAGCTTTTGTGACTTGAGGGGCATAATCGTCTTTTAAGTCCCAAACTTTTCATTTGACCCTGGAATGATCTCCAAATTGTCAATTGGAGTTCATATGGATGCATATGAGGTATTTCTAGGTTCAATTTTGTACCGGTTGTCATCTTAAGTCCCGTGGCCCTGATGATGAGTTTAGTGTGGTTATTTACGGATTATCCTTGAAGAATTAGTGCGAATCACAGCATGAGATTTTTGGTTAAAATGAAAAGAAAATTATTTTATTAAATTAGCCATTTTTATCATGACACTAACACGTGTACGTATGTGATGAGTGTGTGTACGCACATACGATACATGTGCATGCGTGTTAGCGGTCAGTCTCCCAATTTTTATAAAAGACAATTTCCTTTTCCTATTCAGATTAGAAGTCTTTTATCATTATAAAATACCTTTTGATTATTCTCCAAAAAGACCTAGTCTAGGAAGGAAAGGGAAACTCCAGATTTCAGCTATAAATACTCTCTTAATGTCTTTAAACAAGGGAGAGAGGAGAAGAGGGTTTGGAGGGAGTGAAATTCGTCATAATTCAGCAGCAGATTTTCTGAAAACCATCAGTCGTATTTTAATCATAACGTTTTCATCCGAAGTCAGAATTTGATGAAATTGGTCTTGTTAGAAAGATAATTCAATTCTCTACAACTTTGTATTTCACAAGCTTTGTCCAAATCCAACGTTTTCATACCCAAAAACGCGATTGAAGTTGCTGCTGCTGCAAAGTGACGAAAATCACTTTTCTTTTCTCTTGTTCTCTTTTTGTTTTCTATTTCTTTTCAAAGTTGAGTGAGTTTTGATCTCTTTGCTGTGATACCACTTTGACAAAGAGGAGGATTCGTGTTGGTTTGATTCACTCTAAAGACCTGAGGAGCCACGAACAATTGCAAACATAAGGGAAGGCCCTTCCTAAGGTATTCT
This sequence comes from Liquidambar formosana, assembly GCA_039720395.1. Lineage (NCBI taxonomy): Eukaryota > Viridiplantae > Streptophyta > Magnoliopsida > Saxifragales > Altingiaceae > Liquidambar > Liquidambar formosana. The sequence continues at coordinate 18,222,243 of CM077831.1, read as the reverse complement.
CCTTCTCTATTCAAGCTTAAACTAGGTTTTCATATAGGATAGGCCTATTGCATGTTAAAGGTAACCTTTTTATCATGTATTAACACTCTAGCTAGTTAATATACATGGAATATCTATTTTTTATCTACTGTTTAGCATGCTTTAGGGCTGTCCTTTAGGTTTTTAATGCATAGTTATGATTCTTGTGCTCCTGTTTGTCCTTGTGCTAGGATTAGTGTCATTGCATGTTAGAGTTAGGATTTTCATCATGTTATATTGCTTTAGTTAGTTAATATGCATGATTTAATTTCTGTTTAGTTTGGTTTTAGCATGATTAAAGTATGTTTTGTATATTTTTAAGCATATTTGTGAGTTTAGGGTTTTAGAGTCATTGTTTCGTGTTTGTTTTCATATAGCATGATAAAGTAGACTTTTTTATTGGTTTTTCTTCGTGTTTGCTGTATATGTTTTTCATATGGAGTAAACATGATAGTTTTGCATGCATGTTAGTATGTTTTAGGGTTTTTATGCATGATATGGTTCTAGGAATATGTTAGGACTTATTATTGTTCGCTGTTTTTGCTATTTGCATGCTTAGTGGATGATTTTAGGTCATAATACTATTCTATCCAGATTTGCATGTTAGTGTTTTTGCATGGTTTTGAGCACTTGTAAGGGTGCAAATAGGTGTGGTATTTGTCCTATGGCAAATAGGGCTGCTTATGTCTGAAATAGCTAATGCTTGGAGCTAATTGCGCTCAGGTAAGTGGGTGTGAAGGTGCCCCAATTCACCTTTCTTCCTTATCCCTTCTCTTCTCCCTATTTAGGGTTAATTTTTAATATGATCCTATGGTTTAATTAGAGGTTTCCTTAACCAACAAAATTCTGGTTTTTATTAAAGTTTCCATTTTGTGGATTTCTTTCCTAAAATCAAACTTTCTATCATATTCAACTCTTTTGATCAAATAAGGAAACCTAGGGTTTTAACCATAGGTTTATATTAGGTCTTAACCCTAATTCTAATCGAACTACGTGGACTTTGATCCATGTATTTCGTTGCATGGTACGTAGGCGCTCTTCGTGAGGCTCAAGTCCGTTCTAGGATCCAAGCATCCTAGGTTTATTTTTGTTTTGTTTTCTTTTTCTTTATTTTCTGTTTTGTTTGCTTATTATGCATGGATGGATGAATGAAATATATGATATGCATGCAATTCTTGTGATGATATACTTGCTGATTTTTGTATGGGAAAGATCTTAATTTAGCCCAAATGAACTGAGAGACCGAAAGGGTGACATGGGTGCCTATAGGCTTTGCCTAGAACCTTCCCATGTCATAACTTAGCCTCCGAATCCCCGATTTCTTTGGTTTCCAAAAGCCTATTTTTGCCTTTCCTTTTTAAACATGGAGTCATTCTTTTGTTTTCTTAAAACAAAATTGGTTTTTAGGGTTTTCCTTGTTTCCTTTAAAAAATAAGGTGGCGACTCCCTTTCCTTTTTCTTTTTCAAACGCATTTTCTTTCAATCCCTTGTGGGCTCAATTTCCGGGGTTCACAGTTTGGCGACTCCACTGGGGATTTGTGGGCTAGACTCTATAAAGTTTAAATGGGCTAGGTTAATTTCTTATGTTTAATTAAAATCAATCACATTGCATCCGCTTGATTGTGTGCTTTCATTTATTGCATTGTGTGCGCAAACTCTTGCATGTTAGGATCGATGTCCCTCGATGTATCCTTGCCAACGATCGGCCTAGTCTCAACCTTGGTTTTCCTGATTCCATGTGTTGGGGCGAAAGCTATCAACCTCTCTTGCCTAGTACCCTTGGGCTTGCCCTTGGGTATATTAAATGAGTTAATCACGTACTGCTGGACCCACGCGGCGTTCCTGATGCCACATGTGGTTAGGTATAAGGATTGCTCAAGCAAGTGAAGGACCCTAACCTACCCTTATCATTAGTCCATATAGACAGACTTGTAGGACACTACGGTCTCACCTTTATGCACCCACAATTGTTTGTAATGATGCTATGCCGTGTTTGTGGTGTGAGGCTTTATATCTTATGCCCTTAATATAGACCTTTAAACCCTAGACTTCGTTAAGGCCATGGGTTAGGAGGAATAAATTAAGGAAATAGGATGTAAAGCTATGTTTGTGATGTGCTAGTCCTAGGGGATTAATTAAACCTAATTGAAGGACTCTATGCCCTATTCTTTAAAACATACCCTTAATCCATGACCCCTGTAAAGGTAATTGGATAAAAGGAATGAATTAATTGAACATGGTGTAGAGACCGAATTCATTAAGGAAAATATGGAGGTTTAGGACAGATCCTTAGGCTAAAGGTTAAAACTTTTCTATCCATAGACGTGCTGGCTTGGATCCGCAATCCACAAGGGCGTCTAGTGAGTGTTGAGTCTACCCATCAGACAGACATGGCCGACGAAAGAACTAGTGAGGGGCACTTTGACCTTGAGGCTTGCCTGAAAGCCATCATGGCCAAGCTTGACCATACCGCCGAGACATCCGATACCGCATTGAAAATGGCTCAAGAGAACCAAGAGAAGATGGCGGATCTTGAACAAAATGGCTCTAAGGCCCATTCCTTGGGTATACCTCATGGGGCTGGCACCGAAGAGAGACCTCAATCCAATGAGAACACCAAGACAAGGGGGGAAAGTAGCTCGAAACCTGAGGTCACCAACCTAGAAGGGGAAGCCAAGGGGAAAGGTACTAGCAGTGATTCCGTGTTAGCTAGCAAGGTAGAAGCTTTGGAGAGAACCATAAAAGGGATTCGCAGGGCTGATGACATGGTCGATGTGCGGACTCTATCCCTGTTTCCAACGGCTCGTATTCCACTACAATTCAAGATGCCGGAGTTAGAAAAGTTCGATGGGACGGGTTGCCCTAAGACTCATTTGAAGATGTACGTGCGAGCTATGCACCCTCGAGGGGCTACTGACGAGCTTTTAGCTCAAATGTTCCATGAAACCTTGGCCACTTCTGCTTTGAAATGGTTCTTATCCTTGGATGAGAATAGAACCCGGACTTGGGAAGACATATGCAATGAGTTTTCAGAGCACTACAAGTATAACACAGAGGTGGACGTTACTCGAAGGGACCTAGAAACTACCAAGCAAGGGGCTCATGAAACTTTCTCCGCTTACATTACAAGGTGGAGACAAAAGGCGTCGAGAATGATGGATAGGCCGAATAAGGAGGACCAAATTCAGTTAGTGGTTAAGAACCTGCTGCCCGTGTATCACAAGCACCTATTTGCCCACTATTTCCCGAATTTCAAAGCTCTCATTGGGGCTGGCACGCAGGTTGAAGATGCTATCAATGATGGGACAATCAAGACTGAGGAAATGAGGAGTCGTAAGACAAACTTTACTGGGAAGAACAATGCCGAGGTCAACACCATAACTCAACCAATCCAACCCTTTTCTCTCAATGATGTCAACCCACCTCGCCAATTCACTGACCTATTCATGCCACTCGAAAGAGTCCTTGAAAAGCTCATAAGTCGTGACCTATTGAAGCCACTCGACCCAAGACCTCCACCAAATCCCTTACCCAAGAGCTACAATGAGAATGAGTACTGCAAGTACCACCAATCCAAAGGCCATACCACCAATCGCTGTATTCGCCTTCGCCACCAAGTCCAAGACCTCATTGACAAGCAAGTCATTTCACCACCAACCCGTCCAAATGTCACCCGTAATCCTCTCCCATCACACAACAACACACCCCCACCTAACACCATAAATGCCATTGGGGTTGAATCCTCTCGCCCTCGCCATCCCATAAGACAATACACTCCGCTCCCCATGACCTTAACCCGTCTCTTCACCATTTGCCGCAATAACAGCCTTATCATGCCACTTCCACCAAAGCCAAGACCATCAACCCCTCACCAATATTGCCAATACCATCGTGCACCCGGCCATGACACCGAGGCTTGTTCTATACTAAAGAAGATCATCCAAGACCTCATTGACCAAAAGGTTTTGTTGTTGCCAAAGAAATCTATCCAACAAGAGCTGAAAGAAAGATATGAAGCAGGGGATCCTCAGGTTGGCCTATTAGGTGAAGCGTCGGGGAAATATGATTACTATGTGCTTACTCAAGCCCAAGTCCGATATCAGATGAGCCGATAGTCCCTTCAGGTTGGGATGACTTGCCGACAGAGATGGAGAGCATTGACATGATAGAATGGGATGACTTAATGAATGACTCCGAGGAAGTCCATGATATATGGGCTAGTGATGATGAGCTGGATCATATAACCAGAGGGGTCGCCATTTCAAGCCTCCCCACCTAGAATCTGAAAATCCGTTGGAAGATTTGGAAGGGCAGAGGCGTCCTAGCTTGCAAGAAGAAGAGGATGAAGTGCTTAGGCAGCTGAAGAAGACCAATGCCAACATTACTATTTGGGGCTTGCTCATGGCCTCGCATAAGCACAGACAGACCGTGTTGAAACTGTTGAATCAGATACAAGTGCCTGTTGACACATCCCCCGAGGGATTGGTACATTTGGTGAACCCAACTCCCAAGAACTCAACCATCGTGTTCACCGATGTAGACCTACCTAAAAGCGGGCCGAGCCATTCTCAAGCTCTCTATGTGACCGTTGACACTATGGGGAAGAGGGTTCCCACCGTTCTTATCGACAATGGGTCCGCATTGAATGTATGTCCTCTCCGAACTGCCACTGTTTTGGGTTTGGGACCCACTGATTTCACGCCATCTGGGCAGACCGTAAGAGCTTATGACAACACCCGCCGAGAAGTAATAGGGGTAGTTACTTTGCCTCTTATCATGGGACCCACTGAATTTAGGGTGGAATTCCAAGTGTTGGATGTGCCGTCATGTTTCAACTTGCTGTTGGGCCGACCTTGGATCCATCCTGCTGGGGCTGTGCCATCTTCACTCCATCAAAAGGTGAAGTTTCCTTATGAAGGAGCCATAGTAACACTTCAAGGGGACTATGAATTGAAACTCGTAGGTGTGCCTATATGTGAGATACAACCTGAATCAGCAGCGATACCGCTATCTGGGTTTGATTATGTCCAATGCATTGAGAAAGAGTTGAATGAATCATCACGCCATTACTCTTCTATAAAGCAATACATCCCATATACTTTTTATCCAAGTTCCGACCCAGCCGTGGTAGATAAAAGTTTTGGTGATAGATACTTCACAGAAGGGCCGAATCCTCAAAGTTTGACAAGTTGGTACCACTCTATCCAAGATCTATATGGAAGCTTGAAAGAGGAAGACTGGGCAGAGAACCTTGATGCGGGGGCTATGACTGAAATGTTCCAAGACATGATCCTCATCATGGAAGACTTGACCATTGAAGAACTCCAGGGTTCGTCCATTAGCCATGCTACCTTGCCACTCCTGAATTGGTACCTTGAATGTGGTGTCGTTGCGGAGATCCATGAAGAAGAAGACCTTGGCCTACCTGATAGCAGCTTGTAGGTGTCTTAGTTTAGTAATATTTCCCTAATTCAATAAGATGTATCTACTTTACTCACTTTGTGGAGTCATAGTATTGATACAGATTTGTTTGTTTTCCTTCTTTCTTTTGTGTGTCATTCCCATTATTCCTAGTCAATAAAGTGTGCTTTCTTTCTCTATATATGCAGTGTCTCTTTTCTCTCCTCTATGGATATTTATGGCATGGATATAGATCCTAGGAACGATGTCCCCCCGGAGCTCGTTGAGCAAAGGAAAAGGGGCGTCACCGAACCTAATATGGATGAATTGGAATCAATCAACTTAGGGACGAATGAATTGCCAAGAATAGTTAAAATTGGGAAAACCCTCTCCCCCGTTGAAAAAGAAAAGATGATCTCCCTCTTGAAAGCCAACATTATGGCTTTTGCATGGTCTTATGAAGACATGCCTGGCATCGACCCCGATATTGTGCAACACTATATCCCCACTAATTCCCTAAAGAAGCCGGTAAAGCAGAAACTCAGAAGATTAAAACCAGAATGGGCTCTAAAAGTAAAAGAAGAGGTAACTAAACAACTAGACGCGGGTTTCCTCCAAGTTGTGGAGTACCCCGAGTGGTTGTCGAATATAGTGCCTGTGCCTAAAAAAGATGGGAAAGTGAGGATGTGTGTCGACTTCCGAGATCTCAACGCCGCGAGCCCTAAGGATGACTTTCCTTTACCCCATATCGACGTGTTGGTAGATAGCACGGTGGGACATGCACTCCTCTCCTTCATGGACGGATTCTCCGGGTATAACCAGATAAAGATGGCGCCTCAAGACATGGAGAAAACAGCCTTTATCACGCAATGGGGAACGTACTGTTACAAGGTAATGCCTTTTGGCTTAAGAAACGCTGGGGCTACTTACCAAAGAGCAGCTACGACCTTATTGCATGATATGATCCATAAGGAAGTCGAGGTTTATGTCGATGATATGATCATAAAGTCCGTGGATAGAGAAGGGCATTTCAAGGCACTAGAGAAATTCCTAGAGCGAGCAAAAAAGTACAATCTCCGTCTCAACCCACAGAAGTGCGCTTTTGGTGTCACTGCAGGCAAGTTATTGGGGTTTATGATCACTCAGAGAGGTATCGAAGTGGACCCAGGGAAGATAAAAGCTATTGTGGAGATGGAGCCGCCTAGCACTGAGAAGCAGATCCGGGGTTTTCTGGGAAGAGCTCAATACATAAGCCGATTCATTGCCAACTTAACTATGGTTTGCGAACCAATCTTCAAATTGCTTAAGAAAGGTGTGCCAAAAGTATGGAACGAAGAATGCCAAGAGGCCTTTGAGACCATTAAGAGATACTTGAGCAATCCTCCAATCTTAGTTCCCCCACGGCAAGGTGCGCCGCTTTTGTTATACTTAACGGTCACCGAAACCGCGACGGGAGCTTTGTTAGCTCAATATCTCGAAGGGTCTACAAAGGAGAATGCCATTTATTACTTAAGCAAGAAAATGACAGACTATGAAGTGAAGTACAATGCAATTGAAAAGGCTTGTGTGGCACTAGTATGGGCGACGCAGAAACTCCGGAACTACATGATGTCCTTCGAAGTGTTCTTGATAAGTCGCATGGACCCGTTGAAGTACCTGATAGAAAGGCCAGTATTGTCATTCAGAACTGCTCGATGGACAATTCTCCTCAATGAATTCGACATCAAGTACGTGAATCAGAAGTCTATCAAGGGAAGCGTCATTGTAGACTACCTAGCCAGTTGTCCGGTGTCATCATCCACTCCGTTCAACGATCAATTCCCAGATGAGGACGTGCTAGAGATTAGTAGAAAAACTTGGAGAGTATACTTCGATGGGGCAGCCAATAAGAAAGGTTATGGGATAGGAGTCCTGCTGGTCTCACCCGAAGAGGCATTTACACCGTTGGCGGTCAAGTTGGGGTTCGAAGCTACCAACAACATTGCTGAGTATGAGGCCTGTATCCTAGCACTGGAAGCGGCACTTGAATTGGGGATCAAAGAATTAGAAGTGTTCGGGGACTCGGCGCTAATCATCTGTCAGATAAAAGGGGAATGGAAAACTCGAGATGAGAAGCTGCTACCCTACCATGCCTACCTGGAAGCTCTAACCAAGGAGTTCTCAGAGATAGAATTTAACTACCTTTCAAGGAACAAGAACCAGTTCGCCGATGCCTTGGCGACCCTAGCATCCATGGTAGAGATACCTGAAGGGGGAAATGTGAAGCCGTTGGTGATAGAATGCCGAGACAAGCCTGTGTACTGTTGTGCAATCCGAGGAGGAGAGGTAAATGATGGCCGTCCGTGGTTCCATGACATAAAGAAGTTCATTGAAGAAAGGGAATACCCAGAAGGAGCATCTCGTATCGATAGAAAAACCCTAAGGCGGTTGGCGAGTCACTATGTACTTTGTGGAGGAAAGCTATATTGGAGATCATACGACGGGATCCACCTGCTGTGCGTCACCGAGGAGGAAGCCGAGCATCTGATTACAGAAATCCATGAAGGGACAGGGGCTCCGCATATGAATGGCTATATGTTAGCTAAGAAAATCATGAGGTTAGGCTATTATTGGTCTACCATGGAAAGGGACTGCCACACACATGTCAAGAAGTGCCACAAATGCCAACTGTTCGCTAGTGGACAACATTTGCCTTCTATGCCTTTAACGAGTATGTCATCACCTTGGCCATTCGCGGTATGGGGGATAGATATCATCGGACAGATCAAGCCAAAGGCATCAAATGGGCATGAATACATCCTGGTCGCCATCGACTACTTCACTAAGTGGGTGGAAGCAGCGTCCTTCAAGACCTTGAATTCCAAGAAGGTAGCACAGTTCATACAGCACAGCATCATCTATCGATATGGGGTACCGCATGAAGTTATCTCAGACAATGGCCAGCACTTTCAGAAAGAAACCTATGAGCTCTTGCAAAAGTATGGCATAGCCCACCATCTGTCGTCACCATACCGTCCTCAGACTAATGGAGCGGTGGAAGCAGCTAACAAGAACATCAAGAAGATACTACAGAAGACTGCGGACTCACACACAGACTGGCATGAGAAGTTGCCATTGGCTCTATGGGGTTACAGAACATCAATAAGGTCGTCAACAGGGGCTACCCCTTATTCTCTAGTTTATGGAATGGAGGCCGTGTTGCCAGTTGAATTGGAAGTTCCTTCACTAAGAGTTGCCGTGGAGAGCCAGATAACAGAAGTGGACTGGGTTAAGAGCCGCTATGATGAGTTAGCTTTGCTGGATGAAAGGCGTTTAAGGGCGCTGTATCATGTTCAGGGGTATCAACGGAGAGTTGCCAGAGCATTCAACAAGCATGTCAAAGATCGAGGTCTAAAGAAAGGGGATGTAGTGCTGAAAGAAATCAGAGCTCTAGTGTTCGATCCGCGGGGAAAATTCAAGCCAAGTTGGGATGGGCCATACATTATCAAAGAGATATTGCCAGGAGGGGCTGTTCGCCTCATGGATTTAGATGGAATTGAGTTCGCTCGTCCAACTAATTTGGATCAATTGAAGAAATATCATGTTTGAAGCCTGCTAGGTTGAAAACCCGTAAGGGCGGCCTAGGCAAAAGTTAAGGCATAAGAACTACGTAAGACCTGATTCTCCATTCAAAAAAAAAGAAACAAAAAGAAAAAAAAAAAAAAAGAAAAAAAAGAAAGAAGAAAGAAGAAAAAAAAAAACAGAAGAAAAAATCATGGAGATACGTAGGCAACCCACAAAGTTACCTTGGGTGCGGTCTAAATCAAACAAGAAAATCCCAAATTTGATTTATTATTGGCAATTTATTCAAAACTAAAATTGATTGACATAGCAATTCATTGGTATTAAGTAAAAGAACTATAAATATGCCATAAATATCCTATTCTATTGAGTCTTCAGTTTTTCTTGGGCTTCTTTGCAGCTCGCTCTTCAGCTTTCTTCTTCTCTCTTTCATGTCTTCTTTTCTTCCTCAAGTCATGTTCATAAGCTGTTGTCACTGCTTCCATAATATCTTCTTTGCAAGATCCAAGTTCGTTGTTCTTGATAAGTCCAAAAATCCTTTCTCTTCGAGTAGTCTCTCTCTCACCTAAATTGCTTTTCAACCATTCCTTATACTCGGGGCTCATCATATACGGACCATCAGTATTCGTAACTTGGGTTAGTATCAACTTGCTAGGCCATCGGTCCTTCGCCCAAGTCACTACAGAAAGACCCGCGGGCACCACAGGATAGTCACCTTTCAAAGAAGTGGGTATGGTTTGCATGGCGCCCATCTGACGCAGAACCCTTGAAGGCCAATAGAAGGAAGTAGACCTCAGTCCTATGAGTCTCACCATGGCGCATCCAGAAGTCCGCAGAAGCACCTGGTCACTGCAGCCCCATATGAATACAAACCACTTGACACTCCTCTAAGAAAGGGTTTGGAAGTAACCTAGCCAATCTCTCAATGAAAATTGCCCAGGTAGTTCAATGCGGCGAAGGCAGTAATGCTGGGGCTTGTATGGTGTAATGGCAACTGGTGACAAGAAATTCAGTCTTTCAAGCAACCACATCTGCAGTAGAATGGGGCTACCTCCTAAAGGAACCTTTGGGTCCTCATAAGTTTTATCCAAACCATTCAGGGTTTCAGCTAGCACCATGGGAATCAAGTTATGGCCCTTGGCAAGGAGAGGAATCAAGTCACAGATTTGAATGGGAACATGTGGAGTACCAGTGGAAATAAGAAAACGACCAATGAGGCAAAAGGCAAGAGCATGCTTAATAGGAAAGGTAAAATTCAGAATACCTTTACTATCACAAGCTAAAAAAGAGGTTGCCAATTTCATCAAGTCTACCATATGGTCCTTTACAAACGTAGAGGCATATTGTGAGTGAATTCCAAGTAGATTGGAGAAAGAAGTAAGAAAGCTTGGGCGAGGAGTAGGGAGAATGAAAGGACCTACCGTTGAAACTCCATACAATGCACAGAATTCCTCCATGGTTGGGCACAGTTCTTCATAGTTGAAGCGGAACACATGAACTTGAGGATCCCAAAAATATGTAGCAGCGGTCAAGAGGTTCGTTTCAAGCCTCACATGCCTCAAGGAGAGCAATGGATCCAAGCCAAAGCACTTGAACTCAGATTTTGCTTTAGCACTCATAACTCTCAAAAACCCTCCTAAAAATTTGTCTAGAGCCTCCATAATTTCTAATGAATGAATACAAGTAGGTTTAGGAACCTCTTGGATGTGTTTTTATAGGGAAAAGGTCACAAATCCAAGTTCAAATAGGAAAAAACCCATCAGAATAGGAAGTTTCCTATTCAAAGTGGGATTTCCGCTTTGGGCTCGGGTAACCACCCAGGCCTGGGCAGCTAGCCTCCCGAGGCCTGGTGGTCACCCAAGCCACTTTGTTTTGGTTTTGCTTCTCGCTTTGTCTCGCCTTGACGCGTGATCAAACCTCCTTCCAAATGAGATATTCAACACTTTTTGAGCTTAAAATCAATCAAATTCCATCTTGAAATCAATTCCTTGAATTGATTTTATGTTCAAAAGGGTTGAATATATTTCCCCTGTGTCATGCCAACTCAAGTGACAATGTGTTAAGTCACTTTCCTCTTGCACCATGCCTGTTCAATCTTGATAAATTGATCATATATCCTCATTTCAAATCTTGATTTTTCATCCTACTTGGTTGAATATATTCATCACTTGAATGTGTTCTTCCATTTCAAAAGTGTATTCACCCTTTGAATATGCTTCTCAGTTTCAAATCCTCATTCTCTACCCTACTTGGTTGAATATATTCATCGCTTGAATGTGTTCTTCCATTTCAAAAGTGTATTCACCCTTTGAATATGCTTCTCAGTTTCAAATTCTTATTTTCTATCATACTTGGTTGAATATATTCATCACTTGAATATATTCTTCCATTTCAAAAGCATGTTCACCCATTGAATATGCTTCCTAGTTTCAGATCCTCATTATCACTTACTTGGTTAAATATATTCATCACTTGAATATATTTCTCCATTTCAATGGTATACTCATCACTCGAGTATACTTCTCAGATATTTCGTCACTTACTTGGTTAAGTATATCCATCGCTTGGGTATATTTCTCCATTTCAATGGTATGTTCATCACTTGAACATACTTCTCAGATCATTTGTCACTTACTTGGTTAAGTATATCCACCACTTGGGTATATTTTTTCCATTTCAATGGTATGTTCATCACTTGAACATACTTCTCAGATCATTTGTCACTTACTTGGTTAAGTATATCCATCGCTTGGGTATATTTTTTCCATTTCAATGGTATACTCATCACTTGAGTATACTTCTCAGATATTTTGCCACTTACTTGGTTAAGTATATCCATCGCTTGGGTATATTTCTCCATTTCAATAGTATGTTCATCACTTGAACATACTTCTCAGAATATTTGTCACTTACTTGGTTAAATATATTCATGACTAGAATATATTTCTCCATTTCAATGGTGTACTCATCACTTGAGTACACTTCTCAGATTATTCTCTATCTTACTTGCTTAAGTATATCCATCGCTTGGATATATTTCTCTATTTCAATGGTATGTTTATCACTTAAACATACTTGTCACTTACTTGGTTAAGTATATCCATCACTTGGATATATTTCTCTATTTCAATGGTATGTTTATCACTCAAACATACTTGTCACTTACTTGGTTAAGTATATTCGTGACTAGAATATATTTCTCCATTTCAATGGTGTACTCATCACTTGAGTACACTTCTCAGATTATTCTTATCTTACTTGGTTAAATATATCCGTCGTTTGGATATATTTCTCCATTTCAATGGTATGCTCATCACTTGAGTGTACTTCTCAGCTTACTTGGTTAAATATATCCATCACTTGGATACATTTCTCCATTTCAAAAGTATGTTCATCACTTGAACGTACTTCTCAGTCTTTTTCAATCATTAAGTATACTCATCACTTGAGTATATTTCTCAGCATCTTTTTCATCACTTGGTTAAATATGTTCGTGACCTGAATATATTTCTCCATTTCAAAAGTACACTCATCACTTGAATACACCTCTCAGATTATTCTTATCCTACTTGGTTAAAGATATCCATCGCTTGGATATATTTCTCCATTTCAATGGTATGCTCACCATTTGAGTATACTTCTCAGATTTCATTCTCAGATTACTTGGTTAAATATATTCGTGACCTGAATATATTTCTCCATTTCAATGGTATACTCATCATTTGAGTATACTTCTCAGATATTTTGTCACTCACTTGGTTAAATATATTCGTGACCTGAATATACTTCTCCATTTCCAAGGTACGTTCATCACTTGAACGTACTTCTCAGATCTCATTCTCATCACTTGGTTAAATATATTCGTGACTAGAATATATTTCTCCATTTCAAAAGTATGTTCATTCGTAGTGGCTTGAATATGCTTCTCTTGACAATCATCAACCCCCAGTGGTTTAAGTATACTCATGACTTGAGTACACTTCCTTATTTCAGTCTCAGGTTTTCAACCTCCCATCATTGTTGGTATCAGTGTGTGATTTCTCCAGGCTTCTTGGCAAAAATGGGTTGTTCTTTATCATTGGTTCACAAGTATAACTTGTTCGCCAATGAGGGGCTTCTGTCACACCCCATTTTTGTACCACCTTACTAGGGCTCATCATTTCATGCATGTTTTTGTTTTGTTTTTGAGTTTAGTCACTTGCATTAGTTTTCTAGAGTCACAAGGACAATGGATATGAATTTTGGTTCAAATTGGAGTTGATCTTGAGGGATAATAAGAGCTTTTGTGACTTGAGGGGCATAATCGTCTTTTAAGTCCCAAACTATTCATTTGACCTTGGAATGATCTCCAAATTGTCAATTGGAGTTCATATGGATGCATATGAGGTATTTCTAGGTTTAATTTTGTACCGGTTGTCATCTTAAGTCCCGTGGCCCTGATGATGAGTTTAGTGTGGTTATTTACAGATTATCCTTGAAGAATTAGTGCGAATCACAGCATGAGATTTTTGGTTAAAATGAAAAGAAAATTATTTTATTAAATTAGCCATTTTTATCATGACACTAACACGTGTACGTATGTGATGAGTGTGTGTACGCACATACGATACATGTGCATGCGTGTTAGCGGTTAGTCTCCCAATTTTTATAAAAGACAATTTCCTTTTCCTATTCAGATTAGAAGTCTTTTATCATTATAAAATACCTTTTGATTATTCTCCAAAAAGACCTAGTCCAGGAAGGAAAGGGAAACTCCAGATTTCAGCTATAAATACTCTCTTAATGTCTTTAAACAAGGGAGAGAGGAGAAGAGGGTTTGGAGGGAGTGAAATTCGTCATAATTCAGCAGCAGATTTTCTGAAAACCAGCAGTCGTATTTTAATCATAACATTTTCATCAGAAGTCAGAATTTGATGAAATTGGTCTTGTTAGAAAGATAATTCAATTCTCTACAACTTTGTATTTCACAAGCTTTGTCCAAATCCAACGTTTTCATACCCAAAAACGCGATTGAAGTTGCTGCTGCTGCAAAGTGACGAAAATCACTTTTCTTTTCTCTTGTTCTCTTTTTGTTTTCTATTTCTTTTCAAAGTTGAGTGAGTTTTGATCTCTTTGCTGTGATACCACTTTGACAAAGAGGAGGATTCGTGTTGGTTTGATTCACTCTAAAGACCTGAGGAGCCACGAACAATTGCAAACACAAGGGAAGGCCCTTCCTAAGGTATTCTCCTTCTCTATTCAAGCTTAAACTAGGTTTTCATATAGGATAGGCCTATTGCATGTTAAAGGTAACTTTTTTATCATGTATTAACACTCTAGCTAGTTAATATACATGGAATATCTATTTTTTATCTACTGTTTAGCATGCTTTAGGGCTGTCCTTTAGGTTTTTAATGCATAGTTATGATTTTTGTGCTCCTGTTTGTCCTTGTGCTAGGATTAGTGTCATTGCATGTTAGAGTTAGGATTTTCATCATGTTATATTGCTTTAGTTAGTTAATATGCATGATTTAATATCTGTTTAGTTTGGTTTTAGCATGATTAAAGTATGTTTTGTATGTTTTTAAGCATATTTGTGAGTTTAGGGTTTTAGAGTCATTGTTTCGTGTTTGTTTTCATATAGCATGATAAAGTAGACTTTTTTATTGGTTTTTCTTCGTGTTTGCTGTATATGTTTTTCATATGGAGTAAACATGATAGTTTTGCATGCATGTTAGTATGTTTTAGGGTTTTTATGCATGATATGGTTCTAGGAATATGTTAGGACTTATTATTGTTCGCTGTTTTTGCTATTTGCATGCTTAGTGGATGATTTTAGGTCATAATACTATTCTGTCCAGATTTGCATGTTAGTGTTTTTGCATGGTTTTGAGCACTTGTAAGGGTGCAAATAGGTGTGGTATTTGTCCTATGGCAAATAGGGCTGCTTATGTCTGAAATAGCTAATGCTTGGAGCTAATTGCGCTCAAGTAAGTGGGTGTGAAGGTGCCCCAATTCACCTTTCTTCCTTATCCCTTCTCTTCTCCCTATTTAGGGTTAATTTTTAATATGATCCTATGGTTTAATTAGAGGTTTCCTTAACCAACAAAATTCTGGTTTTTATTAAAGTTTCCATTTTGTGGATTTCTTTCCTAAAATCAAACTTTCTATCATATTCAACTCTTTTGATCAAATAAGGAAACCTAGGGTTTTAACCCTAGGTTTATATTAGGTCTTAACCCTAATTCTAATCGAACTACGTGGACTTTGATCCATGTATTTCGTTGCATGGTACGTAGGCGCTCTTCGTGAGGCTCAAGTCCGTTCTAGGATCCAAGCATCCTAGGTTTATTTTTGTTTTGTTTTCTTTTTCTTTATTTTCTGTTTTGTTTGCTTATTATGCATGGATGGATGAATGAAATATATGATATACATGCAATTCTTGTGATGATATACTTGCTGATTTTTGTATGGGAAAGATCTTAATTTAGCCCAAATGAACTGAGAGACCGAAAGGGTGACATGGGTGCCTATAGGCTTTGCCTAGAACCTTCCCATGTCATAACTTAGCCTCCGAATCCCCGATTTCTTTGGTTTCCAAAAGCCTATTTTTGCCTTTCCTTTTTAAACATGGAGTCATTCTTTTGTTTTCTTAAAACAAAATTGGTTTTTAGGGTTTTCCTTGTTTCCTTTAAAAAATAAGGTGGCGACTCCCTTTCCTTTTTCTTTTTCAAACGCATTTTCTTTCAATCCCTTGTGGGCTCAATTTCCGGGGTTCACAGGGTTCCGACGAGAGGGAGGGGAGTGAGGGCTGCTGGCGAGAGAGGTGTGGGAGAGGGGTTCTGGAAAAAACAAAAAAAAAAAGAAAAAAAAGAAGAAGGCTGCTGTCGCTGTTGCCTCACCGTCGCTGGTGGGGTGGGGTGCCAGAGAGAGTTACCGGACTTGTGGGAGAGGGGATGGGGGGGTTGCAATAGCCGTTCCCTATTGTAAATAATATACTATTATCATATGACTATATGAGTTATATTTATCGCTCGATTCGCATAAGATTAAAAAATAATAAAATAAAATATCCAAATGCTACAAATAAACAAGAAAAAACACTCAATGATTAATACTAAAGCCTGACTAAGCCCAGCCCAAATCTAGTCTTGTCCGCATGAAGAACAACCTAACCTGGTCTAGCTCAGCCCATTTTACACTCCTAACCGCCAATATTCGTCCGCTTTTGCTCGATACCGCATCGTCACATACGAAGGAATATTTCAAGTGAATGCATGAGGCGGACAACCCAACAACACAAATTAACCACAATTCCCAACTCCCCCACCGGCTGATGTGGTCCATGGTTCCCACTCAAAACCAAAAAAACATAATTTTACAAAAAAAAAAAAAATGTATAGTCTATGAGAAGGCAGTTAACTTCCTTGGGTAGGCTACAATATTTCAAGTTAATGCTTAAGGCGTCTGAGTCTTTGAGATAGGCAATGGTGTGACTAATGCCACAAAAGAAATACATAATTGATTGTTTCAATGTATTCATCAATCGCAATTAGAAAGTTTACAAGAACTTTACTTGGCTCTCAATTTCTAGATGGTCCCACCATATAATTTAGGTGATGTCCTTTACTCTCTAGGGTAAGAACCCAGAAAAAGCAATTTTTTTTTTTTTTTTCCAACCTAAAAAACTTGTTTAAATATATACCTTTTTCATATTTTTAGGCGTGCGGCATAAGGTGCCATGATCATGATGTGTTCATAATTCATATTGGCATTCTTCTTGAGTTAATCAATTAATATATATAAAGTTTTTTTTTTTCTTTCTTTTTTGGCCGGTGAATATAAATTAAGTTTGCCTCAAGGTCGTCAATATGGGCCAACTATACTTACCCAACAAAAAAAAGGCACCGACTATGAAGCATTTTTATACGATGACAGGCCAAGTGACAACGTATTAATATAATTTATATTAGTACCTGTATAAAGGATTATACGATATACATAAGTTATCAGGTATATTAAATGGTCAAAACTTATATTAATATGTACTGATCTGTTTGGGACTGTATTTATATTAATGGTTGTATTCATTGTCTTTGGATTTATAAAATTATGTTCTTTTTGCTGGTAAAAAAAAAAAAAAAAAAACATTTTCTGATTTCAATTCCTAGCCTCCAGTAGTTAGATGCTGATGAAACTTTACTATCTAATATAGGAACACCTTCCGGCAATCAGATCTCATAGTTGAGAGCTATTTTTTAAAAATAATTATTTATTTATTTATTTATTTTTATGTATACACTGGATTTCGTCTCAATTTTCTTAGGTATGCTTGGATTTCTGTCTCAATTTTCCTAGGTGTGCTTGCTTTGTTCAACAAACATTCATAAAACAAAGTTTACCAATTGGTAAGACTTGGGATGAAAATATTCTTCTCTTTTTTTCCTTTTTTTTCTTTTTTTTTTTCAATTTTTGTAAACAAACTTCTTCAATTTTTATATTAATTTTTTAGGAATTATATGGATTAAAAATTGGAAAAATTACAATTTCACCACTTCAACTTTTATTCAAAAACACTTTACGCCCTTTTAGTTTGTTTTCAAACACTTTGATCCCCTTGTGTTTGAAAAATGTATTTAATTCTTACGGTGTCAATAGAAATGACAATTTTTCAGATATACTTTTATCATATGTTGGTGAAATGATAAAATTATTCCCACCACCAAGGCAAATTCATCCTAAAAATGCTATGATCTAGCAAGTCACCTACAACCATTTTCTGTCAAAAAACCAAATTACTGACAAAAGGATGTAAAGTAACATTTTTCACACATGAGGGATCCAAATTATTTGGAAACAAAATGAAAGGGCGCGAAGTGTTTTCAAATAAAAGTTGAGGGAATGAAACTGTAATTTCCTTTTAAAAATTGTACTAGCCTAAACCAGTTTATCTCTAGCTTCGGAATAAGCAGCCCTCTTTGCTCAATGCGCACAATTTACTTATGAAAGAAATAGCTCAAATAGTATGGATGGGGGATACCCACATAAAGCCCTTCAATTGTGAGGACGTCGTCATCGCTTCATTATTTTTTTCCCCAATTACTTTGGGCATGCAATCTAATTAAGGCACACTTGTACTATATCACTAAATTTATTACATTGATTCCAAATTAAGGTGCGTTAATTATACACTTGAAAGTTGCTAAATGGGTCTTTATTGGCATTCCAAAACTTGCTTTTATCCCCCAATTATTTTAAACTTTTCAAGGTTTTATGAAAAATATAGAGAGTTTTCATAAAAACTAGATTCATTATCCACTAGAAAGCATCATTTTGAACAACTTTGTCTAAGAAAGGTCTGTCATTTAAATAGACATTTTGGCTATTTACGGTCTCTGTTTCAATGAAAGAAGACCATTGATATTTTTTTATAAAACTTGGAAAAATTTAAAATAAATGGGGAATACAAAGCAAGTCTTGAATGCCAATAACCATCCCTATTATTAAATCCGAAAGGCGTTAAACTTCGATCAACACGTGATTAAGTACATGACATCATAAACCCTCTCGTTTAAGTAGACTTTTTGGCAAAATAATAATAATAATAATAATAAAGGCTATAAATGATTAAAAAGTCTATTTAAATGATAAATTTTAGAAAAACTTTCTTCCATAAAGTTTTTCAAACTAATGTTTTTTAGTGGATATCGTGGTCAATTTTCGTAAAAACCTTTTATATTTTGCACAAAACCATAGAAACCTAAAGCATGAGAGGTGTAAACGTGTGACAAAAATGCGGGGCAATAGCCGTTCCAGCTTGGAGAAAGGAGAAGCTGTGCAGGCACGAAGCATCTTTGGAAAATGGTTTTCGCAATCATCTCCAATGAATATGTGTATGAACTGTAGCAGAGGGGGATGTTGGACTTTTTGGAATCCAAAGAATTTGATACGTTTGTTGCTATTTTAATTTGGTTCAATTCGCTTTTGATTGTTATAAGATTCCGAAAAAAAACAAAAAAAAGGAAGGAAGAGAAGAGGAAACTTCCTCCATGAGCCATGCGGAAAGTGGTGGGGCAACACGACCACAACATGAAATGAGGGCTCTGCCCGCGAAACGCTAGGACTAGTCCTATAAATACCTTGCAAGTATATAGATTATTGTGAGAGGCAAAGAAGAAAGATGGAGATAATGGAATACCCCATATTTCCACTTTCAGTTTTCCTAGTGTGGAGATATATTCTTGTGTTCACATCCCGTCCAATCCACTCAAAATCCAGCACAACCAAACTCCCGCCGGGGCCTCGCCCTTTGCCAATCATCGGCAACTTCTTTGAACTTGGCAACAAACCTCACCAATCACTAGCCAACCTCTCCAAAACTTACGGCCCTTTAGTGACTCTCAAGCTTGGGAGCACTACTGTCATAATTGTATCCTCTCCGCAGACTGCCGGAGAAGTCTTGCATAAAAATGACCATATCATGCCCAACCGATCGACCGACAGTGGACGCTGCACGAGCACTTGACCACCAGGTCCATCACGAGTTCTCGATGGTCTGGTTGCCTGCAGGCTGCAGCTGCTCATTGGCGAAACCTCCGCAAAGTGTGCACTTTGCAGATGTCAACGGTGCAACGCCTCAATGCCAGCCAAGCTCTTCGTCAGAAAAAGGTGCAGCAACTTGTAGACCACGTCCATGAGAGGTGCAGTAGCGGTCTAGTTGTTGACATGGGTCGAGCCGCCTTCACGACGGACCTTAATGTAATATCAAACACCTTTTTCTCGATCGATTTGGCTGACTATCGTTCGAATTCTTCTCAAGATTTCAAGGAGCTTGTGTGGAATGTGATGGAAGAAACTGGGAGGCCTAATATTGCAGACTATTTGCCAGCCCTTAGATTTATTGACCCACAAGGTATACGGCGGCGGAATGCAGTTTATCTTAAGAAATTGTTCGATTTTTTTTATGGGATCATCAATCAGCGGTCGCAGCTAAGAGCTTCCTTTGTAACTTCTTCTGGGAACAATGATGTACTTGATACCCTCCTCAGGCTCACCAAGGAAAATGATCATGAGTTCAGTTACAATGATATGAAACATTTGCTTTTGGTGAGTACCATTTCTCAATATTTGCTTCTCTATTAGTAGAAACTCGTTTTCAGTTCAATGCTCTGCCACTTATCTAATTAATGTGAATTTCATCAGGCAGGGGCATCCAAAAGATGGAATATGTTTGAGAAGTGCTTTACCTACTGGCAGGGGCGGAGCCAAGAAGACCCTAGAGGGGTCGGCTGCCCTGCTGAACTTTTTATTTTTTATATTTTGCCTTTATAATTTTCTACAATTTATGAATTTAAACCTTCCCAAAATTTTTAGACCCTTCTCAAAATAATATTTTGGTCATTCTCAAAATTTTTTGGCCCCTTTTTATTTAGTTTTTACTCAATTTGTTTTTTTTATAAATTTTGTTTTTTACCCCATATTTTATTGTTTTCATCATTTTTCTTTTGTCCTTCACTCATTGTAATTATTATTATTATTATTTATTTATATAGATGAACAATGTTATATAACTCAAACTTTTTGTCCAAATTAATTTACCCAAATAGTGTTGCAGCAACCACATTAATTCATTATGGACAATTATTCTTTTCATAAAAATTTTAATTGATTGCCACCTTATTTTGGTAAAAATTTGGCTCTCTATCATATATTATATATTTCTCTTCTAGTTGTTTATTGATAAGAAAAACTTTTTATTAATTCAAAATTTTTATTTTGTCTTGTGGTTGTGAAGTAGGAAAAAGAATTTTTTTTAAAAAAAAAATTATACTCAATAGTCATTTTGATTTAGGATAAAAATATAAAGAATCAATCAAAGTTTGGCCCTCCTCGACCAAATTCCAAGCTTCGCCACTGCCTACAGCCCAACTCATTTGTCCAGATTTACTTGCTTAATTGAAAATGGTTTTTTGCCTAACCAATTAAAGATTTCTTTAAAAAATAATTGTCTATGATGAACTGACAATGGTAGTTACTACATCAGTTGGACAAATAGATTTGAACAAAAAATAATATTATAATAATAATTAGTCGGGCTTCTAAGCAATTTTCAATCGGTTAATTTCTCTATCATTCTATTTGAAGTAATTTTCAATGGTCATTTTAATCAACTCCAATAATTTTCATTTTTTGAGCCTCCACATCTAGTGATAAGTGGGTTGCTATATCATTGATATAATACGGAGTACTAGAATAAAGGAAACAATTTTTTTAATTTTGTCCCTCACACTTCCTTGTATCGGGACGTATTCATCGCAGGGACGCACACAACCTCAAGCCCATTGGAATGGGCAATGGCAGAGCTACTACACAACCCCACAACAATGGCAAAAGCTCGAACTGAGCTTCAAGAAGTCATTGGCAAGGATAGGCCAGTCGAAGAATCAGATATAGCAAAGCTCCCTTACTTACAAGCAGTAGTAAAAGAGACTCTACGTACGGTTGCACCCACCAGTCCCACTCCTAGCTCGCCACAAAGCTGGAATCGACGTGAAAATTGGCGGCTTCACAGTGCCAAAGGATGCACTAGTGGTAATAAATGTATGGGTTATAGGCCGAGATCCCAACATATGGTCAAACCAGAATTCATTTGTGCCTGAAAGGTTTTTAGAGAGCAAGATTGATTTCAAAGGACGAGATTTCGAGCTCATTCCCTTTGGTTCTGGAAGAAGGATTTGTCCTGGATTGCCGTTGGTTTATCGGATGGTGCACCTCATGCTGGCCTCACTTCTTCACTCCTTTGATTGGAAGCTTGAAAATGGGATGAAGGCAGAAGATATGGAAATGAGTGAAAAGTTTGGTCTTACAGTTCCAGTTCGAGCTATTCCTATGGGATCTAGTAACGACCATCACCCATATAGTTTAGAATCTTCCATTACTTATAAGCTAAAAAAAATAAATAAATAAAGAAAAAAAAAAAACCTATAGGTAAATTGAATAAAGAACATGTTCGTTAAAAACCCCACGCAACTATTATTAGTTGTCTAGGGCTAGTGTAAGGTTTGTGTTTGTGTGAAGGTAATGAAGTCTTTAATATAAAAATCTCTCTTTTGCCTGTGTACACACATGAAGTCTTGGATCGTTTTAAGCAGGGGAAATCTTACATCAGAATGAGCCTCCTTTATATGTAATGCTGCCGCATTATGGGAAAATGGGCAATTTGGACCAACAGAAACAGATCGACGACCAGATTATGTTTATAGGAAAATTACCAAAATATTTATAGGAAAATTTGCATCCAAAATCAGATTATGTTTAATCTAGATCAGCCGCTATATCGCACGTCCATTTGTGGGGGGAGTTAGGACCACTACACCAACAATGGTTTTTAACGACACTACATCAACAATGTTTCATGTTAAATGTTGTTGTAGGGGGTTTTTAACAACATTTTTGACAAAAACGTTGTTAAAAAGTGTTACTCTAGGGGTATTAACAACGTTGGTTACATACACGTTGTAACTACACTCTATAAGAACAGTTTCTGTGAACGTTGTTGATATATTGTGCTTCCACAACGTTTATGTAAACGTTGTTGATTAAGGGGGCTCTATAACAACGTTTATGTAAATGTTGTTGATTGAGGGGGTTCTATAACAACGTGTTGACAAACGTTGTTATTGAGGGGACTCTATAACAACGTTTGTGTAAATATTGTTGATTGAAGGGCTCTATAACAACAGTTCATGGAAATGTTGTTGATTGAGGGGGCTTCCACAACGTTTAGTAAATGTGGTGATTCTGAACTAAGGGGGGAACTTATTTTGGCTCTCCCACGCGCTGGGCCTCTTTTTTTTTTCTTGGTTTAGTCTCTTATGTTTGGAAACTGCCCTCTCATCTTCCCTATTCTCTTAGACCATTGCCACTGCCATCACTAGCATCGTCACCGTTGCCATCACCGGCCTCGTTGCCGTCACAGTCCATCCTCAATATTCCTCCTCATGCCTTCGCGTTATCATTGAAGCACCGCCACTAGATCTCACACCCACTATCATTGCCGTTGGGGATCCACCAACAACCATCACACCGCTGTTAGCTCTCGCCAACGGTTATCACCGTTGCTCTTCTCGTTGCCACGACTCCTCCTAGCTAGCTTCTACATTCCCTGTCATTGTAGTCGCCATCCCTCTACTCAAATCCAATGCCACCTTCTCCAATTTGGTAATGTAAATATTAACCCTAATCTTACCCAACCCTCTGAAAACAGAGGAAATTAGATGAAGGATACTAATTATTAACCCTAATTTTGTTTTTTTTTTTTTTGTGATTTCAGACATAAAAACCCCAAACCCCTAGCTCTTTACCTCTCTCTTCTCTCTGCTCTTTCGATTCAACCCAAGGGTCTATGCCATGAAACCCATGGTTACCCCTAAAAAACCCTCACTAACCAATATTTGAAATTGATTTCAATGGCTTTGGTAAATGTAGGAGGGCTCACTATAAGAAAAATGGGTTCTAGCTATGAAACTTTAGTGACGGTCACTAATAAACGTCATTAAAGGTGATTTTAGTGATGGCTAGACACTTGGCCGTCGCTAAATTTTAATGAAAACTTTGGCGCCTTAGTTTCACTCCAAGAAGAAAGTTAGTAGCGACAAATTTAGTGACGGGTGAAATTTTTGTTGTCGCCAAAAGCTTATGTAGCGACGGTCAATAGATGACCCTCACAAAAACATCCATTACTGACGGCCTTATTGATCCTCGCTAAAACTAATTTAGTAAAACGACGTAGTTTTAATGTTTTTAAGAATAGGAAATTAGAACGGTTTAAAAAAAAAAAACAAACAAAAACAAAAACAATGCAAACAAATGGACGGCCCTGATCTAAAACCAGTCCCCAAAACCCATCTCAACCACCCAACCCATCCCCAAAATCAACTTTCCCCTTGTCACACCCCATTTTTGCCACCTTAGTTAGGGTTTGTCATTTCATATGTCATTTTGTTTCCTTTTTGAGTCTAGTTTTTTACATTGAGTTTCTAGGGTCCTAAGGATAGGTGTGTATGAATTTGGTTCAATTTGGAGTTGATCTTGAGGGTTAGTAAGAACTTTTGTGACTTGAGGGGTATAATCGTCTTTTTGGTCACAAACTTTCCATTTGACCTTGAAATGATCTCTAAGTTGTCAATTGGAGTTCATATGGATGCATTTGAGGTATTTATGGGTTCAATTCGATGAATTGATGGTTCGGGATTAGAATGGCTCAACAAGGCTCAGGTTAGTTAAGAGACCTACTTCGGGTTAGCTCGAATTGGCTCATGATTTTCACTCTATGACTACTCATTTGACCTTGATTAGTCTTAAATTCATCCCCAAATGTGTTTAGGAAGGTTGAATTTTGAATTAGAAAGCATTCGGTGCGACCCTATGCGCATACCTAAGCTAAGCGATGGTGAGGCATAGCGGTTAACCACCTTTGTAGGATCCAACCATGCAGCCATGGCTAGGGTTTCTTGCACTCAAGTGACTCAAATTACATTCCCCTTCGAAACACGGTCGTTTTGGCTTTCGTTTTGTCAAAATCGGAGTTGATTTGAGCCCTGAAACACATTTGGAAGTCGAAAGGGTCAAAATTTGGGCTGAAGATGACATGGCCTCGGGTGACCACCCAGCCCCAGGTGGTCACTTGAGCCACTTTCCTTTTTTGAGTCTTGACGCGGCTCCCTCCCTATTTCCTCGGATTTGCTCGCCTCCAACCGCCATTTAACCCTATTTTTAGCCCTATTTGACCTACTTGAGCCCCAAGGGAACCTCTAAGAGCCCTTAGATCAATACCTAGGGTTTTAATCCCAACCATTGAGGGTTTTCCCTCAAACCCTATAAATATCCCCTTATATTTCAGCAATAGGGGAGTCAAATTTCTGAAGTGAGAGGCATGTGTGAGACTTGGAGGCTATGACAGCCATCCTTAGGGTAGTTTAACCTAGATTTTGAGTGAGAAAGTGAGAGAGAAAGCTTGAAGGAGGGCTGGAGTTTGGCTTGAAGGCTTAAAGGAAGGAATTCCCAGCAGTGCATAAGAGAAGGAGGACTCTCTACAGCAGCCACCATAGGTATACCTCTCCCCCTTTCTCTTTTCTTAGAAATTAGGGTTTTTTTTGCATAGAATAGCATTGTTTCATGTTCAAAGCTTGTGTTTTTATCATGTGTTGATGCTTCTAATGCTTAAAATACATGATTAGAATAAGGTTTATGGCTCGATTTGCATGATATGATGTTATTTCATGTGATTTTATGAGTAGGTGCGTTTTTAGGGTTTCTAGAGTCTTTTCTAGGGTTTTCTGCATAGGATAGCATTATTTCATGTTCAAGCTTATGTTTTTATCATATTTTGATGTTTCTATTAGCTAGTATGCATGTTTAGGATAATATTCATGGGCTGTTTAGTATGCCAGAATGTTATTCCATGTGATTTACTGCATGTTTGGGATCCTAGGGTTTCCTTAATGCTGAAATTGGTTTTCTGCATGAAATAACTCTTTTGCATATTAAAGCTTATGTCTTTATCATATTTTGATGTTTCTATTAGCTAGTATGCATGTTTAGGATGATATTCATGGGCTGTTTAGCATGCTAGAATGTTATTCCATGTGATTTACTGTATAGTTGGGATTCTAAGGTTTCTCTTATGCTGAATTTGAGTTTATGCTTAGAATAGCATTATTTCATGTGAAAGCCTATATCTTTATCATGTGTAGATCATTCTATTGGTTAATATACACGAATTGAATGCTGTTCATATTCTGTTTTGCATGGTTTAGAGTGATTTCATGGGATTTTATGCACTAGTGCGATTCTAGGGTTTCATTCATCCTTGTTTAAGGAAAGTTGCATATAGCATGATAGCTTAGGGTTCTTCTTAAGTTTTTCTTCATAGTTGCTACATATGTGTTCCATATTAGGTAACTATGATATTTTTAGCATTCATATAGTTGATTTTAGGGTTTTTTGCATGTCATTGCATGTAGGGTTGAATTAGGGTTTTAGTTAGCTTATGATTCATGTTGTTTACATGATTTATGGTTGATTTTAAGCTCTATTTCAATTCTGTCCAGATCTGTTTAATGGCTTTAATGATGAGTTTTGAGCATGTGTTAGCCTATGTTCAAGCATGATAATTGCTTGATTGGAACCTAGCTTGGTTGGTTGGTATTTTTGGTATGTTTTGCATGCAAATTGCAGGTGCTTGACAGGTACAACAGGTGCAGCTACCCCACCAATGTGGGGTGGTTATTTTGGCTATTGCAAGATGAAATCTTACGAATAAGGTAATTACCCTATGCAATAGGGTGGTTATTTTGATAGGTTGCTCTTGCTTAAAGGTAAGTAGGGTATGAGGGTACCCCAATTCACCCTTCTTTCCTTTCCTTGAAACTTTCCCTTTCTCCCCCCTAGGGTTGTTTCCTAATAGGGGAACATGGCAATCCTTATAGTTTCCTTTCGTAACAAATGCTTTTTAAATCAAAGTTTCTATCTTTATGAAATTCCATATTTACTAAAGATTTTTTCAGAATAATTCATTTTTGGAAACTTACCATATTTCTTATGAAAGGAAACTTAGGGTTTACCATAGGCCTCTATTAGGTTATAACCCTATTCCCTTTCGAACTACGTGGACTTTGATCCATGTATTTCCATACATGGTACGTAGGCGCTCTTCGTGAGGTTCAAGTCCGCCCTAGGATACTAAGTATCCTAGGTTTTTCCTTTCCCTCTTTCTTTTTTCTGTTTTTCTTTGATTTAATCGATTATATGGATGAATGAATGGATGAAATGCATGCTGTCTTTTTAATGATAATTGTTGATTTGTACGTGATTAAGACTTTGATTTAGCCCAATTAAATTAAGAGACCGTTTAGGGCAATATGGGTGCCTATAGGCTTTGCCTAGAACCTTCCCATATCGTAACTTAGCCTCCGAATCCACAATCTCTGGTTTCCAAAAGACTTTTTGCCTTTCCATTTTTAAACATGGAGTCATTCTTTTGTTTTCCTAAAACAAAACTATTTTTTAGGGTTTTCCTTGTTTCCTTTAAAAAATAAGGTAGCGACTCCTTTCCTTTTCGTTTTCAAACCTAATCTTTCCTCTCCAATCGTGTGGGCCACTTTCCGGGGTCCACACCCCTTCCCACTCCTGCAAAACCTTCCCCTCTTCTCACTCCCACTCCCACAAGCACAAACCCTCAAACCCTCAAACCCTTTCTCTGCTTTCTCCCTCCTACTCTCACAATCCACCCCGTCTTTCCCTTCCCACAAACCCTCTCTCTGTCAAGCCACCCAAGTCCACAAGCCCTTACTCTACTCGCCGCACTCTACTCGCCGTCAAGCCTCCCAAGTCCTCTTGTCGGATCCATCACTCCACTCGCTGCACTCCACTCGCCGTCAAGCCTCCCAAGTCCACAACCATGATCTCTAGCGAGCGACAACTGGTAAACAAATTAGAGAGGTTGTTAACCCATATTTTAGAGATGAAACGCAAACAAATTAGACAAATGAAGGCCTATGTTCTTTCTCTTCAGTAGCAAGAAGGTTAGGCCAGTCGTGTCTTTCAAGTCAGTTTGGTTAAAAATGAACCTTAGTATATTATGTCTATAATACTATATTTTTTTTTGCCTCCTTCTTATTATTTCTCCTTTTCTTTATTGATAACTTTACTTTGATTAGGAAAATGCTAGAACTTAATTACATTTTGTGTTTTTTTTTTTTCTTTCTACAGTTTAATGGGTGTTGCTAGATTTTATAGTCTTACAGCACAAGGATAGCATCATTTTTTTTTTTTTTTGGGGGGAAGGGGGGGTTCTCCTTATGTCCAAAAACTTGATGTCATCAAGTTGTAGATTTAGCATCAACTTCTTGCATTGAGTTTGTCAGCTATTACAATTTGTGGGTATCGTGATTACTGTTGATAAGGAGAATAAATTGTATTTAACTATTTGGCAATATCGGGTTTTCTATCGCTATATCAACCCATTAAAGATGTTTAATTTTATTTAGCAACTTTAAACAGATTTTGTTTGGCAGGTAAATATGAGCATTGACATCCTTCCCGTGTCAGCAGAGTTCAATTGGAATCCAGCTACTGTTGGTTTGATACAATCTTCATTTTTCTGGGGCTACCTTCTCACTTTGGTAACAGGAGCCTTTCCACTTGAAATTTTGGTAATTTCAACTTAAAAATACTTCTGCAATAACTGAATGCTAGATATTGATGACTTAGTATCCAACATATAACTTTCCAGGATCATTCTATATTTAGAAAAAGGAAGCCAGCTCTCCGTATTCTTATTTTATAAGCTTAATCACACACTCATTTTCTTAAAATTGATGAAATTCATTTCTTTTATGATTTATGAAATATACGAACAGTATATCCATCACTTCCTATAAAATTATATTCATTTTTAATATTTTCCATCTCGCATTCTAACTTGTAGTTTTAAGCTACAGATTGCTGTAGGCATTTAGGCTGACACGGTTGGTGGGAAGTGTGTCTTGGCTTTTGGTGTAATTTGGTGGTCTATTGCAACAGCTCTCACACCAGTAGTTGCTAAGATTGGGTTGCCTTTCCTACTTGTTTGTGCTTTCATGGGCATTGGTGAGGTTGGTTCTTTAAATTACTCTTCTTGCCTTCTTTAGTATCTTGGTTTAAAATAACCTTATCTTGAATATATATCCTAAATCAGGCCAGGATGATGTCTAGGTGTGGTAATTTCTGTTATGTCCATAATCTATATATCACAATTGGAAGGTGTGGTTTTTCTTGTAAGGTGAAATGTATCACTTTAATTGCGTTCACCCCGTTTGGATTTATTCTCTTTCAGGGTGTTGCCATGCCTACCATGAACAATATTTTGTCAAATGGATTCCTGTAGCCGAGAGAAGTAGAGCATTAGCACTAGTATACAATGGGATGTACTTGGGTTCAATAACTGGGCTGGCCTTTTCACCATTCGTAATACATACTTATGGGTTCAGTAACTTGGATTGCAGTATGGTGCGCTAAATAAGGTTACATGTTTATTTTGCAAAGTTTTTAGAGCGGATTTGTTATGTATTCATATAAAATGAAACGCTAGGAACTTTTGGCATTTCAATTTCTTATAAATCATACTTTTAGATAGTTTGTTTTAGTTTTGAATTATCTGTTTAGAAGTTTTTTTTTTCTTTTGGTTATAATTGGTCTTTTATAGATGATTAATTATTCAATCATTCTTAATTAATTTTTTCCTTTCATTTGGGAGCTGCCACTGTAGGCACAAAGTTCACCTCTTGAAGATCCTGAACTTCGGCCTGAAGAAAAGAAGTTGATTCTTAGCAGTAGTGTTTAACCATTTTCAGGTATTTAAAACAGTTATTGACTAGACTTGATGATTTAACTCGACTTGTACTTGTGGATCCTTTGTTATTATTTTTATTACAATACCCTGTGCAAAATAAAATAAATGTACTTAGATCAAATTCCTTTTTATTTTATTTTTATTACAATACCCTGCTCGTCTTATTTTGTATCTTGGTTTTAGTTTTTTGGCTTTTTTTTTTTTTTTTTTTTTTCACTTGAAAAGTTGCATGTAATGATAACTAGAATGTTTAATGACATATATGTAATGAAATTTTGGATACTTTATTCAATGAATGGTGGTAAGGTGTTTGAAGTTTGAGATCAAATTAATGAAATGTGATTAAGTGTTTAAAGTTTGAGATCAAATGAATTGTGGTTTTACATTTTGGATAATGGTGTGTTTGGTTATTATTTTATATGAATAGAGAATAGGTACAAGAAACCATAAATGAAACCACAAACCAGAAAAAAATAAAATAAAATAAATAAAAGGGAAAAGACATCATTTACAAATTGTTGTCATAAAAATCTCGAAAAATTAAGACAACATTTGAGAAATGTTGTTAATGTGCTTAAGTAGTATCTAAGACAGCATTTGTAACATGTTGTTAATGTATCAGATCTAAGACAACATTTGTGCAATATTGTTAAAATCAAAACTAGCTATCTATGACAACAGTTTTGAAATGTTGTTAATGTATGGGATCTATGACAACGTTTTGGGAAATGTTGTCCATAATGCTATCCCAACGTTTTCTTAACGTGGTAAGAGTATAGTGACAACATTTTTTTTTCCCCTTTCAACAACATTTAAGAAGCGTTGTAAAAATCTCCCATCAACAACAACATGGGCGTTGACAACATTTGTAAAAATGTTGGGGAAAGTCTTTAACAACGTTTTAGGAACGTTTTTAAAGACAATTTTTGGTGTAATGGACTTAGGAGGGTTGCGTCTACACACCTATGGCCCACGTCCATTTGTGGACTGTCAAATGGGTGTTGTTCATACAATTAAAACCAAGTAACTTCCCAACCGTTATTTTATAAAGAGACCCAAATAAACCTATAATAAGAATAATTATCTTATAAAAAAATCTAAAATAAGTTTATAAATTTTTTTTTAAAAAAATCTTTATTAAATTTCATTTCTTTAATTGACTTTCATTATCTATGAAACTTATATTTTAATAAGGTTTTTCTCTAACAAATTTATAAATATTTTATTTTATTATTTAGTTTCTACTTTCTACCGTTTTAAAATATAATATTTTATAATGTACAGGTCTCACACTAGTTTATAATAAGTTTAATGATAAATACATTAAGTAAATAGGAAGAATACGAAAATTAAAACTGTCTAAAAACAAAAGTGCACTACTTTAGTTTAGATAAAGTAGTGAGACCAATCAAGATTTACTTATTCGAAATAAACTTTTTTCTTGAGAAAAGGAGGGAAAAATGAAGAAGGAAATTTGATCTCCCCATTCCGATCTTGATACCAAAATTTCAAAGATATTGATAATCACCCTTGTGTGGGTAAAATTTATAAAAATATTTTGAATTTCAATACAAAAATGGGTGAGCCTAATTCCACACCCTTCTTCGTTAAATTCACAACTGAACAAAAATATATAAAAATAAATCTCGACGGCAGTGGATTTAACTAAAAAAATTAGTAAAATTAGGCCCACCCTATCAAAATTAGAATCAACCAGGGGAACCTCATGTTCGATTCTAATGGTTGCCAACTGAGTACTAGCATGCGGAAACCAACTCGAACAGTGGTATTAATAGAGATTTAGTGTGTGTTTGACGTACCATTTCAAAATAAAAAGATCTTTTGGAAAAAGATGTTTTCAAAACAACATTTAAAAAAGCATTTGGAAGAAAATGGATGTTTAGTGAACATACATTTTAAGTCCTTTTGTGTAAAATATGGATAAACATAAATTTTTTTTTAGTTTTATCACTTACACTCTTTCGCCTTTTCACAAACGCCATTTTGAAAAACTACCTCCACTTGCTTTTGTTAAACTACCTTTTAGAGTAAATGACTTTTTCTAAAAGACAATTTAAGTGATTCACTAAATGCTTGTAAAATAATAAAAATGACTTTTACCCTTTCAAAAGGCTTTTTGAGGCTCCAAAACAATGCACCAAACTACCACTTACTCTATGTTCAAGAAAAAGGGTGGGTCCCAACCATTTGTAATATGTATCAAAGTAAATATGTGTCTGATATGTGAAATTTACACACATTTGTCGAAGAACAATGCTATATAATCCAATTATTTTACCTAAATCTATAAGCATTTAAAAAATTCATTAAAAACATAATTTTCTATAATGAACTAATGTGGTGTCTACCATATATATCATTTAGGCAAATATGTTTGGTTGAAAAAATTCGAACCCTTTAGAGCATCCACAATGGATGCTTTTAAGGGTCCATTTGTGTTAGCGTTTAGCAGTTAGGGACGGAAGACCCTTTTAAGAGCTCCAATAGATAGCCTATCTCAAATGTTAAGGTTGTCAAAAGTTAACCATCTTGCTAACTGTAGGGATCACAGTAACGTGCCACCATGGCACATTGTGAGTTTTTAATTTTTAATTTTTTCTTTTGTTTCTTGTGTTGACAGGATTACAAAACCACTTTTATCAAAAGCTGTTTTTCTTTCACAATCACATATGAACAAAAGTCATGAAGACCATTTTCAACCGCACATATTTAAATAACAATAAAAAATAAGTGTCCGCCATTCATTCCAATTGGTTAATTATAAATTAACCACACTTCTACATAGTTCAGCATCTCAATCTCTTTCATTCCTACAATTTTTCACTATGGATCCCCAACCTCTATTTTTTTACACTCAATTAAACCAACAACCGCTATATGATTCTCAATCGTTTCCTCAACAATACCCATTCAATCCACAATACCCACCCATCCCAGTTAATCCTCAATTTTTTCCTAGACAATCACAATTTCCATCTCATCAACCTTCTCAAACTAGTTATTTTCAACCCCCCACAACGCAAAATAAAAATAAGGCTTAAGTGCAACAGAAGGATAGAGGTCCTAATTGGACTAAAGTGGGAGATGAAGCACTTTATAAAACATGGTTGCGTATCTCAAAAGATTCGCTTATTTGTACGGATCACCAAAAGTGCACGCAATGGGATCGAGTTATGAATGAGTTTAATGACATCTTAGGTTGTGAGACAGATAGGGTTAGCACGGGTTTGGCGAACCATTGATCGATTATTCAATCCCACCTCAATAAATATTCTAGATTTGTACGCCGACTAGAGAGGTTTCCAACTAGTGGCTATAGCGTTGAAAATACAATAAGTTAATTAGTTTACAAAATTTTCTACTTATACAATTTTATTTTTTAATGTGACTAATTTTGTACCTTGATTATTTTTTACAGATAGTGGCTGTAAAACAATTGTATTACGATTCTAAGGGACACCATTTTAAATGGGATGGTTGTTGGGAACTCCTAAAAGATAGCACAAAATGGTATAACTACACCAAAGAACAGGAAGCAAAAAAGCAAAAGACTGCACACAGAAAGAGAGGCAATTCCAATGCAAATGTTGATGAACCTGAAAATTCCTCCATTCCATCTACTCCTGCAACAACACTAGGTTTAACCGCAAGGTCGGTTAGCCTTGACGATGACAATTCACCATTTAGTCAAGCATCACATGAGTTACCACGACCCATTGGACGAAAAGCAACCAAGAATTTGCGTTGAAAGAAGAACGTCGATCAGTTAGAGGTTGTAAACTTATTTGTTGAGGAGTTTAGTAACTTGAGAAAGGAACAAAAGGAAATTGCTGAACAGGAGATCGTTATGGCAAATGAACAAGAATAGATGAGGATTCAAGCCAAAGAAGAGCAAGAACGATGAAAACTAGAGGCTAAACTTGAACAATAGCGAATGAAGATTTGGCCAAACATGAACAAGAAAGAATGAGGTTCGAGAAAGAGATTATGATGACCTATCCAAATTTGATTCCTACTGAGGAAGGGAAAGCTTGGATCATTGCACAACAAAAGGCAATATGGGCACGTACAATGCAAGAGGGTGTTGGACATGGCTCAAGTAGCAGTAAAGTTTAACACTATTTATATGTAATAGGTAGTGTTTTGATTTCATATATATGTAATAGCTAGAGTTTTAATTTCCTATATGTAATAGCTAGATTTTTAATTTCTTATATGTAATTGCTAGCGGTTTAATTATTATTGTTTTTTTTTTTTTTTTTTTGCTACAAGATAGTGTGAACCCCAGAAATTGGGCCCACAAGGGATTGAAAGAAAATGGGTTTGAAAAAGAAAAAGGAAAGGAGTCGCCACCTTATTTTTTAAAGGAAACAAGGAAAACCCTAAAAATAGTTTGTTTTAGGAAAACAATTTGAATGACTCCATAAAAAAGGAAAGGCAAAAACCAATCTTTTGAAAACCAAAGAAATCGGGGATTCGGAGGCTAAGTTATGACATGGGAAGGTTCTAGGCAAAGCCTATAGGCACCCATGTCACCCTTTCGGTCTCTCAGTTCATTTGGGCTAAATCAAGATCTTTCCATACAAAAATCAGCAAGTATATCATCACAAGAATTGCATGCATATCATATATTTCATTCATCCATCCATGCATAATAAGCACATAAAAACAGAAAAAGAAAAAGAAGAAAACAAAACAAAAATAAACCTAGGATGCTTGGATCCTAGAACGGACTTGAGCCTCACGAAGAGCGCCTACGTACCATGCAACGAAATACATGGATCAAAGTCCACGTAGTTCGATTAGAACTAAGGTTAAATCCTAATACAAACCTATGGTAAAAACCCTAGGTTTCCTTATTTGATCAAAAGAGAATTGATAGAAAGTTTGATTTTAGGAAAGAAATCCACAAAATGGAAACCTTAATAAAAACCAGAATTTTGTTTATGAAGGAAACCTCTAATTAAACCATAGGATCATATTAAAAATTAACCCTAAATAGGGAGAAGAGAAGGGATAAGGAAGAAAGGTGAATTGGGGCACCTTCACACCCACTTACCTGAGCGCGATTACTCCAAACATTAGCTATTTCAGACATAAGCAGCCCTATTTGCCATAGGACAAATACCACACCTATTTGCACCCTTACAAGTGCTCAAAACCATGCGAAAACACTAACATGAAAATCTGGACAGAATAGTATTATGACCTAAAATCATCCACTAAGCATGTCAATAGCAAAAACAGCGAACAATAATAAGTCCTAACATATTCCTAGAACCATATCATGCATAAAAACCCTAAAACATACTAACATGCATGCAAAACTATCATGTTTACTCCATATGAAAAACATATACAGCAAACACGAAGAAAAACCAATAAAAAAGTCTACTTTATCATGCTATATGAAAACAAATACAAAACAATGACTCTAAAACCCTAAACTCACAAATATGCTTAAAAACCCACAAGACATACTTTAATCATGCTAAAACCAAACTAAACAGAAATTAAATCATGCATATTAACTAACTAAAGCAATATAACATGATGAAAATCCTAACTCTAATATGCAATGACACTAATCCTAGCACAAGGACAAATAGGAGTACAGGAATCATAACTATGCATTAAAAACCTAAAGGACAGCCCTAAAGCATGCTAAACAGTAGATAAAAAATAGATATTCCATGTATATTAACTAGCTAGAGTGTTAATACATGATAAAAAAGTTACCTTTAACATGCAATAAGCCTAACCCATATGAAAACCTAGTTTAAGCTTGAATAGAGAAGGAGAATACCTTAGGAAGGGCCTTCCTTTGTGTTTGTAATTGTTCGTGGCTCCTCAGGTCTTTAGAGTGAATCAAACCAACACGAATCCTCCTCTTTGTCAAAGTGGTATCACAGCAAAGAGATCAAAACTCACTCAACTTTGAAAAGAAAATAGAAAACAAAAAGAGAACAAGAGAAAAGAAAAGTGATTTTCGTCACTTTGCAGCAGCAGCAACTTCAATCGCGTTTTTGGATATGAAAACGTTGGATTTGGACAAAACTTGTGAAATACAAAGTTGTAGAGAATTGAATTATTTTTCTAACAAGACTAATTTCATCAAATTCTGACTTCGGATGGAAAAGTTATGATTAAAATACGACTGCTGGTTTTCAGAAAATCTGCTGCTGAATTATGACGAATTTCACTCCCTCCAAACCCTCTTCTCCTCTCCCTTGTTTAAAGACATTAAGAGAGTATTTATAGCTGAAATCTGGAGTTTCCCTTTCCTTCCTGGACTAGGTTTCTTTGGAGAATAATCAAAAGGTATTTTATAATGATAAAAGACTTCTAATCTGAATAGGAAAAGGAAATTGTCTTTTATAAAAATTAGGAGACTGACCGCTAACACGCATGCACATGTATCGTATGTGCGTACACACACTCATCACATACGTACACGTGTTAGTGTCATGATAAAAATGGCTAATTTAATAAAATAATTTTCTTTTCATTTTAACCAAAAATCTCATGCTGTGATTCGCACTAATTCTTCAAGGATAATCCGTAAATAACCACACTAAACTCATCATCAGGGCCACGGGACTTAATACCTCATATGCATCCATATGAACTCCAATTGACAATTTGGAGATCATTCCAAGGTCAAATGAAAAGTTTGGGACTTAAAAGACGATTATGCCCCTCAAGTCACAAAAGCTCTTATTATCCCTCAAGATCAACTCAAATTTGAACCAAAATTCATATCCATTGTCCTTGTGACTCTAGAAAACTAATGCAAGTGACTAGACTCAAAAACAAAACAAAAACATGCATGAAATGATGAGCCCTAGTAAGGTGGTGCAAAAATGGGGTGTGACAGAAGCCCCTCATTGGCGAACAAGTTACACTTGTGAACCAATGATAAAGAACAACCCATTTTTGGCCAAAAAGCCCGGAGAAATCACACACTGATACCAACAATGATGGGAGGTTGAAAACTTGAGACTGAAATAAGGAAGTGTACTCAAGTCATGAGTATACTTAAACCACTGAGGGTTGAGAATTGATAAGAGAAGCATATTCAAGCCACTACGAATGAACATACTTTTGAAATGGAAAGATATATTCTAGTCACGAATATATTTAACCAAGTGATGAGAATGAAATCTGAGAAGCACATTCAAGTGATGAACATACCTTTGAAATGGAGAAATATATCCAAGCGATGGATATACTTAACCAAGTAAGTGACAAAATATCTGAGAAGTATACTCAAGTGATGAGTATACCACTGAAATGGAGAAATATATTCAGGTCACGAATATATTTAACCAAGTAATCTGAGAATGAAATCTGAGAAGTATACTCAAGTGGTGAGCATACCATTGAAATGGAGAAATATATCCAAGCGATAGATATCTTTAACCAAGTAGGATAAGAATAATCTGAGAGGTGTATTCAAGTGATGAGTGTACTTTTGAAATGGAGAAATATATTCAGGTCACGAACATATTTAACCAAGTGATGAAAAAGATGCTGAGAAATATACTCAAGTGATGAGTATACTTAATGATTGAAAAAGACTGAGAAGTACGTTCAAGTGATGAACATACTTTTGAAATGGAGAAATGTATCCAAGTTATGGATATATTTAATCAAGTAAGCTGAGAAGTACACTCAAGTGATGAGCATACCATTGAGATGGAGAAATATATCCAAACGACGGATATATTTAACCAAGTAAGATAAGAATAATCTGAGAAGTGTACTCAAGTGATGAGTACACCATTGAAATGGAGAAATATATTCTAGTCACGAATATACTTAACCAAGTAAGTGACAAGTATGTTTAAGTGATAAACATACCATTGAAATAGAGAAATATATCCAAGTGATGGATATACTTAACCAAGTAAGTGACAAGTATGTTTAAGTGATAAACATACCATTGAAATAGAGAAATATATCCAAGCGATGGATATACTTAAGCAAGTAAGATAGAGAATAATCTGAGAAGTGTACTCAAGTGATGAGTACACCATTGAAATGGAGAAATATATTCTAGTCAGGAATATATTTAACCAAGTAAGTGACAAATATTCTGAGAAGTATGTTCAACTGATGAACATACCATTGAAATGGAGAAATATACCCAAGCGATGGATATACTTAACCAAGTAAGTGGCAAAATATCTGAGAAGTATACTCAAGTGATGAGTATACCATTGAAATGGAAAAAATATACCCAAGTGGTGGATATACTTAACCAAGTAAGTGACAAATGATATGAGAAGTATGTTCAAGTGATGAACATACCATTGAAATGGAGAAGTGTACCCAAGCGATGGATATACTTAACCAAGTAAGTGACAAAATATCTGAGAAGTATGTTCAAGTGATGAACATACCATTGAAATGGAGAAGTGTACCCAAGCGATGGATATACTTAACCAAGTAAGTGACAAAATATCTGAGAAGTATGTTCAAGTGATGAACATACCATTGAAATGGAGAAATATATTCAAGTGATGAATATATTTAACCAAGTAAGTGATAATGAGGATCTGAAACTAGGAAGCATATTCAATGGGCGAACATGCTTTTGAAATGGAAGAATATATTCAAGTGATGAATATATTCAACCAAGTATGATAGAAAATGAGAATTTGAAACTGAGAAGCATATTCAAAGGGTGAATATACTTTTGAAATGGAAGAATATATTCAAGTGATGAGTATATTCAACCAAGTGGGATGAAAAATCAAGATTTGAAATGAGGATATATGATCAATTTATCAAGATTGAACAGGCATGGTGGAAGAGGAAAGTGACTTAACACATTGTCA
Source organism: Liquidambar formosana (assembly GCA_039720395.1). Classification (NCBI taxonomy): domain Eukaryota; kingdom Viridiplantae; phylum Streptophyta; class Magnoliopsida; order Saxifragales; family Altingiaceae; genus Liquidambar; species Liquidambar formosana. The sequence continues at coordinate 18,184,029 of CM077831.1, read as the reverse complement.
CTTGAGTTGGCATGACACAGGGGAAATATATTCAACCCTTTTGAACATAAAATCAATTCAAGGAATTGATTTCAAGATGGAATTTGATTGATTTTAAGCTCAAAAAGTGTTGAATATCTCATTTGGAAGGAGGTTTGATCACGCGTCAAGGCGAGACAAAGCGAGAAGCAAAACCAAAACAAAGTGGCTTGGGTGACCACCAGGCCTCAGGAGGCTAGCCGCCCAGGCCTGAGTGGTTACCCGAGCCCAAAGTGGAAATCCCACTTTGAATAGGAAACTTCCTATTCTGATGGGTTTTTTCCTATTTGAACTTGGATTTGTGACCTTTTCCCTATAAAAACACATCCAAGAGGTTCCTAAACCTACTTGTATTCATTCATTAGAAATTATGGAGGCTCTAGACAAATTTTTAGGAGGGTTTTTGAGAGTTATGAGTGCTGAAGCAAAATCTGAGTTCAAGTGCTTTGGCTTGGATCCATTGCTCTCCTTAAGGCATGTGAGGCTTGAAACGAACCTCTTGACTGCTGCTACATATTTTTGGGATCCTCAAGTTCATGTGTTCCGCTTCAACTATGAAGAACTGTACCCAACCATGGAGGAATTCTGTGCATTGTATGGAGTTTCAACGGTAGGTCCTTTCATTCTCCCTACTCCTCGCCCAAGCTTTCTTACTTCTTTCTCCAATCTACTTGGGATTCACCCACAATATGCCTCTACGTTTGTAAAGGACCATATGGTAGACTTGATGAAATTGGCAACCTCTTTTTTAGCTTGTGATAGTAAAGGTATTCTGAATTTTACCTTTCCTATTAAGCATGCTCTTGCCTTTTGCCTCATTAGTCGTTTTCTTATTTCCACTGGTACTCCACATGTTCCCATTCAAATCTGTGACTTGATTCCTCTCCTTGCCAAGGGCCATAACTTGATTCCCATGGTGCTAGCTGAAACCCTGAATGGTTTGGATAAAACTCATGAGGACCCAAAGGTTCCTTTAGGAGGTAGCCCCATTCTACTGCAGATGTGGTTGCTTGAAAGACTGAATTTCTTGTCACCAGTTTCCATTACACCATACAAGCCCCAGCATTACTGCCTTCGCCGCATTGAACTACCTGGGCAATTTTCATTGAGAGATTGGCTAGGTTACTTCTAAACCCTTTCTTGGAGGAGTGTCAAGTGGTTTGTATTCATATGGGGCTGCAGTGACCAGGTGCTTCTGCGGACTTCTGGATGCGCCATGGTGAGACTCATAGGACTGAGGTCTACTTCTTTTTATTGGCCTTCAAGGGTTCTGCGTCAGATGGGCGCCATGCAAACCATACCCACTTCCTTGAAAGGTGACTATCCTGTGGTGCCCGCGGGTCTTTCTGTAGTGACTTGAGCGAAGGACCGATGGCCTAGCAAGTTGATACTAACCCAAGTTACGAATACTGATGGTCCGTATATGATGAGCTCAGAGTATAAGGAATGGTTGAAAAGTAATTTGGGTGAGAGAGAGACTACTCGAAGAGAAAGGATTTTTGGACTTATCAAGAACAATGAACTTGGACCTTGCAGAGAAGATATTATGGAAGCAGTAACAACAGCTTATGAACATGACTTGAGGAAGAAAAGAAGACATGAAAGAGAGAAGAAGAAAGCTGAGGAGCGAGCTGCAAAGAGGCTCAAGAAAATAGAATAGGATATTTATGGCATATTTATAGTTCTTTTACTTAATACCAATGAATTGCTATGTCAATCAATTTTAGTTTTGAATAAATTGCCAATAATAAATCAAATTTGGGATTTTCTTGTTTGATTTAGACCGCACCCAAGGTAACTTTATGGGTTGCCTACGTATCTCCATGGTTTTTTTTTCTTCTTTTTTTTTTTTGTTTTTGAATGGAGAATCAGGTCTTACGTAGTTCTTATGCCTTAACTTTTGCCTAGGCCGCCCTTACGGGTTTTCAACCTAGCAGGCTTCAAACATGATATTTCTTCAATTGATCCAAATTAGTTGGACGAGCGAACTCAATTCCATCTAAATCCATGAGGCGAACAGCCCCTGCTGGCAATATCTCTTTGATAATGTATGGCCCACCCCAACTTGGCTTGAATTTTCCCCGCGGATCGAACACTGGAGCTCTGATTTCTTTCAGCACTACATCCCCTTTCTTTAGACCTCGATCTTTGACATGCTTGTTGAATGCTCTAGCAACTCTCCGTTGATACCCCTGAACATGATACAGCGCCCTTAAACGCCTTTCATCCAGCAAAGCTAACTCATCATAGCGGCTCTTAACCCAGTCCACTTCTGTTATCTGGCTCTCCACGGCAACTCTTAATGAAGGAACCTCTAATTCAACTGGCAATACGGCCTCCATTCCATAAACTAGAGAATAAGGGGTAGCCCCTGTTGACGACCTTATTGATGTTCTGTAACCCCATAGAGCCAATGGCAACTTCTCATGCCAGTCTGTGTGTGAGTCCGCAGTCTTCTGTAGTATCTTCTTGATGTTCTTGTTAGCTGCTTCCACCGCTCCATTAGTCTGAGGACGGTATGGTGATGACAGATGGTGAACTATGCTGTACTTTTGCAAGAGCTCATGGGTTTCTTTCTGAAAGTGCTGGCCATTGTCTGAGATAACTTCATGCGGTACCCCATATCGATAGATGATGCTGTGCTGTATGAACTGTGCTACCTTCTTGGAATTCAAGGTCTTGAAGGACGCTGCTTCCACCCACTTAGTGAAGTAGTCGATGGCGACCAGGATGTATTCATGCCCATTTGATGCCTTTGGCTTGATCTGTCCGATGATATCTATCCCCCATACCGCGAATGGCCAAGGTGATGACATACTCGTTAAAGGCATAGAAGGCAAATGTTGTCCACTGGCGAACAGTTGGCATTTGTGGCACTTCTTGACATGTGCGTGGCAGTCTCTTTCCATGGTGGACCAATAATAGCCTAGCCTCATGATTTTCTTAGCTAACATATAGCCATTCATATGCGGAGCCCCTGTCCCTTCATGGATTTCTTTAATCAGATGCTCGGCTTCCTCCTCGGTGACACACAGCAGGTGGATCCCGTCGTATGACCTTCGATATAGCTTTCCTCCACAAAGTACATAGTGACTTGCCAATCGCCTTAGGGTTTTTCTATCAATGCGAGATGCTCCTTCTGGGTACTCCCTTTCTTCAATGAACTTCATTATGTCATGGAACCACGGGTGGCCATCATTTACCTCTCTTCCTCGGATTGCACAACAGTACACAGGCTTGTCTCGGCATTCTATCACCAACGGCTTCACATTTCCCCCTTCAGGTATCTCCACCATGGATGCTAGGGTCGCCAAGGCATCGGCGAACTGGTTCTTGTTTCTTGAAAGGTAGTTGAACTCTATCTCTGAGAACTCCTTGGTTAGAGCTTCCAGATAGGCATGGTAAGGCAACAATTTCTCATCTCGAGTTTTCCATTCCCCTTTTATCTGGCAAATGATTAGTGCTGAGTCCCCGAACACTTCCAATTCTTTGATCCCCAATTCAAGTGCCGCTTCCAATGCTAGGATACAGGCCTCATACTCAGCAATGTTGTTGGTAGCTTCGAACCCCAACTTGACCGCCAACGGTGTAAATGCCTCTTCGGGTGAGACCAGCAGGACTCCTATCCCATAACCTTTCTTATTGGCTGCCCCATCGAAGTATACTCTCCAAGTTTTTCTACCAATCTCTAGCACGTCCTCATCTGGGAATTGATCGTTGAACAGAGTGGATGATGACACCGGACAGCTGGCTAGGTAGTCTGCGATGACGCTTCCCTTGATAGACTTCTGATTCACGTACTTGATGTCGAATTCATTGAGGAGAATTGACCATCGAGCAGTTCTGAATGACAATACTGGCCTTTCTACCAGGTACTTCAACGGGTCCATGCGACTTATCAAGAACACTTCGAAGGACATCATGTAGTGCCGGAGTTTCTGCGTCGCCCATACTAGTGCCACACAAGCCTTTTCAATTGCATTGTACTTCACTTCATAGTCTGTCATTTTCTTGCTTAAGTAATAAATGGCATTTTCCTTTGTAGACCTTTCAAGATATTGAGCTAACATAGCTCCCGTCGCGGTTTCGGTGACCGTTAAGTATAACAAAAGTGGCGCACCTTGCCGTGGGGGAACTAAGATTGGAGGATTGCTCAAGTATCTCTTAATGGTCTCAAAGGCCTCTTGGCATTCTTCGTTCCATACTTTTGGCACACCTTTCTTAAGCAATTTGAAGATTGGTTCGCAAACCATGGTCAAGTTGGCAATGAATCGGCTTATGTATTGAA